>JAXCHO010000053.1:3195000-3720000 GCA_036630365.1 Acanthiza pusilla
CGGACAGAAGAAAGGAGAAAATATCAAAGAGAGGGAGGAAAGAAGATGAAGACGTCCTTCGTCCGGGCATTACCTGTCCTAATGCAAGAAGAGACCCAATTCCTCCGCTGAAACTGGCGGACTCTGAGCTAAAGGAGGAGGCTGGAGGTGAAGGCTTTTTCCGTGCCGGAAGGTACCTCTCTGATCAAGGAGGGAGCGTATCTTGGCTCTATCGTGCTGGCCGTCCACCAAGTGCTGCTCGGGTCTGTTTTCCTCAGTGATGCAGCTCTTGACAAACGAAGCTTTTTTTACCCTGTGTCACCAAAGCCCTTTCTAAAGCTAACTTTCACTAAGGCAGGCAGACAGCGGCAAAATTAGGAGGGAGGTATGCCTAATACAGCAAAGCAAGCGAAAGAAAGCTGACTCTCACCCTGCTCCACCAAAGCCACTGCCATCTTCCAGGAATAGAGCTTTGCCCGAGAATTGGAAGTGTCTGAGGAGTGCAAGAAAAGTAATTTCTCGAGAGCAACAAAACTTTATAGTGACTTTTCTGTCTGGGGAAAAGAAAAGAAAAGAAAAAAAAAAAAAAGCAAAAAAAAAAAAAAAAAAGCCTGAGAATATGTGTTGCCGCGTTGGGTGTAATACATAGACTACTCGAGTAACGCAGGGTGCTGTGTATCATTAGTAAAACATTATCCCCTTACAATCTGACCTGGCCTAGTTGATATCAGGCCGATTACTTGAGGTGTGTTTCTTTGAGTATTTGTCTTAGAGGCTTCAATAAACAATTCTCGCTTGCACAAACATCTGGGTGGACCGCAGCCCCGCAGTGATGCTTCCTCATAAACGCGCGTACCAATTGGCTAGAAACTAGCCCGTGCATGCGAACACTCTTCCTACAGCTTGGGAAGGGCTCCTGTCAAACGCGGGATTGCTCCCACACCCCCTTGTTTACCAGAAGTCCTACCTTGGAGGCCGACGGGAGCGCAGAGGACAGAGGTGCACCCCGGGTTTCCTGCAGCGGTGCCCGCCGGACGATGGCATCCATCGAGCTGCCGGCCGACTCTCTCCCTCCGTTCCCAACCTCCCCCATGCCTTCCTGGGGAAACAGCGAGTTACCACGACCCCCGAAAGCGGCCGCGTTTGGGAAGGGATGAGAGGAGAACAAACGCGAACAGCGCATTATGGGTCTCACCGGTCTCCAGGGAGGGATCGGTTCTCCCGTGAAAAATAAAATCCGGCTGCAGCGGAGATGAAGAGGGCAAAAGTGAAAACGGGCCAGGCTAAATTCTCACACATGCCGTACGGGGAGGGGGGGAAACGCCCGGTTGCTAACTGGTGAGGTGAGGAAAACAATGACTTTAAGATCCACGATTTAAAATTTTAGGGTAGGAGCAGAGCTCTTAATCGGTTAGGACAGAATTAAGTGGTTAAACATGAATAAAATGTTTTTGGTCAAAATGAATAGGCACATCAGTAAAGATGTCGAAATGTCGGGTTTCTCCATGCTGGCAATACAAGGAATAGCTTCCCAAGATGCACGATGTAAATGTTGCTGCCACCGTGCCTCCTAGTTTCTCAGAGGAAAGTGAATGCTTTGGGATAGAATCTGAAAATTTTTTTAAAGCACGCACTTTCTCGGGAAACTTGGCTTTGCAAAATTTTGGCTTCTTATACTAACTCTTTACCTTCGATTTTGCCTTTCACCTGACTGACCTTGATCAGGTATAAAAACTGTTAAATACACATTATTTGAGGGTGGGTTTAAAATTAGTCTTTTCCTTCGCCCCCGGCAGAGATTATAAACACACATTTAAAAGCTTTCTTTCTTCCTCCGCCCCCACCCCTTCCTCTTCACCGCTTCTACCTGCAACGCCTGACTCGGAGACAGACAAACAAGTTTGATGCTCAAACTGACTCCCCCGACGGCGGAAGCGGGGCGCGGGGGGTATCGCCGGCCGGATTCTGCCCCAGCGCTCCTGCAGCCGCCTGTACCCGCGAGGGACAGACACCCGTGGGGTCTGACCCGCAGCACCAGCCTGGAAGGACGGGCTCAAAAAAGCTCTTTCATATATGTTTAGATATATACTAAGGCTCTTTGAACCTATTTGTTTATTAGGCAATCGAAGTCGGACTAATATTTTAACGTTGACACTTCTTATAGCATCTCTAATTGAGCTTTGGTAGGTGCTGATGTTGAGCAGGGTTTCTTCCAACTCTAGTGGTAGCAAAGAGAGCAGTCTTTCCTGTTCCTCACTCAAACCTACAGCCTACCCGCTATAATGCAGTACGTTTGGAGGATTGATATGAATTGTTACACTTTTCATTGTTTCCCACTAATAAGCCGCTCTAAACCAACACTGGCGCTAAGTAGCCCATCTCGAAGCGTACAGATGACGCTTTGGCTGGTTGTTTCTGCGTTTTCTATGAGCCGCATCGTGGCGAGAAGCAAGAATTGACCGTAACGACTTGGAGGGGAGAGAGTAGGATTTTTTGTGTCTCCCTAGTTTTTGTGCTAGTCTGTGCGTGGCTTCTTAAACACAAAGACAGGAATGATTAAAAATTGTTTCAAAGGGCCCGTATTTCCCGGTTGCTGCCTTGCGGGGCTAGCTCGAGGGCCATTTCCTCAGGGTGCTTGACACGACTTGCCCCGAGGACGAGGAAGACCTCTTCCCGTTTTCCATCTCCCTGTGGTGTGGTGCCCTCGGAGGGCCTTCGCGCCTACTGCTGGAAGCCGGGCTGTGCGGGAGCGAGGGCCAAGAAGGAGGAGAGTGGATAAGGGGGCTGCGAAAGGGGTGGAGGGAAGCTGCAGTGGGAGAGGCGGGAGGAGGAAGCTTTCCTGCTCGGGCCGCTGTCCACTGCCCTATGGAAAGCGGAACTCGGTCTCATACAGTTTCCTCAGCCCCCTGGCTCCACCTGGCCCTGATGAGGAGATGTGAGCGAGAGGGGAGCCGGGAGACGCTTCTCGCTCCTTTTCCATGAGACGCCAAGTCCCCAAGCGGCTGTCATGTGATAGCAAGAGAGCAGGAGCTGTGGGGGTCTCCCGGCACGGGCACCATAACAAAACCGCGCCGGAGCGCACAAGCCCCGCCACAGCCGCGGCGGTCGCTGCCCCGCTCGCCTCCTCTGCCCGCCGACCCCTGGCGCCCACCTCTGCCGCAAACTTTTAAGGGGACACGGGACCGGGCGGCGAGAGGGATGTTTTAATTTCCTTCTTTCCCTTTTCTGGAGAGATCCGAGGTAATTTCATGCTCTCGAGCCTTTGGTGCCTGAGGAGCATCGACTCCAGCAGAGTGTGCCAGGCGGCAGCGGGGAAGCCCGGGAGACTCGGCGGCCTCCAGGAGAAAAGCGGGGACGCCAGCGAGGGCCGGGACCTTCCTCTGCCACGTAGCCCCCGAGACCCCGCGGCCTGGGCGGCAGCTGTCTCTCCCGCAAGCCGAGGGGCGGCGAGGCAAGCGCGTCCCGCGGGGAGAGGCTGCTGGAGGGAGCCGTGAGCGGAGCTCGCCGGCCGCCCGCGGGACGGTCGTGTGTGGCCCGGACAGGTGGCGCCCAGGATGTAGAGACAGCGGCAGGGCAGGGCAGTGAAGTGCCCGGATTCCAAGCCTCCCGTGCTCGGCATTGAGCGGTGCCCGGCCCGGAGCGGCGAGATCGTGCGGCCGCGGGAGGACTGCGGTGGGGCGGCGATGCCCAGGCCGGGGAAGAGTTCGTACAGCGACCAGAAGCCGCCCTACTCTTACATCTCCCTCACGGCCATGGCCATTCAGCACTCGGCCGAGAAGATGCTGCCCCTGAGCGACATCTACAAGTTCATTATGGAGCGGTTCCCTTACTACCGGGAGCACACCCAGCGCTGGCAGAACTCCCTCCGCCACAACCTCTCCTTCAATGACTGTTTCATCAAGATCCCGCGGCGACCCGACCAGCCGGGCAAAGGGAGCTTCTGGGCGTTGCACCCGGACTGCGGGGACATGTTTGAGAACGGCAGTTTCCTCCGCCGCCGCAAGCGCTTCAAGGTCCTGCGCCCCGAGCATCACCTGCCTGGCGGCAGCGGCGGGCCGGGCGGCGTGGCGGGCGGCGGCGGTCCCGGCAAGCCCCCGGCGCCCACCCCGCACATGGTGCACTACTTCCACCCGCACCCTCCGCCGCCGCCTCCCCCGGGCAAAGTGCCGGGGCTGGCGGGCTCCGACGCGGCCGTGGCTGCGGCCGCGGCCGCCGCCGCCGTGGGAAGGCTGCCGCAGTTCTCGCCCTATGGGAGCAGCCAGCCCTCGGGCTTCAAGCATCCCTTCGCTATTGAAAACATCATCGGCAGAGATTACAAGGGTGTGCTGCAGGCTGGCGGGCTGCCGCTGGCCTCGGTGATGCACCACCTGGGCTACCCGGTGCCCAGCCAGCTCAGCAGCGTGGTGAGCTCGGTGTGGCCGCACGTGGGGGTCATGGACTCCGTGGCCGGTGTGCCCGTGTCCCCCGACTACGGACCCTTCGGCATGCCCGTGAAAGCGCTCTGCCACCCGCCGGCACAGACCATGCCCGCCGTCCCGGTGCCCATCAAGCCGGCGCCGGCGCTGCCCGCTGCCTCGGCCATCCCCGCTCTGACGGTCGCCGCCTCGCAGATCTGCCCCGCCGCTTCCCCGGCTGCTGCATCGCTGCTGGAACAGACCGCCAGCAACAACCCCGAGGCCAAGGGCTCACTCCACTCCGTCCTGGTGCACTCCTAAAGGGCAGGGGGTCGCGGGGAGAGAGGCCCCCAGGCTCCCGGGGGAGAGGACGGGGGGATCCAAGGCGTGCGTGCAGAAACCCGATCGATCTCATGACTATACCCCTGCTCTTGTCTGTGTTTATATCGTGTCCTATCAGATTATCTGAGAGCCAGGTCGCAGGTAAGATCTTTTATCGTCGTTAAATGTCATTAGTAGCGGAGAGGCGATGTGAAAAACCACAGGCGGGGCAAAAGGGGCTGTCTCGGTGAAAAGGGCCGAGAGCGAAGTTCTCGCTGCCACCCCGCCAGCCTGAGGCACAGGGTGACCATTCCGCCTGGGCTCCCCGCGGAGCCCCTGTTCTGGGACAGACACCCCGGAGGCCCCCGGAGGTCGATGAGAGAGGTGCTGCAGTCGGACGGCGAACGGGGAGAGTAGAAGGATAAAAGCCCTGCTGAAGTGTGCTTCTCCCTCTTCCACGAGAGATGGGAAACCTCTGCCCCACCGTCCTGCAGCTCTTGCTCTGAAAGAGGAGGGCAAAGGGGTTACCTTAGACCCTGGCGAACTGCGGGGCCCCAGGATGTGCAATGCTTGCTGTTTAAAGAGTAATCGTTAAATAGCACCATTAAGTAGTGGGAATTTAAGCGACAACAGCACTGACGGCGAAGGGTTCCCGTAACTGATGATAACTTGCACTTCCCCTTCGCACTTTTATAATCCGTCCTGTAGTACTTAGAAGGGACTGAGGCGTGACCTGGCCTCTCAAGCTGTGTATGAGTGTCCGAATTCCCTAGTTTCTCATTGAAATAAAAGCAGCCCGGCGATTTGTAGATTGTGCTTTTCACATCACCTTTCACGGCTCACAGATACCACTATTTTGTATGTGTTGCTTGGCGTTTCTTCTACGTGAATGTGAACACAAAAACCTGCGCGGGAAGGGGGAAGGGCGGGGTGTGAAAGAGGTGGGGGAAAGTGGGTGAAGATAACAGAAGAATGGTTAAAAAGTTATTCGGGAAAAGCACTTTACTGAAAACAGCCTTCCAACAGACGAGAAGTCTGTGCAGAGGGATCAGAAGTCAGAGATCAAAAGTCACAGAGCGACGTGCTGGGCTGATGATTCCCGCTTGGTTTGTGAGTGATTGCTGCCGTACCCTGTCTGCCCTGCTGTACACCAATGATCATTAAAGCCTATCCATCCATTTGCTTCTGCTGGTGCTGCTATTTAAAACACTCGCCTTTCACATTGGTTAAGAAACGTGTGCTCGTAGCATAAGTTTTTGCTTCCTCTCCCCAAAATGACAGAAATATCCAAAAGTTTTCTCGGCGGCAAGACAAGGGGAGGGCAGGGAAAGAAACCTCTTGAAGGTAAATTGCCTGCTACGGAGGCGCAGCGGTCTCTGCCCGCAACTCACGGCTGAAGAGCCGGTGTTCGGGCGTGACAGGAGGGCACCGGCTCGGATCCCGACCCCGTGCAAGATAGTTGTAGTTTAGCCAGTTTCGGTGTGTACTGGGTAGCACCTTCTCCCTAGGTTTTATTCCCTCATGCCTGTGCACCCTACAGTGGCCCGAGACGCCAGATCGCATTGCTGCACCTGGGAAAGGACATCCTGTGACAGGCTGACCCGCCTTGGTGCCAGAGAAATTTTCTAGGAAAAGCAAACCTGTTTGGCCTTGAGAGCCGTCTGTCCAAAGTTTTCCCCACACACACTTGTGGGGTCTGTTCAATCACTTGAAATTCCACGAGAACTATTGCATTTCCAGTTGTTCCCTCTGCTCTACATGGGGGAGGGGGCGGGTTTGCACTTTAATTTTAAAAATTACAGAATTCCTAGCGCTGAAAAATATTATTAATATTGTTATGCTAATGAAACACGTATCGGTATCATAGTCTGTGAATTGGTCTGGAAGCGGAAATGCCTCTAAAGTATTGCAACCAGAACAAAAATTATTTAAAAAAAAAAAAAAAAAAAAAAAAAAAAGGGAAAAAAAAGACAAAAAAAAAGAAAAGAGTGCTTCACATTTTCTTTACTCTGCTGTTTTCCATTTTAGACAGGGATCCAGTTTGGTATTTCCACTGCTAAAATCAACTTGCTTTAAAAAAAAGTAGTCCACTAAATAGATCATGAATAGCACTAGCTGTATATTAGTTCTGTATGTATTTGAATATATTCCACTGCTCTTGATGTAACTGCTGTGTAGGACTCCAAAGCATAATTTAAGGAATCTGAATTTTCCCCTTATGTCCGTCAGAGGGGTTAGAGGGATGGAGAATCTGGGGCAGTAGAAGAGGTAATCCTCCTGGGAATTATTCAAAGGATTCTGGTCAGTTTTAAGATTCTGGATGACCTTCTAAATTTCATCGAGGGAAAACTTTTTTTGGCGTGAGGAGGCCTGTCTGGAAAGCTGCAGCAAGGTGTATGCAGGAGGCTTCTGCCACCTTGCGCCTCCGGGCAGTCGGTTCTGGTGTTGTGACAGCAAAGGAGCAGGGGGCTATTGCGACGGGAAGAAGTCTCTAGTTGGAGGCGAGACAGGGCGGAGGGCCAGGCCCATCGCCCGGAGAGGCAAGCTGGGATGGCCAGGTACATGGGGATTTGTGGGGTACCCAGCAAATTGCAGGGTGCACAGCAGTTTGCACACATGGGTGCTGTGCTCAGCAGTTTTTCCCCACCACCGGGGCTTTGGGGAGTGGGGAATTTATGCCATGGGTCACTCACCCAGACAGTTCAGTGTGACTCCAAAGGCAGTGGCCTACATTTTGTATGAACTGAAGATGGTGATATTTTCTGTAGCTTGTACAATGAAAATTTTAGGGGGTTAGGACCTGCTAATTTCAGATTGTCAGAGGGGGAGGGAAAATTAACTATTCAAGTAGTATTTTCTAACTCATTTATACATAATTTTTACTTATTCTTAAGTACTTAATCTCTAAACATAGCCTTTGCAATGTTACACAAGCTTTTCACCAGCAATCAATAATCCCAATACATAAGTAAACTCAATACCAATGCTACTCAAAACCAGGTGATGGTACAAAATGTAGAGAAATGAAATAATATCCTTTCCTCCAAGGCAAAAAGCAAGTGTAAACTCATGAAGGGTAAGATTTTTCACTTGACAAATAAAATAGGGAAACAGCGTTGTGCCAGCTACTAGATTTTGTCTGTTACACCAGTACACCTCATGAAGAAACAGCTTGTCTTCAGATTAAAGTGCACACGTGTTCTGCGCAGAAAAGGCAGCTGAGTCTTTATCAAGTGGATGCAGGCAGGGTGGTTGTAAGTAGAAGAAACAGACGGAAGGAGGACAAGTGAGCTTAATCTTTGTATCATCCGACTGCCAAAGGTAGAGAAGTAAAATTTAGTACAAAAAGAATGGAGGCCTAAGAAAAGGCATTGATCCCACTCCAGTACGCTTCTCGTTTATGGTGGCTAGCTAATATAGTGATTGTTACTTCTACCTATGGGAATCTTGGTTTATTTCGGCTAGCTATTATAAAGATTCCTAAAGTTTCCTATGGGAAACTATTCCAAACCAAGTCATTGCTTTGTGTATTTTAAGCCCACATGGCATGCAAATCAAAGAGAAATGCAGCAAGACTCCTAGAATTAATATGGCTTGTGAGCTAGATATGATAGCAGTGTTTCAGTGGATATGTTCTGATCTCAGTGATACCTACTACAACATAGCAACCAGAGTTATAACTGAAATTCTGGACTCCATTGATCCAATCCTCAAGTCTCTCTGGACAAAAACTGATACAGCAAATCTGCTTGGAATTTTGCAGCTGCTGCCTGTGGTATCAGATTTTTCTCTTTATTGTAAGTCTTTATTTTAAAGCATTATCCTTCAAATCTGTTTTAAGATATAACCATCCCTGTAAGTGCTGGAAAATTTGCAATAGTTTCAGTTTTGAAAGTAAAATTTCACCTTGGCTTCTGGAGTTTTGCTGAATATATGGTTGGATTACCCAGCTTCAGTTAGACAAATCAGGTTCAATTTTAGACATCTTATGATAAAGACAAATATTACTACCTACGGGCCCATATTCTGGACATACTTAAGTACATAACCTGTTTGTTTAAAGAATCTGTGATCCTGCCTCTTTGCTTATACAATGTCATCACTGGCACAGACCATGAAGACAAGCCTAATAGACCACTCTTCTCAGAATCCTGGAAGGAAACAAATTCAACACTGTTTCAATTCAAAAGGATTCAAATTCACATCTGTGTACCAAAAAAGGTCAGCTGCAAAATGGCAGGAGAAAGTTATGTTATATAGCAACAACAAATGTAAGGCCCATGAAGTGTCAAATAAGCCACAGGGCATGAGTGCTTGTCTACAAAGGCAGAGTCTAAGTGTCATTGGAGAAAACAGATTATGGATGGAAGGAGGGAAGGAAGGATAGGAATAAATGACAAATTTTCAAACCAGAGTGCCAGAGAGACTGGTGTTACGTGTCCCAGGAATTCATAATTGTGGTATGCAAAAGGTGAGTTAAAATCACAAAAGTGCCAAATGTTTGCTAATTTTAAGTCATCCAGACTAACAAAAAAGAATGGCCAAGAAATTGGGAGCTGCTGAAAGACATCCACACTGAGTTACCAGACAATAAAATGAAATGTGAAATCCATTATTGACATATGCAAACTGCTATGCATGGGAAAAACAATTCTGGTTTTATATATGTAACAACGGCTCCTAAACTTTGGATTCTTGGGAATTTATAGTAGATAGCACTAAGAAAATGTTGGTTTATTAGTCATTAGCTGCAAAAAAGAGAAAAATTATTAGCAAAAGAACAGAGAGCATAATCGACAATACCATGTCCCTCTTTAAATCTAAAGGAAACAGGAGTACACCAGGGACACCTGCAAGATCCTCACACCTGAAATATACCTGAGATACATTAAAACTGTCAGGATACAGAGAGACAGGATGATCCAAGGTACGTCTTCTGTACATGTAGCAATTCAGTAGTCTAAGACTTTTCAGCATAGAAAGGAAGCATATACAGAGATATGACACAAATTTACAAAATTCTGAGTGACCTGGAGAAGGAGGCTGAGGCACACATGCGCATTCTTTCTCTTAATACCAGGACTAGAAGTCTTCAAAAGGATTTAAAGCAAACAGAAAGATGGGGTATTTCACACAGCACACTACTGAATTCATTGTTGCAGGATGTCCAGGGTGTTAAAATTTTACATGTATTTTAAGAACAAGTGGAAAGCTAAGATTACTGAGAATTGATCCACAAAAACTTGCAATCTCTTGCTGAGATTTGCTATGCTAATAACATATTTCAGAAAGTATTGTGACATACTTCTCCTGTCCTACACTTTCTAGACTGTACATTATTTGTTTACTTTTGGAGACAGGACACTGGGATAGATGAACATTTGGGGTCACCTGTGACAATTGTTCTTAATCAGAGAGGGGATCAGGTTTTATGACTTCTGTTTGTAGCCAAGGGTTCTGAATGAAAGCAATTCCTCAATGTTATTTCAGTGTGCAATATATGAAAGTTTCATGGATGTATGCAGAGATGCATTTGCAAAGAATTCATACTCTGAAGGCTAACTGCATATGTTTCATATGAAAAATAATTTAAATGGTTCAGGAATGTACAAGTTCCTCATTTCAAGGACAGTGCTGCATTGACTGGAATAATTGGCTTATTTTCTGATGGAATCTATTTAAACAATTAAAAGCTTCTGCATGAGAGACCAAGCCCCTTTTTTATATTATGCCAGCATAATTGATATAGAGATTTAAATGTTCTCTAAGATGGAGAAGCACCAAAGACATCTGTGTCCTGGTACTATAGTAGTGGCAAGTCTATGCCATGCATGTCTGAAGCATTCATGGTGCTCTAGGCATTGGCAGAAGTGTCAATATATTACTTTTGTCTCTATCTCCTTATCTAGTCACAGAACCAGTGAAAAGAAACAGCTTTTTGAAGGAGGAAATGAGTTCTGACAATGGAAAAAACAACTCTAGTACTGCGTTTCACAGTGTTTTAAAAGATAAGTTTTGTTGCATTTAACATCCAGAATATACCACAATATTCCGTAATATTTCTTTAGTCTTCCCATGGATGCTTACTCTATATTGGGAGAGGTAGTAGTTTCCAATGGAATACAAAAGTCTTTTTTTAAGGCAAAAGACCTGAGGGAAAGCTGTAGATTCACACTGTATGGAGTGCTTTTATTATGTATTGCTTATTGAAATGATCATTGAACGATAGATATTAACAGCACAATGATGACCAATGATTCCCCAAACTTTTAGGCTAGTGGCATCTTAAAGCAGTAATATGGAAAAGTAAAAGCAACTTGTTACTCCTGATCAGCTAGTCATGCTACTTACTGTCAAAAGGGAGGGTTTTGGTAGAACACCAGTGAATAAACTCTTGGGCAAAGAGTCCTTCCACAGGTAAAGGATGCTGATTTTTATTATCAGTCTTCAATTTAACAAAAACCAAGCTTTTAACTCTGTGTACTGTACAACAAACTTCCAGTGTGGCTCAGGCCTCCCTTTGAGGATGGTCTAAATAATCTGAAGTTCAATCAATTATTAATTCTGGGAAGAAGTGCATAGAGAAAGAAGGAAAATGCATTGTCATGTATTGCTTGTATCATAGAACTGCTACTGGAAAATGATCATTTGCTGAAAAAGTGTAAGAGAAACTTTGTAGTGTAATTGTAGTAGCCATTTGTGTTTTATTAACCTGTTGTTTTATGTGGGATGCGTGATTTGGATTTATCCTCTCCTAAGTCTTGAAATTAGGGTGTTTTTAATCCCTATGTGGTCTTTTGACTGTGGTTGGTATGAATTTGTACCATAACAGATTAGTAAATATGCAAGTTATTGTGATACTTCATATGCTTAATAAAATATATAGTTGAAACTGCTTACATCTTTTTAAACTAATTATTACTGACTGATTATGCAAAGCTTTCCTTTGCTTAAAAAAATGCTTAAAAAAATACAATGTGATGTGGTACACTGCTAGCTGATTATTACAGTATACAATTTTTAAAGTTCAATGTGTTTATTCACATGAGACCTAGAAAGAGAATCAATTTATTGCTTCCTCAAGTATTTGCAATAGAGATAGAGAAAAAAACATAAAAGGATGAATGTGATACATCTCCAAAATGAAGTTACACCAGTAAAAGAGATAACTAGTGAATTGAGATCCTTACTAACCTCTGCTATCTTTACATTGTATCTGTTTACAAGTTTTCTTAAAAATCGGAAATACCCCAATTTATTTACCAACTCTCAACTTCGTTGAAAACAAACAAACAAACACGTTGAAAACATGAGCTTAAATTCGGGGACAATATACATATTGATGCAGATTTTACATTTTAATATATTCACTGCTTTGAAAAGGTGTCACTGTGTTACCAGCATATTTCATCAGCAAATCTCCAGACAAATGAAGAGAAAATATATGGACAAACACCAGTGTATTAGGCTGAGGAATTTTGAAGGAAAGAACAGCAAATATAAGCATAAAATGGGGTAAATATAACCCTCAGGCGTGGAATGCAAGCCTCTATGAAAAAACTCGATGCTTTTCTCCGCTAATAAATTTTTAGTGAAAATACAGGTAGCGCAACAATCTGAATATTGAACAGAGCTTCAGTAAAGAACTTGGTATGATGGTGCCCGGCAAATCACGGGTGTAAGTTGAGGAGGACTAGAACCTTGCACAAAGGCTGGCTACACACTGAGTTTGTGTGAAATTATGTAACGTAAATTTATGTATTTAGGTTTTTTAACAAAGGTATCTGAGGAGACTTGCCAGACGCAGGAAACACAGAAGATTTCCTTTACTAACAAATAAGCAGAAAACTCATTGAGTGTACAGGAATATCAATGATGGCCAAGAAAAAAAACTGGAAATTCTCATGGATACCTTAGCGTAGATAGAGTACTCTTATTGTCAGCCCCATTTCTTCCTTACTTGCACAATACTTTTTAAATTTCCTACTTTATTTATTTACTACTCTGAGTTTTGTTCACTTCTTATTGTGATCTCAGCTCCATGGTACCAACCCATGTTCTTTGAGTTTGACAATGAATTCCTCCTAAATTCTCCTGGAATATGCAATTTTGTGCTAATTTCCCTATTTCTCATGAGATGGTATGATTTTATGCCATTTTTTCAGTTACTGAGGCTCTACAACTTTTTCAGTGTGAAATTTTTTCATATGAAAATTAAGTCTGCTGTCGATAGATTCAGTTTTCCTAATGTGCCTGAGAAGCACCACAAAGACACCTTTCTCCTAGACAGGAGTGAGAAAATTGTTGAATTCAACCCTCTGATTTGCTGAAAATTAAAATTTGTTCCCTATTTAGACAGCTATGGAACAGAGTAAACCTCCTCAGCAGCAGTGATTTTTTGTCATCAGAGAGGTATTTTGTGTGTGCCAGCAGTTTTCTGAAACTCCCAAAAGTGGTGAATTGGGTTTTTTTTTAAATTCATGGCAGGAGAGTGCAAGAAGGTGTTTGTCACTACTGGCTGTTAAGGGCATATCTTTCCTACACTAACATTCTTGCAATGAGGGTAGCTGCAAGGCCTGTACCGAAGTTTCACTCCCTTCTCCTGGGTGAAATAGCCTCTTTGGAACAACACTGTGAACTTTTTCATTCTGCTGTCAACTATCGCTGCCTTGGGATTGTTGTGTGCCTTTTTAATTCAGAGCATTATAGCATCATTTACTGTTGCATAATTAAGTTAAGAAAAACAAAATCTCTGGCAGTTTTGCATCACTAAAGAAGGAAATGTTCAAGTCAAGAAAACTGTACCAGAACAGGCTGACGTAAATCAATGCTGTCATACAGTTGAAAGCATCCTAATTTTCTATAAGATACATATTTTTTTATTTATCAGCATTACCAAAAATACAATTTACAAGGCTAGTAAACAGAACTTTCTTTAAATGCTTCTACTTTTTCTTTACTTACTTCCCCCCACCATGCTGTCACAATAAAAACACCAGATTTGAAACGTCAAAAATTGCACTGAGAATCTAAGGCAAGAATGTTGGACATTCATGTAGAAAGTTCCAAAGAGTGACAACGCTTCATGAAATGTAATACTTTAATCTCAAATTTTTGGGAGGTAATTTTGAAAGTTCTACATAATACTTAGAGATGACAGGTCAAAGAAATTAGAATTGGGCAGGAAGTAGCTTATTAGTGGAGAAAGATTCACAAGTGGTTCAGACATAAATTTTTGTCTCTCGAAGGATGAAAGGTGGGTTCAGTGACTTCTGCTCCGTTAAAATTAGCAAGGGCACATTGAGGAGGACTCACAAAATTAATCTTTGTTTCTTCCCCTGAAGACATTTTAACTTTTCATGTTTCTTTGATTTTAAAATTTCTTATTAAATATTTAACAAGCATACTAACAGCAGGTGATAATTCTTCCAGTAGCCACAGAAGAGTAAGAGAAAGGGTTGATTCACAGAGTTTCCATTCACATCTTTGGTGGATATAATGGAAGGAAAGGATTAAATTACTTTGACCCAATATGGCAAAGACATTCAGAAACTTCTTTATGGGTACCAAAACATGTCAATACTGTTGTTATATGTACAGGAACACTCCTTTCTACCCCACCAGGCCAAATGATGAAAACAGTGAGAAGCACCACCATAACATAAGAACAGGTAAACTAAAAAAAAAAATCAAAAATTAAAAAAAAATGGCACTAGTGTCATATTTTACAGACAGATAACAAAGAAAACCTAACTTTGCCTAGATAGCTGGTAGCAGAGACAGACACTGTATCTAAACCTCACAAATATGGTTCAAGCCTCACCTTCAAGCTCCTCTCCTCTTTCATGGGAACAGCTTTCATTTTGATACTTTTCCCCTAATTCATTTCCCAGAAATGGATAGATGGAAACAACTAAAGGCATATGAAATACATCTTTGTGTTCACAAAACTCTGGTGTAGTTGCTGGTACTTGTCCTGTTGCTTTGGAAGAAAGCAATGATAAATATCCACTTGCACTCTCATGCAAATAAGCTTTGGGTATCAGCACTGCCTCAGATACAGTCTGATTCAGACAGATTTCCTCTTTCCTTTGAGTCTTATCTGAGCCAAATATTTTCGTTTGCTTACTGAGCTAAGCTAGCTAATCAGGTTTTCTCATCCCTTTGAGCTCTCTGGTTTCTAATTAGCATTATCCCTTTTCCAAGTGTTATGGAACTTTGGCTCCTTGGAAGAACTGCCTCATTCTGCCTTGAGGTCCTGGTGCTTGCAGATGGCAACATCCAGCCCCAATCTATCTATACGGATAGATGTCAGATTTTTGTTGCTTTGAACCTAACCCATTTTGGCAGCTGGTCATGCAACTATTTATTATCAATTTTTTTGCTTATCAAATGTTTCCTGCTGCCATATACAGCAGTGACAAAAACCAGGAAAGTGGGGGGATGAAAGTTTAATGGAAGAAGTAAAGGATGCTGAGAGCTTGTTAAATATTCTATCAGGCCCTTATTCTAAGAATTTCCATTAATTGCTTTATCATCAAAATGCTTAGAGTGACCCTAGTGACCACAAAGGATTCAGTTGGACCACCCAGAGCTGCAAATGGGAAAAGAAGCCTCAAGGGCCTCTAGTAGGATTAAAGTTACTCCCACTCTAGCATCCTGAAAATATTCTATGAGGGCCTTCCCACCATCATCAAGTAATGAAAACCTTTCTTTGTGCTTACCCAATCACTGCCTGAAAGCCAGACCGGAAGAAAATACTCACCTGGAAGACTGACTTAACAGAAGTGTTATGTCATAGAAGGAAGACCATTGGAAAACACATCCTAATGGTTTCTGTATGCTGGTGAAATCTAATTAATATGCTACCTGCCTATAGAAGTAGCATTTATTTGTGTGTCCTACATCATGAATAAACATTCCGTGTCTGTCAGGAACTAATTTAACAGGGATGCTACTGATGGCCTTTCCATGAATCTTGCAGTAATAAAGTTTTTTATTCAACAGGAGTATCCAATCTTAAAACTTTGCAAATGAAAAGGGTGGGATGCATTTAGTGACTTAAACTCAATAGGAGAAAGGGTAAATGACCTCACTAAGTAAAAGATAAGGCAGGCAGGGAGCTGAGGAATTGGCAGTAGAAATTATGTGTTCTGGGATACAACTATAAAAGAAAGAAATTAAACTACATTATAGCCATCAAAATATGTAGCTACATGGATTGCACATACAAAGCCAGTAAAAGATTTTTGAAAAGGATTGGATTCAGTGAACTATGTTTGTTCCAATACTTCAGTAATAATATAGCTATTTGTCCAGAAATATGTGCATAAGGGAAATAAAAAGTAGCAATACAACAGATATATTATTTTAAAGTCATATTCAATACACCACCAAGAAAACTTCCCCCAGCAGTGGAGTAGAATTGACTATGATAAAACTGTTGTGAATTGTCTGATGCTGGAATTGAGGCTGTGGTGAATATTAGTATGGTCTATTACTTATTTTTCATGTGGTTTGTTGCATCTGATTGTCCATAGCTACAAACTGAAAACCTGTTATGTACCTCTTCTGTTAGTGAATATGTGTAAAAAGTTGAAAATGCATGGCAAAGATATGATCATATGGCAAGATCATAGATTGTACAAAGGGCAAACATCTTCATTAGTGTCTGATGTTCATAAAATTTTACAGCAATCAGCTTGCATTTTAACCTGGACAGTTGTACTTGCTTCAGCCTGTTGAGAGACAGGCCAAGCCTATGACAGTTGCTTCACTGTTCTAAGAGCAAGAACTTTTAATGACGTATTTTGGAGACGCTCACATTAAAACAAAAATCTTCTTTATGAAGCACTGAAGCAGTATATTTTCGTGAGGTGAAAGTTTCCATTGATCTCAATTTTTAGAGACTCAGAGAAGATCATTTCACAACATGAGAGAATACTTCAATGTAAGAAGACTCCCTCACAGAGAGAGACAAGTTTCAAAGTATAAAAAGGCCATAATTTTGCCCTACATTTTAAAGCCTTCTGTAATCCATAGGCAGTGTATCAGCTATATCAGAAATGGAGCGTTACCTGCACAGACACCAACAACGTACGGTCACAGTGTACTCTTAGACTTTGTGTTTTAGCATTCCCTTTTTGATTCCTCATATATAATGAAGTAGATTTCCCTATAAGTGGGTGAAACAGGTTGAATTCTCATTGAAGGCCCATCCAGCCATACGCATAATAGCATTCTTCAATTAAAAGGAAGACTTAACAAACTAATTGACAGGACAAAGCTTTTAAAGCCTACATACAATCTCTTAGCACATTTAGGAAGATTATGGTCTAATGTACAACCCCTCGGCTTTTCTGAGGTATCTTCAGTGCCTTCCCAAAACCTTCCCCCCCTGCACCTGGACCCGAGCTCATTGTGCTTTAAGAAGGGTTATTTTGGCTTGTAGAGAAGAGGACTTTCATGACTTCAAACATGGACGTTAGATCAAGTTTCTATCTTCTCACATAATCCTGTCTTTGATGTCACCAGGCTGAGGCCTCTCAGAATAGAAAGAGAAAGCTGTGAAAAGAGGCCCATTTAATTTATACATTTAAGTGCTGCTGTTCTAATTCACGAGAGTAGCGTTTTCATTGTTTTCTGCTTTGCATCCTAAAGGCAGGCTTACACCAGGCAATTATGAATGGCTCTTCTGAACAAATAATTGAAATTCACTAGTTGTGGGATATGGTTAAACAATGTCAGGATTGAAGATGCGAGGTCAAATATATTCCCATTGGCACTACTGAAGTTACAGGCTACTCTTTTCACTTGCCTTGAAGGATGAGTATTTGTAATCACTTGTTCCAACAGCAGCTAATCAGGTAAGCTGCATGATACAAAGAGCAAACATGAAAATGATATTTTGCATTTGCCTTCAATCCAGAACAGTTGTCTTAAAATAACAAATCCTGAGGTGGAATGGAAGAATGCTTTGCAGCATGAAGACTATCTGTTGAAAATTCCACTGGTAAAGATATACAACATTTACAAAACCCTCCTCTTGAAACTGCAGGAAGGAGACAGCTATAAAAATAGCAATTGATTCTGTGTGCAAACACCTCTGCTGAATAATTCAACTAAGTTATTGGTGGAGCAACGGCTCTGTAATAGATTATCTTTATCTAAAAAAAAAAATTGAAACACCTGAGGGATTGTGAGACATAATTTCCGCATAGTTTACCTAGTAAAGCAAATAATTTAGTCTTTCACAAAACAACTTACCCCAAATTATCCACAAAGAAATTACCCACATTATTTTGTAGTGAATTTTGTAATGTCAGAATTTTGTGCCAAAGTTCATTAAAACAGTAGACTTTTATATGTATAGTAAAAAATATCAAAACTCTGTGTGAATGTGCATGTGGACAATGGAAGTATACTGCAGAAACCCAAATCATGACATGAAATACCTTGTCAAGCTGGAAGGTAAATAGACAGGTCTTTTTGTTTCATGGATTCACTAAAGGAATAGATTCACTAGAAGAAAAACTGGAAAACTGAAAAAAAAATATACATCCCTTCCCAGTTCAGAGGTATTTATGCATAGTGATCATTGCCAAGAACCAAAACCAGAGCTATTTGTTGTTCCACTTTCACCAAAATACAGTTTATAGGATAAAATTTACATGTTGTCTGTTGCCTTACCAAAGGCATTGTGCCTGTTTCACAAAATACGCTTGGTCCAAAGCAAAGTACTTCTAACTCAAACCATTCAGATCTTACAAACTCTGTCTCCCCCCCAACCCACAAATCTTTTTCTTTGCCTTTTCAAAATATGGACTGCCAAAATTCAGTCCTTCTTTACAGCAACAAAGCTAAAATTTTTTTCTCTTTGAAACACAATCTGATATGGATCATATTTATAATCCCATTAATTTGAGAGAACAGAGTTCATAAAGGTACCCATTACCATTACTGGAATTTTTATACTCCTTCTCCTACTACCACTTCTCACCATTCTAGTCCCCAAACTCTATTTTAATTATGTATTTACATGCTATGTAGACTAAAGCTCCACACCGACAATCAGTGAGTTTGAAGCAGAAAGTCTTATTTTTTTCATATAACTCTTTCTCTAGTGCTTGACATCTATTTTATACCACCAGCATAAATGAATGTTATATACAGGCTCTCATCCATGACAGAATTACGCATTATTTCCCCTTTTACAGTACTTCATATGGCTATTAAAATTTATTTCAAGAGACATGTTCTTTGGTTTTTTCCTGCTTTCTAGTGTGAGGTTAACATGAGTTATACTCTAATTTATGTTTATTAGTAGGTTATCATTCTGACTGCATTCCCATTATAAACATTACTGACTTCCACAACCACTTTTCTGATGATCGTAAAATAAATATTGAACAATGAGGAAAGCCTAAAAAAACCGACACCTTCCTCTCCCAAACAAACAAAAAAAACCCCAAGCCACAAAACCCCCACCAAAAACACTATCTAAAATTGCAGAATGGCTGTCTAAACGCAACCTAGATTCTATGCTGTGTCACTTTCTGTAATCTTTTTTGCTGCTGTGGTTTTAGAGGTAAATATTGCAGCACTGTCCTGTCTGTGGCAGTCTCTGTCACTGATTCCAAGTCTTTTGGAACAGAAGGCTAAAAATGTTCCCTACAATAGTCAGAATAAATAAAGCTCTGGGCAAGGAAAGGCCATATCTCTGCTGCTGTTCTTACTGACTTCAGTCCCACTGATTTCACCAGGAGTTGGCTCAGTCTCTAGTTTTGGTGAAAAACTGTAGACCTGCCAATTCTACATGCAGAATTGCTCATATGTTCTGCATTTGTAGCACACAGTCACAATTGCCTAGGGATCGACCATATTTAGTAGATTAGCCACTCAGTATAAGGAGTAGAATTATCCCCTCTCAGTAGGTATAGGAAAACATTAGCATCAGCGTTATACTAGTTCATTAGACTACCCAGCATTTTGTTCAGAAAATTTCATATCTGTAGATAGATAGATAGATAGATAGATAGATGGATGGATAGATAGTATATAGAGATATGGTTTATTTAATTGTAATCTATGTGATTTCATGAGAGAATCTGATCAAATAGCAGAATCAAAATTTCTGCATGTACTGTAACACTACAATACCTGTGCTGCTAGTGGCTGGGGACCACTTCAGAGTAGTCCAGTGTCTGCATTCTGTCACACGGTTGGCAATCCAGGGAATGGAAGAGTGGATGGCAGACAACTTCCTGTCTGCTGAATTTTCCTCTGAACAGAGCAGCATAACTGGGAGCTGCTAGTGTCTCCCCTGACTGCCTCCTTTCCCTCTTAATGGGTGAAACAGTCACTTTTTTCTTGGTCTCAATAAGGTTGTTTGTTTCTTTCACATGCCCTGGCTGCTAGGAGATGTTGTTAACAATATGACCCAGTTTGTAAATGTTTTGTCTAGAGGGGAAGAGGTTTTGGGCTACAGTTTCTATGCACGTTAAAAAAAAAAAAAAAAAGGAGCAAAGTCCTTAAAGACGGAAAATGTTAGGACTGAGCACTTTGACGTGCCCCTTCATCTGTCTGACCTAATTTCTTGTCAACAGAATTTTAGTCACCTAGGGAACATCTTAGTGCTATACGTAGCATAGGACGGCTAAATAACAGCAATTTCCATGAAGAAGAGACATTTCACTTGCCTCATCGTATAGAACCATGTCTTGTGTGGTCTGGGTGAACCACAGAGCTGCTGGAAACCAGGATGCACATCACCTCCAGCCAGAGAATAAAGAAAATGGAGTTTAAAACTCACTCAACACTGGCCATGTTACGTATCTCGTTGAAGGATTTTGATGTATCCCATTACAAAGCAAGTATTTTCTGTAGGTCTGCCAGACAGCAAAATCCAGGGCTCTGGATTCTACTTCCTGGCCCAGGCACAGACATTTTTCTGTGAAGTTAATCTTACCTATGTATATTTAAGTAATACTGAAATACTTACACGTTGTCGTACTTCAGTCTATGCTCTTTTTCTTTCAGCGTACACAGAAACCAATAAAGAGATGCAGAGATAAGTCATAATCCCAGTAAATACTGTGTAGAAAATCAGTAGTCCTGTTTGGGTGAGGACTGAAAAGTTAGGCTGCAGTTATCCAGTCCTATTTATCATTCTCATTTTGTGCTATTTATTTATGACATGAAAAATCACCTACCACCAAGTATGAGCATACCAGTGGAACATACAGGAATTATCACTTCCAACAGTTCTGCCAATACAACAAAACTCACCTCTGCAGCTGTATCTGTTGGAACCTTTTAGACTCATTTATCTCTGTACTTCCACCCAGTTACACAGTAGGTCAGTACTACATCAATAAGGGTAATCTAGACTTTTCAGAGTGTTGATTTTTAAAGCCATTTATTTGAGGACAAAATATGGTACACAGAGTCATTAATGAAACTGAATGCAGATCTTTACTTAAATGGTAGCTCCTGCCTATCTTACACAATTATAAGTGGCTACAGTAAATATTATCAAGGGAGAACTTGACCTCAGGAAATTATTTCTTTCTGACTTGCAACCAGCCTTAGGCCCATATATTTTCTGAACTGTTCATGACTAACATTAGTCAGAATTTTTTTATATAACTTATTACAAAGGAGAGATCTTTCGTCTTACAAATAGAATAAAGGTACATGCACTAATGATGTTCATTTATATTTTGAAAATGCTTCTTAGCATAATGTTCATCATATTTCCATAAAGGAAGAGTGGTGATGATGTGATTAGATAGTTAAGTTACTTTGTCATTAAAATGATTCTGTGAACAGGATGAATAATGACAACTGGATACCTGAGACAGCCTTGATCTGAAGAGTCTGTTACCTATATACAGAGATCAAAAGGGGAATAATAACGGATAAATTGCACAGCATTTATACAAATAAAAGAATACATATATAATTATTTAAAAATGTAAAATGAAAACTGATCAAAACCAGTCACAAAGCAAATTTGCCAAAGTGAATTTTAGAGGCAACCTCAATGTGGGTAAGGTAAAATTTCCACAGGCATGGAGATATACTTGTGACTAGGAATAACTGAGATGTCAAAATCCAATTAATATATGTGCTTGTGAGCACTGGCAGAGTAGAAAGAAATGGGAATACTACAGGAAAAGAGTAAGCAATGAAAGATTTGAAATTTGCTAAAATGGGAGGTGAAAGAGGGAAAGGCAGAGAGAGAAAGAGAGAAAAGAGAAAAAGAAAGAAAGAAAGACTAACTTTGAAAATAGTGAGCGAGAGAGAATGACAATACTTAGATATGACCTGGAAAGGAGTTTCAAAGTCAGCAATAAAACACAGAAATCACTGGTCAAAGCCATGTAGTCCCTGTGAGATTAACTGCTGGGACAGTCACAAGAGTACAATCAAGCCTTCAGCAGACTTAGATTAGTACCCATTTTAAGTAAGACAACATCATAAATATGATAGAGGGTGCTTTTCAAAAGGGCAGACTCATGAAGTCAGTAGTGGAGACTGCTGAAAGACATAAAGTTTATGTACATCACATGCTTTTAAACATATGACCCCAGATATATATGGGAAGTCATAATTACCATGTGTTGTTTCAAGTCTTTCACTCATACAGACTACTTTGGTTTCCCAGATTTATGCATTAATGAGATACCTGTGTCTCTAGTTATACTAGGGATCTGAAGTGGAACGAGATGGTTTTCAAATGGTCAGAAAAATTAAAATTCTTCAATTTTAGGAAAAAAATACACAGTAGAGAATGATTTAAGGGATTTCAGAAGATTTTGGTCCCAAATACAGTAGAGACAAGTTGAACTGAACTCACAATGTTTTTGGTGTTGAAGAGCACATCACAAAAACCAATAAAGAACAGCATAGACACTTGTGAGTATGAAAATTCTTCCGATGTAGGTAAATTTACATAATGCAATTTTCAGTTGGATACTTCAAGTCCCTATTCTCAAATGCCAATATTAAAAGGGCATTCTATTTAAAAGAATGTACAATATCACTTCACTATTTAAATTTCGATAACATTTTAAGAATCATTAGAAGTTACAAGAAAAAGAAGTTGCAGATCCCACTGTCCCTTTCAGTTAGAGTCCAGCTCTTATAACTGCTCTGGAAGGCTGTATTTTTATTTTCACATTACTGTTGTCTTATGTTAATACATGTGAGAACTAGGCGAAAGTTTTTCAATTTTGTGTTTCCAAATCATCCCATATGTCGATTCAAATGTCAACAAAATTTTCTGTAAGCATCTCAAATGTGAGGAATCATTAACAAATGGTCATCAAGGAAGCAAAGTGGTTTTATCCAATGTCATATCAGAGGCTCCAGTAAAGAGAACAGGATGGAATTTAGTCCTCTGTCCTGGAAATCTCCTTCCCTCACCTAGCAACACCTCTTTTCCTCCTGAAGATCTGCCTAACTCCTTCCTAATTTCTGCAGCTGATGAGGTTGAGGTTTAACAAACTAAAGCTGTTACCATATAGCCCTGATTCATTTATGGAATATGCTATTAGTCCAGTGCGTGAAAAGAAATACATCTTAAAAAGTACGCTATCATGTAACATTGGCATTTTCAGAAAGTTCAATCAAGAATCACCTTTACTCCAATAAACATTATATCAAATTTCTTAGTAGAGATAAAATATAATATTTTGCCCAGGTCACTTTCTTAGGAATAGCAAAATAATGTATTTTGAAACTCTGCAAGAAAAAACAAAGTTTTGTGTGGGCAGTGGAAGCTCTAAAGCTGGGGCACTACAAATTTCCTTCCTACAGTCTCTAGAGCCCATGACTCATACCTGCACTCAATTTTTCTTTCAGGTACCATGAACCATCCAGTTCTTTCAGTTTCATGTTTCATGAAAGTCGAAGAAATTTCATTCTTTTGAGACCTATAATTCTTTGGAAAGGTGGGGGCTTGGCTGAAATTAATCAAGGTATTCAAAAAAGAGAAGAGGAATTACAGATGGAGAGTCTGAGCACAATTTTTTTAGATATTATGTGAAAGAAATTAGAGAATAAAATGATAATATTAATGTAACCAGTACCACACAGCCAAAGACAGCATGGGAACTATTTCAGATTGAACTATTAGTGCAGATGAGATTTTACTAATTCTATATATGGTCAAATACTGGAAATTGTGGGCCAATGATTACTGACATGCCCTTAGAAACACAAACTAATTAAAACATTCTCCCCATTCAACAGTTCATGGACACAGACACTGAGAAAAAAACTGTAGAACTGACAGACAAAACATTTATTACAGCTCAAGTACCATTTGCACTGATGTTTATGAGATCTTTGGCTAAATAAAATCAATTAGACAGTCTAGGAAATCTTAGTTGGAGTAAATCTTAGAGACTAACACTAGATTCCCTTTATTTAAATTGATAGTAAATAGTAGTTACTGCATTTGAAAAAGGGTAATAAAGCTGTTGAGACATTTCATCTTGAACATAGGATCCTGCTTCTAAGAACAAGAGATTGTATAACATACCATCAATAAATGTGTTTAAAAAATACTAAAAAATTGACATTACTTCTTATAAAAACTGATAAATATGAATGTGAAAATGAATAAAATATAAGGTCATCAGCAGCTTCACCTATTTTATGAACTTTGATCATGTAATAGGGTTTGCATTTGTTTCTCAGATCTGAATGGAGATGGAATGCAAGATAAGATATTAATCATAATTAAACTGACTATAACAGGTCTATGCCAGCAAATTCTTAACGACAACAAAGAATGCTTAGCCATAATGAACTGCTTCATTCATTAATTTCTTCATTAAGAGGGCCTCCACTTAATAAGTGCAGTAAAAAGTTGATATAATATTGTATTTGTATTCTCCTTTTTATCAATTTCCACTTTAGTGGTATATTATCAGGAAAATGAAATAAATAATTTAAAACATATAATTGCTTGTATATATTCATATAGTAATTCCCTAAGCAATGCCGTGTTTATAAGTTGTCAGTATGCATATTAATTTGTCATACCCACCAATCTCATGTTCATTTATTTACTACTATCCATTGAGAAACAGATTAAAAAGGACATGCTGCCCCTTCTTTAAAAGTTTTAATAAGGCCAAGTAGGCCAAACAGTATATTCCAATCGAATCCTGCTGGTTGTTAGGACTTGAAAATCACTCATTACACTTCTCAGTGACTTAATATGTTTGTATGCATGATTATTTATGAATATGTGTTAAATGCCATATAAAATAACACCTTCTCATTTGGATATTAAAATGTATTAATTGTTCAGTATGTACAGGTTCATATGAACTTTTTGAAAGCCATTAATTTACTGAAATGTGTGTCATATTGATAGAAACTGGTGATAGCCTTATGCAGAATAAACAAATAATGAACCAAAAGTACATCTTCCTTTTCCTTGTTCTTCTCCTCTTCCCTCCTTCTTGCCACCAAACCAGGCCCTCACAAATACCTGCATGACTACTACCCAGAGAATTTAGTAGCTAAGTTTCTGTTCCCCAAAATATTAGCAGCACACACACATTGCACATAAGCAAGGAAAAAAGCATATTGTTTCTGCCTTTCCCAGAAACTACCAGAATCAAAGAATCATTGAGGCAGAAAAGGGCTTCTTGAGATCATCCCATGGAACCTACTGCTCAGCTAGAGTTACCAAGAGCTTGTTGGCTAGGACTGAAGCCAGCTGGTTTTGAGTATCTGCACAGAAGAAAATTCAACAGCCTCTCAGGGCAATCTCTGCTGGTGTTTGGCCATCCTCACAATATAAAAATACTTTCATGTTCAGAAAAAATTTAATGCTTTTTAGATTTGTGTCTATAGCCTTTTGTTTTGTCAGCAGACACCAGTAAGAGGAGGCTCCCTCTTCTTCATTCTCCTCTCATGTCATTTACACATGTGCTGAAGATCTCCCTCCACCATCTCCCCAGGTTGGTCATGTCTAGGTCTCTCAGTCTCTCCTCAAATGAAAGTGAGGAGAGGCCATTTATCACCAATCCCTTTATCACCTTCTAGACCCTGCACCAGACTTATTCCAGCATGTTTGTATCTTTTCTTTACTGGGAAGCCCAGCATTGCACCCAGAACTACAGATGTACCTCACCAGTGCTGAGTAGAGAGGAAGGATCACCTCATTCAATCTGCTGACAACAGTCAGCATATTGAAGCTCCAGAGGCTGTTTGATCATCTTCAACTTGGTGTCCACTGTCCCTCAGACCCACTGAGGTCTTTTTCTGCAAAGATATTTTGCAGCTGAACAGCTCCCAGAATGTCCTGGTGCATGGGGGCATTCTCCCAAATGGCAAATCTTTCTATTACCTCCTTTCCCACATCATGAGAATATTTCCAGCCCAATTCTCCAGCACGGCAAAGTCCCTCTGGTGTTTATGCTAATCCTGCCAGTTTTGCATCCTCTGCACACTTGCTGAGGGGGCACTCTGTCTCAATGTCCAGGCCACAGATGACATGCTAAACAGTACTGGCCCCAGTATTTTCCACCATGTACAGCATTAGCGATCACAATCTTTTGGGCCTGGCAATTCATCCTGTTTTCAATCTATCTCATGGTCCACTTAGCTAGCCAGTACTTTGCCAGCTTGTTTATGAGGATACTACAAGAGGTAGTGTCAAATGCCTTTCTAAGGATGACATAAACAACCTTCACTGTTCTCCCCTTGTCCACCAAGGCAGTCACTTCATTGCAGAGGGATTTCAGGTTTCACTGGAAGTTGAAAGTGTAGCCAAGAAATGAGATAACCCCTCTGTTTCTCCTTGCACTACCAGCAGAAAAAAACTGATAGCAAAAAAAGGTGTTATTGTGATCCTTGCGTATGTCTTTCGTTTACAATTTCTGTATCTTAGCCTAGGGAAGAAGACATGAGGATTTAATTGCAAAACTGTGTAATTCAAATTAGATTCTCAAAAAATAAGATGTTGCACAACGAATTTTCCCTGTCAATATAAAATCCTAGTCCTAATACCATATGGTCATGGAAATACGATGTTAGTGTACAGTGGAATATAAAGAAAATTTATCTCTTAGACCCATTTCAGACCTTCAAAACCAACACTTTTGCTGATGAACCATAAATTAGTAAAAGGTCAAAACTGCATTTTCTTTGTTTTGCCAAAAGTCCCATTGCCAGGAAGGATGCATTTCTGGGAACCGAAGAGGAAGATGGTGTACACCTAGGGGATCTCTGAGAGTGGAAAATGCTATAAAGCAGTGGACATTAGGTAGTTTGCAGAGTGTAAAGAAAAATATATGGAACTGACATTGGAATCTGAAACACCTTTATGCTTTTCAATGCTTTATTGTATGCTTTATAACTATATGAATATATACAAGCAATTATATGTTTAAAATTATTTATTTCATTTTCCAAATAATATGTCACTGAAGTGGAAATTGATAAAAAATAGAATACAAAATCCTATTAATTACACTGTACTTGTGAAGAGCAAAGTGAAGGAGTTTCTACCCAGCACAGCCTTTGATGAATGAACCTTAATGCAGCCAGTGACATTAATACTTCACAGAATTCAAGAACAGTGTTACCTCATAATTCTGTATGAAAGTCTTTATGACCTGTATTAAGCTGCTCTTTCCTGTATTTCTTTTTAAGAATAGTAGGACATGAAACAAATAACAGTAAAAAAGTTTATAAAGAAAGGTTTTCTATTAACAGAAGACTAAGTCTCAAAACACAACCTTTGCAGAAATTACTGGATTTGTTGCCCTGAGGATAAATTACCAGACTTAACTGCTTATCCAAGAACATATTTGACTGGGATTTCTAGTCAAATTCTTTTAATTACTTTTATATACCTGAAAGAAGAATTTAGCAAACTGATTCTACTATCTCTAAAAGACAACTACTCACATCTGCTCCAGATAAAAAATAACATTGTCCTGCAGTTACAAATAAAAATACACAGATTATAAATATTTTGTGTTTTTTCTCTAAATTGGAGGTCACTGCAAAAAGATGTGAAGATAATAAATCTACCAAACAAACATATTCTCCTGGCACCCAGCAGGGGCCGGCTTGGGCTCATTTGTCTCCAGTTCATTATCTTGTCTGCATTATTCAGTAGTCTGGTTCATGCTCAATGGGCTTCAAACAACTTTTAACATCTGAAGTCTTCTTCAGTTCTGGCTTACTCTTTCTCTTTATAAAACAAATCTGAAAGTTATTCAAATTGCTATGGTGAATTAATGTCATTAATGCCATAACTGAATGTTACTTATTCATGGGGTACTATGAATGTTCAAGTTGGAATTGGCTTACATGGCGAATTTCAAAAGTTTCCATTTAAGCATAGTTAGATTCAGCTTCATATAAGAATAACAGTTTTTAATTCAAAAGATTTGTGCTGCATCCTTTAAACATACATGATTTTTATTGTCTTAAAATTATAAAATAGAAACTATCTTATTTTATAAATATTTATTTTACATACAAAGATCAAAAAAATGTTGAAATAAAATTCTGAACAACTAGATATTTATTTGCATATATTTATAATTTATGGACATGTAGGAGTACTTAAAATCCACAGAATTATGTATTCCTAAAACATGACTCAGACATATTTCAATCTAAGGGTGCCAAAGATTTTTGTAATACTGTTTATTGCATTTGGCAAGGTTTTGATAGCAGGGGGACTGCAGGCATGAATGAAGGTGCTAGTATGTTCCTCTATGTCTGACTGAGCCAATGTCAGCTGGCTACAAGGTGGACCTGTCACTAGTCAAGGCAGAGCCCATCACTGATGGTGGCAGTGCCTTAGAAATTACTTATTTAAGAAGTGAGAAAAGAAATCTGCTGCACAAAAAACAGCCAAAAGAGAGGACTGAGAATATGTTCAGAGAAACAGCCCTGAAGACACCAAAGTCAGTGGAGGAAGGGAAAGAGGCGCTTCAGGCACCATAGCTGAGGTTCCCCTGAAGCTTGTGATGAAGACCATGGTGAGGCAGCTGTGCCCCTGCAGCCCATGGAGATCCACGGGGATTCAGAGATTCACCTGCAGTGCCTGGAAGACCCCGTGATGGACCAGGTGGATACCCAAAGGAGGCTGTGACCCCATGGAAAGCCTGCACTTGAGCAGGCCCCTGGCAAGACTTGTGACCTCAGGGAGACAGGGGCCCACACTGGAGCAGATTTTCTAGCAGGACTTGTGTCCCCGCAGGGGGTTTCAGCCCTTGGGAAGGAGAAGGACCCATGCTGGAGAAGGTTGTGGAGGTCTGACTGCTGTGGGAGGGGCTGCATGCTGAAGCAGGAGAACAGTGTGAGAAGGAAGGAGCAGCAGAGACAGTGCGTAATGAGCATGCACATATGGTCCCAAACCCCCATTCTTTGCTCCTCTGTGCCACTGGGAGGGTGAAGGAAGATCAAATCGGGAGTGAAGTTGAACCTGGGAAGAAGAAAGTGTTGGTTGATGGAATGTGTTTTAAGAGTTGGCTTTATTTCTCATTACCCTATTCTTCAAATTGAGTCTGTTTTGCCCATGACAGTAATTGGTGAACGATCTCTTCCTCTTCTTCTCTCATCCTATGATCCTTTCATTGTATTTTTCTCCCCATGTCAAGCTGGGGAGGGGGAATGACAGAGCAGCTTCATGGGCATCTGGTGGACAGTCATGTGGTCAACCCACCATACGCTTTTTTTCTCATTCTCATTTGGAACACGCAGTTGCAAAAAATAGCTTCTTGACAATTGTGGGCTCAGATTGCCAATTTCAGCATTAATTTGTGAAAGGGTTATGTAATGAATGAACTATTGTCATAGAAGGAAGGTAGCAGCTTGTCATTAACTTCAGGCTAGAAGGTACAGGTACATGCTTTGAATTTAGGGAAAAAAACCCTTTTGTTTTGTGCTAGGGAAAAAATTTTAAGCAAATCTGAATTCCAAATGAATTAAACTGTAAGGCATTTCTCAACATGGAATTCCAGGATTTTTAGAGGTTTGGTTTGTTTTTTGTTTGTTTGTTCCCCTGGAAATGCAACATAATACATTCTAGCATTTGAAGCAGCTGGCATCCACACAGAAAAAACTCAAATACTTCCAAAGTAAATACGTAATATTTCATGCACTTAGAAGTAAAGTTGTGCCAGGGAAAAAAGCTAACTAACAACAAATAAACTAGAAATTCAAGTTTCTTTTTAATATGATTATCTGTCAGAGGTCTTAAGACAGACAAGAGTTGTGTCAGACAACAATCGTGTCTCTCCACACTGTCAGGCCATTCTATCTATTGCCAGAACAAGCTGCAGTTTACTCTTGGTGATACGATTTGATAGGTACACAGAAGCAGTAGGGACTATATAAACTCCAGAAGCGAAATAGCTATGCAAGCTACATGGAAGATCAAATATCAGCACAAAATACTTTTATTTTCTCTATCAGGTTAGATTATACTGTAACAACACAGCTGAACCTCAGGAAAACTGACAGAATAATAAATATCCTTAAATATTAAGGTTAAATTTATTATATTCTTATCACTGCATGGTAATTTGTAAGGTTTCACTGCTGGGGAAGAATACATTCTGCTGTCTAAAGGCCATGCCAGCAAATGTATCACAGCACCAATTGCTTCCAAGTTCATTAACAAGAGGTCGTAACTGATCACAGAACAAAACAAATTTCTTTTGTGAGAAAATTGATTGTAGGAACTGCCAAGAATGCATGCAAACACAGAATGGGGGTAAAACATCATTACACATACCAGCTAAGAGAGGCAACTCAGGGACCTAGCAAATGCTAGCTATTTCGTAGTATCAATTTTTTGCCATTAAACACCCAGCAAATGCCTAACAATGCTGGGATAACAATACAGACAAGTCTGAGCAATAAAGTGATGTGAAATAGAAGGAATGTTCAAAGAATTAGGCCTTCACCCATTTTCATTATGAATTTTCCATTAGTATAACTTCTCTGTCATTCAGTAGTCTGACCACAGTATGGTCCTTCTAAAAAATCAACAGGTGAATCTTACAAATTTGTTTCCTCACTAAAAATATATGGAAATGATTCAAATAAAATAGTCAAAAGAATTTTGCTTTATAATGCAAGAAGATTCATAACATTGTTTTTAACTTGGTCTCACATCTATCTGAAGATCAGATACTGCAATTTGTAAGCTGTGCACTGGCACAATACTCAGCTGCCGGGAAGTAGACACCAACTAAAGCTGCAAATAAATTATTAGACTACAGAAAATAACTTCACTCATGCTTTTGAAATGTTTAGGAAAGAACTCCAACAAGATGAATGAAGAAAGATACTTGAAGATAGAAAGAGAAAATTTTGGGCAGCCAGCAGCTGTGTGAGGATGTGAATTTTTGTACCGTGAGTGTAACTGACTGAGGGTTTGCAACGAAGCTTTGTAGGGACGTGGCAACATATTTAAAATGAAAAATACATGTTGTTAAAGACATGTAAAAAATAACACCAGGCTTTAAACCACATTTGGGCTGCAGACCTGAGATTTCTGCTTGCAATTGTCATGCTAGGAAAAAAGCAGAAGCTAAAAAAAGTCAATGTATATATAATAGTAGTATTTCTTAAAGTATATCGCCTCACTGAGATAAATTTGGAATCAAGAAAATATAGAAGAGTTATAATACTGGCCAAAGGGCCTCCCTACATTTTTGGGACCTCTTTATGCTCTGTGAAGACAAAAATCTTTTGTAGTCTTTTCTAGTAGTGCGGCTAGAGATGATAAATTTATTTCAATGTAACTGGCATATATTTAATGGAACATCAGCATCTCAAAACATTTTTAAAGTTTATTTTCAAATGTATCATATTGTCAGGTGGTAAAACTAGTTTTCGGTGTAGATATTTTTGAATAAGAAGCTGTAGTGCATTTGCTTGTATCATTATCCCCTTACCGATTAAGTAATCCAACAAGCAATTGTGATACTACAAGAGTGAATCACTCTCCAGAGGCTTTATATTCCACTGTGTACTAAGAAATTAATTTGAATGGGAATAGGAAAGACTGTGTAAGAGACTAATAATGGTAATGATCGATAAGGTAAACCAAAAACAGAAGTAAGAGACAGAACAATGAGACATTACTAGACATCAGAATTCATCATTCATATAGTTAGGGAATCAATTGAGTTGTTCTCATGTTTTACTGATTTGAATTTATTACGTGGGTTGTTTGTTTTTTTGTTCTTGTTAGAAAAAATATGCCTTCAAACTCAAGGTCTAACTTTTTTCATTTCTGTAAAATTTGCAGTTGCACAGAAGCAAATACAACACTAGTGTAGATGTGGTACTTGTCGACTAAAACATGTTCTTCTTCTAAAGATTTGTAAATAGAGAGACCAGAAACCATATCAAAGAGACAAATGTAATCACAAAAAGACCTACCAGCTTCATGAACTGAGGAGTCTTGACACTACTTGACATTCATTCTGTTACCAATCTCTTGTTCCCCTGTTGATTGAACAGCACTAGCAAGTATCTCAAGTAAATGAATAGATTTTGTGAACCCACTGTAGTGCAAGCAGAGTGCTTCAAAGAAATTGTTAGCCAACAAAGCACTAAATGCTAGTTTATATTCGACAGCAGTCACAAACTTTTGAAAATGCACCCTTTCCATTCTTTCAGATGTTTAGTTTTGAAGAAAACACACAGTGTTTTGATGCAATAATAAAGAATATAGTAATTAATTTTTAAAAAGGACCTTTAACTTATGACTATCCACAGCAGCAGATGACTAAACATGTTAATAGTCTTATTTCACATTTCTTCTAGTTACATCTCCAGACAGACTTGTTCAAAAGATAAATCATATTATATAGAATATGTTCATAGAATCATAAAATGGTTTGGGTTGGAACAGACCTTAAAGATGACCTAGTTCCAGCCCCCTGGCCTTGGGCAGAGACTCTTTTCACCAGACCAGGTTGCTCAAAGCTGCATCCAATCTGGTCTTGAACACTGCCAGGGATGGGGCATTCACAGCTTACCCTGCACAACCTGTTCCACTGCCTTACCACCCTCACAGCAAAGAATTTCTTCTAATATCTAATCTAAACCTGCCCTCTTCAGCTCAAAGTCGTTCTCCCTTGCCCTACTACTACATGCCCTTGTGAAGAATCCTTCTCCAGCTTTCTTGCAGGCCCTCTTCATACTGTAAGGCTGCTATAGACTCTCCCTGGAATCTTCTCTTTTCCAGACTGTACAACCCCAGCTCTCTCAGCTTGTGGTCATTGGAGAGGTGTTCCAGCCCTGTGGTCAGTTTAATGGTGCTCCGTTGGACTCATTCCAGTGGATCCATGTCTTGGGGACCCCAGAACTGATGCAGTGCTCCAGGTGGGGTCTCACCAGAGCAGAGAAGAGGGGCAGAATCCCCTCCCTCACTCTGCTGGCTGTGCTGCCTTTGATGCAGCCCTGCATACAATCGGCTTTGCTGGGCTGTTGGCACATCATCAGCTTTTTGTCCCTGAACACCCCCAAGCCCTTCTCCTCAGGGCTGCTCTCAATCTATTTCCCACTCAGACTGTACTTACACTTGGGATTGCACCAACTCAGATGCAGGATCTTGCACTTCATTTTGTTGAACTTCATGAGATTTGCATGGGCCCATCTCTGGAACCTATCACAGTCCCTCTGAATGGCATCCCTTCCCTCCAGCATGTCGACAACATCACACAGCTTGGTGTTGTTGACAAACTTGCTGTGAGTGCACTTGATCCCTCTGTCCATGTTGCCAAGAAAGACGTTAAACAGCACTGGTCATAATATGTGTTATCAAAGAAAAGATTCTTAGACCTCCACATTTATTTGGGTTAATGGGTTTATTTTAGAACCACTGTTATAGCATTGTTGTATTAGGAAACTAGAGAAGTTTCTCACAGATTCACCAATCACATGGTGAACTAGAGAATCAAACCAATTGATCAAACCAATTAACTAGTTTAGTGGAAAAAAAAGTGTAATTACTTCCTGTCTAAATCTGATTACTATCAAACTTGTCTCTAAACCAGAAAGGTCTTGAAGGATTAGTTAAAAAGGTTGTAGTGTTTCCTGTACTGAATTTAATTTTGGAAATAAATCATACCCAATTTGCAATAGTATTCAATTACCTATCTTTTATACCAGATAGGTGTAACAATTCTTATTCTTCTTCAGTCTTATAATAATGATGGGTGATACTGTCATTTGAGATATTTGCATATTTAAATTTTTCAAAGCTCTATTTTCTTAATCTGTTTTTTGGCCAGCTGGATGGCATTCACATTCCTCAACAGTTCTTACCAACATTCCCCTGACTAGTGTAACACAGGATCTTTCTTACTATCCAACTAATATGGTCTTTTTCTTCTTATTCCTGTAATTTTAGTATGGCCAGCTAGTTTATCTTGGAGTTCACAAGTTTTAGCCATTTTATTTTTCACTACCATTAGTAGAGAAAAATAGTAAAATGTTTCACAGCTGTTCTACTCAGAAGTGAAAAAGACAGTTACCGGTTCAACTGCAGTATTTTGCTTTCATTTCCTTCCCTCACTGTATACCTGTGGGACCACCAGCAGATACAAGCAAGACAAATGCAATGATTTAATAGAAAAAGAATATCAGGCAACATCATGAAGTCACTGAATAAACATCAATATACTGCTATTCACTCATGCCTCACCTGCATCTTGAACAGGAAAACAAAAATCTGAGACAATGTGCATAATCAAAGTAATGGGATGGTTTGTTTGAGGAGAAACTAAATAAATTAAGATCCTTCAGACTTACGAAGGCCCAGATGAGACAAGATATGCAGCAGGCTTTTCAACTTTTACGTAGCTTCAGTTCACTTTTGATGATACTTAAACCTTGTATCACAATATTTACACAGCAATTCATTAAACACTTTGAAGGATGCTTATGTGACAAACTACTGTTTAATGTTGTGAGAGTTTCATAGTATTTTTCTCCAAGCTCCTCTCTGATCCACTGTAATTTATATTAAATTGGCAGCACTTTTTCTCTCCTAAACATTACCAAGATCTGTTGAGCTATCTACTCAAAGCTAGCTTTAATGTGTGGCCCTGTATTTCATTTCCAGAAAGGTTTTTAAATTATTCCAATGAGTTGATCTGGCTAAGTGTGCTATTCCAATACAATTGTGCAGAGAGGATAGTTTGTGTTTATTCCCACCTTTCCACAAGCTAACATTACACACAATACTCAAATTAAAATCCAGAAACAAAGCATTAAACCTCCTGCATCTCTACCTGCTGGTTCAGTCCTATCTACCCAGCTAAACTAGAAAAAGCCTGATATACTGAGAAGAATTAGATCTCAGTTTTAAGTGTTCCAGGATCCAGGGAAGCACTACCCTCATTCTGAACTATCCTGAAATCAACATATAAGGTCATTTTTCATCACCATTACTACCTTCAGCCGTAGATATGCCTATTCAGAAGCAGCAGCTACCTTCCAAATGTACTGCAAAAAGCTCCAGAGATGACAGTACGAAGAAAAAAACCAAACACCATTATATATGTGGCTTTGTATTTATGTGTTCAACAGATCAGTGCATTATTTCTTTGGCATATGCACACTGACAGCCCCTCACAGAATTAGTCTTTTCAAATGGATAAATCTGTTTGAAATGGATTAGCCCTCTTACTTCCCTGTGCAAGAAAATGGTACTGATACAAATGTAAATTAGTTCTTTGCTGTTACACATCACATTCAAAGCAAATGCTTGCATTACAAAGGATATTGATTTGCTCTGAAGGTGTGAAGTGATTCAGTGGCAGAAAATTCTAATCAACACTTGCTGCCATCTTCTGGTTTCATAAAAATCCACAAATGTATTTTAAAAATACTTCTCTTCAAACTAAAATACTTCTTTAGTACAAACACAAAATTAAATGCCACTCATCTACTTTCCAATTCCATGAAAATGTTCATACCTCAGAGGTCCAATTCTTCAAAAAACATAAATGAAGTTTTGACAACATAAAAAGAAAAAAATAATTTGGGCAAAATATTGGTAACGCAATTATGTTGCATAGATGCTAAAAATAGTATATTTGCTAAATTCTCAGTGACAGATACGTTTTACTATATCATGCCATTTATGATACGCATGTGTAGTCTTATGTATTATATGCAGAGATACTTTAAATTTGTATAAAAACTGGATTTAGCAACACCAAAACAAAACAAAATACATTTTGGGCCGAAGTCCTTTTGACACTCAGAGCACAGTATGCTTTTGGACACTGAAGGTCAGCCTTAAGGCAGTACTACGAGAAGTGGAAGGGGAAATCTGGAGAATTCTAAAGCAACTTCCAAGGCCCAAATCAACTAGAACTGAGCAGAGGTATGAAATGGGAGTCAAGACCCTAAATTTCAGGTTCAAAATGCCAGAAGCCATGGGAATACAAAACAATGACACAAGAGCTTGCCAGCTAATTATAAATAAGCTAGACCTGCAAATGGACTAGGACTTTTATTTCTAGAAAAAAAAGATTAATAATGTGCACATACAACAACACAAGAAGTTAATGGTTTGGTAGCCAAAATGCATGCATGATAACGTACCACAATTTATGAGCGTAAAATTTTTGTAGCATGGTGATCACTTCAAAACTACCCTGTTCAGTTTGAAAATGGTATTTTCAATAAATCACTTCTATGGTGGGACTCGAGTGCCCTGCTGGATGGTTCCAGACAGGGCAGAAGAGGCTGGGAGGTAGAATTGTATGTAATGACATGGACAGAATTTGAGAGGTACTGGGTAAGAATCCAGGGGCAAATAATGAGGATGTCATTGTGGAAGCCTGCTACAGACCTCGCAGCCAGAATGATGATGCTGAGAAATTATTTTTTGAGGAACTAAAGGACACTTCCATATCAACCGCCCTTGTCCTTCTGGGGACTTCAACTTGCCAGAAATCAACTGGGAGCATCACACAGGTGGTACAACCTGGTCCAGAAGATTCATAAAATAACCTGGATAAAAACTTTATGAAAGAGGTTCTAAGGCAGCTGACTCAGAAACAGAGAATCACAGAATCATAGAATGTGCTGAGTTGGAAGGGACCCATCAGGAGCATCAAGTCCAACTCCTGCCCTATACCCCAAGAATCACACACCACGTGCTTGAGAGCATTGTATGAATACTTCTTGACACAGAAAAGCTTGGTGCTGTGACCACTTTCCTGGGGAGCCTGTTCCAATGCTCAAGCGCCCTCTGGGTGACGAACCTCTATCTAATATCGAACCAAAATCTCCCCTGATTCACCTTCATGCCATTTCCATAGAACCTGTCACAGAGAGATCAATGTGTGCCCCTTCTCTTCCGCCCATCAGGAAGTTGCAGACTGTGATGAGGTCTGTCCTCAGTCTCCTCTTCTCCAGGCAGAACAACCAAGTGACCACAGCTTCCGCTCATATGGCTTCCCCTCAAGGTCTTTCACCATATTTGTGGTCTTCTTTTGGATGCCCTCAAATAGTTTAATACTTTTCTTATATTGCAATGTCCAAAACTGCCCCCAGTGACAAAAGTGCCTCACTCAAGGTGAGTGAGTCACCCCCGTGCAGAGCAGAGCAGGACAACCCCCTCCCTTGCCTGGCTGGCGATGCTGTGCTTGATGTCCCCCAGGACAAAGGCGGCTCACCTGGCTGCCAGGGCACTGCTGACTCACATTCAACTTTCTGTCAAACAGGACCCACAGGCCCCTTTCTGCATGGCTACTGTGCAGCATCTCCTTCCTCAGCCTGTCTGTACATCCAGGATTGCTCCATGCCAGGTGCAGAATCCAGCCCTTTCCCATGTGAACTTTATATGGCTGGTGATTGCCCAGCCCTCTAATTTGCTGAGGTCTCTCGCTGAAGGTCCATTGGAGTACATGCGCCCATACACCCATTTCCTGTGAAAAAGCTTATACAGCTCAAACTACAGGATTCAGATTTGCCATTTGAGCCATGGAGTCCAAGTATCTCCATTTAGAATTGCAGAGTGAGTTACAGTGAAGAAAGGGCAGGAAGCAAGGCATAGCAATGATGGATCCAGTCCCTCTGAACTGAGCAGAGATTACTAAAATGACAGCCCATTTCAGCAGGGGTAGTCATGGCTCACATCCAGATGTTACTTTCAAGAACTGTTTTGTAAGGGCCTGTCTTCAAGGACTCACCAAAGATGACAATATCAATGACTTTTCAAAAGGAGGTGCAAATGTGGCATTAATTCCTAGGACTTTTAGAAACTATTTTTAATATTTCCATTGCCTTAGTTACCCTGTAGACAGAGATAAACCTGCAAGAGTGTCTTTGCAATAAGTTCTGTCTTCTCTTCTTGGTCTTTTACCGATGGTATCTAAGAATAAACAACATGGGAAAACCACACAGTCTTTCTCTAATTCCATATAGAAGACACCCATTCAATGCTAGGTGATTGCTGTGCTGCCAAGGATGCTTTCCAAATGCCAATTCCACAGCAACTATCCAGGGCCAACCCCAAGGGCAACTACCTTTATGGTGTGAGAAATTAAATTTTCCCTGTGCACTTAATTTAAAAAGTGCACATAATTTAATAATTTAAAATAATTAATGTCAACTGTAATTATTTGTTGAATATAAGCTACCATAAAATGCTGGAGCCCATCAATCCAATGCTGTGCACAGAAATCTGTATACAGCCACCAGATGGTGCTGCGTCAATCATTTAACAAGGCGCGCTCTCCCACTCTTAAGTATCCTTTACGTAACTAGCAAAATAGCTCATTTGCTCTGACTCCTGCAATCTTGTGAGTTAAAAAACCAAATGCCAACGTCAATATCCAGAGATTCCATTACAGTTAGGACTTCTCACTAGCATTTGAGCTTTACCACTCTCTCTTCCGCAAAACAGTCCCAGCAACACACACTTCATGATAAAGAGTGCTATTTCTGGTTTGGTGTGTTGGTTTTGGCCAAGATAGAGTTAAATTTTTTCACAGTAGCTAGGTTATGTTTTGGAGTTCTGCTGGAAACAGTGTTGCTAAGTGAAGGATGTTTTATTTACTGCTAAGCAGTGCTTACACAGCATCAAGGCCTTTCCCGCTCCTCCCAGCACCCCACCACTGAGTGGGTGGGCATGGACAAGGAGCTAGAAGGGACGCAGACAGGACAACTGAACCCAACTCACCAAAGGGATATTTCAGTCCATATGGTGTTGGGGAAGAAGGGAGGGACATTCAGAGTGATGGGATTTGTCTTCCCACGTCACTGTTATATGTGATCGAACCCTGCCTTCCTGGAGATGGCTGAATACCTGCCTGTCCATGGGTAGTGATGAATGAATTCCTTGCTTTGCTTTGCTTTTGTGCATGGTTTGTGCTTTACCTATTAAAACTGTCTTTATCTCAACTCATGAGTCCTCTCACTTCCAATTCTTTCCTCCATCCTGCTGCAGGGGACTGAGTGAACAGATGGGTGGTGCTCAGTCGCCAGCTGGGTTTAAACCATGATGCTTGGTCAACTGGAACAGGTGAAAAAATATTTAATCATATGCTGACCTTCAGATGTGACACCACACACTTGCCTTCTCTCTTGTCTCCCTTCCTTCTTATTTTCCCCCTCCAAGACATGCATTTAGCAGACTAAACAGATTTACAGATTAAATCTAGCATACAGACTACTGTTTGACTACTGCTACTACCAACCTTGAGCATTGCAAGTGTGCAGCTGTGTTAGCACAATGATGTCACCTGACTGAGGTGCAGTAGCACAACAGAAGTGTGAATGCAGTGTAGGAAGCACAGGTTTCATTGAAGACTAGTGCTTAGTGTTTAATTAAAACACAAATAATATGTTCAATAATTATGTATCCGGTATGAACAGAGGCAAAGTTCCGCATGTTGAGTACGGTATGCAGTATATTGTGGGTATTTGTCTTCGTAGCACAGCAGGAATGTACACTGTGGCTGAATACACGGAGACATGCTTCACCCATAGAGGACAGAAAGAGATAAAAAGGTGAATTCTGTGAATTGATTTCTTAAAACTAATGAAATAACATATACCTGCCCTTTGTGTCAAAAAGAGGTCTGTGTCATACAAAATATCAGGAAGCGTACCCTGAGCAGCTCTGTCAATAGTATCTGTATCCTCTGACTGATTTTATTTACATTGGCTTCTCTTGTGCAAATTTGTCGTGTCAAATACAAATTACTTGTATGTTTAGTATTCAGAGTTGCCCTATTGGGGTCCTGATGCCATTTCCACTGGAATAAGTGGCAACACATCTGTTTAGTTTGCTGATAAGGGAATCACTTGGAATGACACCAATGCTGCTCTTCCAAAAACAGACAGTAAAAGAAATGCTACTGCAAGACTTGACTGTTTGGGAACTCAAGCATATGTGGGATAGCCCAGGAAGTGCCACTTTGAGGGTGAGTTGTGAAAGTTGCTGCCTTTTTTTCTGTGTTTCTTTTTTTCAGCTGGAACTCTTTACAGTAATCCTTTCCCCATATTTTATCTACACTGGAAAAGGAAGGATCAGGATAGAGCTCCAAAATCCTGTGAGTTGTACTAGAAATACAGTAGGAATAGGTTTGATAGGGGTCTAACAATTCAAAGGATTAAAGGTCTCAACATTTCAGGTGCTTTAATAGTGAAGCAATTGTTGTGCTATGTGTGTTCAAACTGAGTAGTCCTTTCACTCATTCCTTTTTCACTGTCAACTCCAACTTTTTGTTTATATGATAATACTTGGGCTTCAGTGAAACTGCATACTTAAAAAGCATAAAAGATTATTTGATAGGCTTCAGTAATCAAAGACATAGAAAAGTAATTGATCAAGAACTAAAAGTTTGAGACAGTATCTCTCAAATAGTGTTAAACAAAGAAGGGATCCTTTATCTGTCAACCTTTAGGCTGGACTCACAGTTTTTCATTTTATATATCTACAAAGAACTGTAAATCCTTTAAACCAATTTGATGGAAAAAATTACTGCTATTATTAAAAAAGTTTAAAAGGTTTTTGCCTGAAACTATAAACCATTGGTTTGGAAGTATACATCAGCATGGCCTTTTCTGTGTTAATTTTTTTGAAAATAACCCCAGCTATATGTCTATAGGACCTCTCCATTCAGTTGTTTCAGTCTCCATTCAGGTATTTTTCTTCACTTTCATAGACTCTTACAATAAATTCTACATAATTCCCTCAAACAAAACCACCTCTCCCCCATCCTTGTAAACCATGCATATGTCTGCCCTGAGGACAGATAAACCACAAAATCCATGAATATTCCTTGTGTCGGAAGATGATGGGGTAAGATAATGATATGGAAACCACAGGGGAAAATATAGTTGCTACTCCCTGGACGGAATCTGGCGAGAGTATCTGACCTCCCCTAAACAATACAGTCTCAAGGGGACTAAACCAAGGGCAGAGTGGAGACACCATGACCAGGCTCTGTTGAAACCCTTGCAGAGAAGGGAGGAACTTGGTGGTACTTTCTAGCTGATAAGCTGCACAGCATCTGAAAACCAAGTGAGATAAAGGAAGATGTCCTGATGTTGAATCAGCAAGCATGGTGAAATCACTCTCCTTGAACTGACACATGTCCCCATCCCAATGTTATGTCTGGTACAATACTGAGATATCTGCCTGCAAGGTACAACCACCCTTCACTGAGTAAGATGTATGACTACAGCCACTCAAGTTCCACCAAAATGGAAAGAAAGAGTGTAAAAGTGAGTTAAGAATGGGAAGAAGTTAGGGAAGACTCCATTGTAACTTTTGAGATCAGTCGACCATTTCATCCTAGTAACCTGTCCAAAATAAAGCAGAACCAGGCCCACTAGTAAGTAATCTACTTTACTTCATATTCTGCTCAAAGGGAAGATGGTGCCCTTCACCAAAATAAATTTTTTCCCTCAACAATAATTTCTGACAGTAAATTTGTTTTGATTGAAATCAGAGCTTTATTTGTAATGCCTTGTGCTGCCTCACACATACTTCAATGAGCAAAGAAAAAGGAAAGGACATGTAACAAAATATGCTCAGTATCAGATTTATATTTTTTCTGCAATGCTATTTCCAGATGGTAAGATACATGTACATTACTTTGCCCATGCCAACATAGTGTTTCCAACTCTTATTTTCTTTCTATGTCATATTGTTTTCCAGTGCTTATGAATGATTTAACAAATGTGAAATGAAATGCAAATTCAGAAATCTGGTGTAAATGATATACATTTAAATGAAGTATAAAGACAGTATTCATAATGTTAACTATGATATTTCATAAGTTCTTTTAATCAACTAGAAGATTTACCATTGTGCCAAATGTAGTAGAGACATCTTTTGTCTAGCGCCATGTTAGACTACAATTTTGAATAAAGCTTGAAGATAAGGGCCTTCTCAGGGAAAGTGTTAAGAAGGCTACTGGACTTCTAAAGTTTATGTTTTGCCAAACCACTGAATGTATGTGTTCGGTGATGGCAGGAAGAATGTAATTACTCTCTACTTTGTTCCTTGAATTGCAAGAACAGACTTTAAAATTTAGCTAAAGTGTTTTATTGGTAATGAGACCTTGGAGCTTTTATTGTGTAGCATGGTCAGGTAAAAAATTCTAGAGTGGTTTTGTCTTTGGGTTTCAAAATCATTAAGCAGTTCAGGCTCAGTACAACAGACTTACTAAGATTACTACACATTTCAGCAGGTACTACATTGCTGCATGTGTAATGGAAGGAGTGTATGACTTACACATTTCACCTTGTCCTGAGGAAAAGTTTGTGTAAGTAGAGCAAATATTCCATCATGATTCAGCTGATTCTGAAGGAGATTCAAAACCAGGTGACTCTGAAAGATTTAGAAATAAGGCACCCCTGTTGTATGTGGTTTTGCTGCAGTTATATTCTAAAGTTCTCCAAGAAATAGTTAGAAATTTTTGAAAGCCCTGTAAGGTTGGGCTTTTAGGTTTTTGGGGACACACTAAAGTGGTTCATAAGTCATCCTTCTTTATTCACTGCACTTCATGCTTCTTTGAGTTAAAACCATATTGAAAGCACTATCTGCAACATGGAAGAAACAAGGATAAGAATATTCATATCTATGAACATCAAAATGCACAGAATCGTGGCAGTACGTCTAAAGTTACATAACTTCATTAGACACTGGCAATGAAGATTTTGAGAAGAGTAGAAAAAAGGAGAAACATCTTTTACGCTGGGTTTTGTTTTTTTTCAATTGAGAAAATATACTTCCCTGAATTCTAGTATGTGACTGAGAAGACTGCTTGTGATTGTCCTGAAGCAGAGGACAACACCTACCCTGAAGATGACCTGCAATCCTGGCAGACCTGTGAGGTGCTGAATCACTTCAGTAGTAGTCTGAGCAGCCTTCACACAGAGGGCAGCAAAAAGCTAGAATAGAATCCCTCATTGTTGCAGAGAAGTCTGTGGCCTCCAAGCTCAACTTGCAGAAAATCTATGAGCAGGGAGCCCAGAAACTTGGTTGCTAACATCCAGCCAGATGTTACGGTTTTGTTATGGGTGTGAAGTGCCATCAGGGTATCAGGAGCTTTGATTACAAAAATGGGAAAAGCAGAGTAATTACTGATTTATTTCAATGGAGGCTGCAGGAACACACAGAACAAGAATTCAAGTGGAAAAACTGCTGTCCACGTGGCTCTGATTGTCATGTTGGCTCTGATTGTGTTTATATGTAGACAGAGTTCTCAAATTTCATGGAAAGGCCAGAGAGAAATTTTGGTTCATGGGACTGGATGGATACCCCACAGATGGTCCACTGTTTGATGCACCCTGTTCCTTATTTCTCAGGCACTGCTCCAACCTGGGCCTGAAATTACACTGCACCTGCTAGTGCTATTGAGCTGTGGGATGTGAAGAGGAATGAAGGGGGAAAAGATAGAACTCTGTGCTTTGTCTGCAAATGTTATGGATTTCTAAGTAGGTAAGAGTCACTAGTAGGAAACACATGCTTGTGCATGGTTGCCTACCCCAGGCCTAGCACTTCATCAACAGTAAGCAGTTTTTCTCAGGTGGAAAGCTTCAAACCTAGTTGATTGCTGTGGAAGATTCACCCCCACTGTGAATTGGAAAAATCCATCATACCATAAAATCTTCTTTGCAGTATCAAAATAAAAATGGTATCCTTTTGATCAAAAGAAATGGTACTTAACCTCTGCTCCCCTGACTTCAATATTCCCCAGAATATTTGAACAAGACAAAGAAGTTTTACCTACACCCTAAGGAGCTGTAGACCTACAAAGTAAAGTTACTTTGGAAAACTGACTGGTAGAAGACAATCTTGAACATGCATACTGCCAAAGCCCAACTTTGGAACAGTAAATGGACAGGAGTAGATATAAGTGAGTTCAACATCTAGCTTTTCCACAACTAAATATGAAAATGTGATTGAGTCACAAAATAAAAAAACCCCTTGTGTTCACACTTTTCTCTAGAGATAGCTTATAAGAAATATGTCTGGCTCTGTGTAAGAAATTTATGGAAAGCCTGCTGCATAAATATTCTCATGCACATGTATTAGTGCATGGAAACAGTTACATTTGGTGTGCACAAGTCGCTGATCACATTTTGGTTTTACTGGTCCAATTAATCTCTTTCTAATATAATTTCTATTTTTGTATTACTGCTGTTTCTCAATAGAAAAAGTTGCAAAACCCAAGAACTAGAAATTGAGAGATTGTAATTTTTCTAACCAATACAAAACAACTTCAGAGAAACCTAAGCCTCAATAAGACAGTGTATTTTTTGTCTTCTGTTATCCTTCTTCAGTATCACTCTTTCCCATTCCTTGTGTTAGTAAACAAAGAACGACATTATCCCTGATAAAAGTGAATTTCTTTAAATCAAGCTTCTTCTTTGTAAATTATTTTATTCTGCACATTGGGCAGATGCGAGGCATTGCTGGCGTGGCAGGCTGCGGTAAACAGCCATATAAACCCTACAGTGAAAGGAAAGGTCAGAAGTGGTAGGTAGTATTCTTTTATTTCTGTAAAAAGGAATGACAAGGTGTATAATCGCTGACAGCTTTCTCACTCCTATTCCCCCAAGGGTTTAATTTTTTATATTAAATATAAAGGTTCAGCAACATTGGCAGAATTCTGGCGCCGTGTGTACGAAGTCCAGCGGGGACCCATTGGCTCTCTGGAGCCACCTGCTGTGAAGGGCCGCCAGTCCTAGTGAAAGTGACGCGCATCGGGAGTGTGACAGGGAGTCTTGTCAATGGTCAGACCGGGAAGTTCCCTAAAACATCTCGTGACTGCAGGGGTCCTCAGCACAGCCACTCAGGGCAAACATGGCCCAGGTATTTCAATGTCATTCAGCTGACACCCAAGCCAGAAAACAGGCCGGGAGTCAAGCTCTTTGGAGCGGTCAATTCAATTTGTTTTAGCCATTATGCTCATAATGGCTCAGCCACCTTTGAACAGCTCAAGAGAGGCAGTAATTTCTACATTTGCCTAGCCTGGGGGAGAAAAATATTCAAGAAACTGTTATGGCTATCTCACATTTAAATCCCTTGGACAAACTCATGGGTGCAACGGAGAGCAAAAAGTTGAGTAAGGGACTGGAATATCTCTCTTATGAGGGAAGGTTGAGGGAGCTGGGCCTGTTCAGCCTCGAGAAGAAACGACTGAGAGGAGACTTCTTCAACGTCCGTGAGTATCTGAAGTGGGGGTGTCAGTGGGCAGATCCAGGCCCTGTTCGGTGGTGTTGAGCAATAGGACAAGAGGCAATAGGCACAAACTGTTGCACAGGCAATTCCACCTGAACGTGGGGAAGAGCTGCTTTACTGCGCAGTGACCGAGCACTGGGAACAGGCTGCCCAGAGAGGTTGTGGAGTCTACCTCACTGGCGATATTAAAGAACCACCTTTGCAATGTGCTTCGGGATGACCCGGCTTAAGCAGGGAAATTGGACCAGGTCACCCACAGTGATCCCTCCCAACCTGACCCATTCTGTGGTAACCCGTACCTTTACAAGAGCGAGCAGCCAGCGTGAAACCCTTGCTTTTCGCCTCACAATTTGTGCGTACGGAGCGACGGCGGCAAAGCAAGGCCCAAAGCAACGGGAGCCGCACGGCCCCCGCCGGCTGCCGTAGCCTCGGACAAGCCGCGCCCCTTCTCCGCGTCGGCAGCCGGGCGGGGCGGGCGCAGCGCGGGGCCGCCCCTCGGGCCGCGGGGCGGGGCGGGGCGGGGCGGACCGGCGGGGAGCGGCAGGAGCTGGGGCGGCGGCGCTGCTGCCGGGGCGGCGGCGCGGGGGCAGGATGGTGTTTGAATCCCTGGTCGTGGACGTCCTGAACCGTTTCCTTGGCGACTACGTGGTGAACCTGGACAGCTCCCAGCTGAAGCTGGGCATCTGGGGAGGTACGGGCCTGCCGCGCCGCGGGGGAGCCGCCTACCTGCCCTCATGCCGCCGCGTGCCTTCCTGCCCGGCCGGGCTCGCCCTGCCGCCCGCACAAGGGAGGAGGCCGGGGCGGTGTCCCCCGGGCGCTGCCGGGCCGGGCCGGGCCGCCTGCCCGCCCGGCAGCTCTGTCGCCGCTCCACCTGCCCGGCCGCTTAAAAATAGCCGCGGAGGCGGTCAGGCGGGCGGGCTGGGGAGGCGGTGTCCGCGGAGCAGCCGGCTGCGGCAGCGGGGGGCGGCGGCGGAGCGGGAGGAGCCGCAGAGAAACAAGGCGAAGTGCTGGAGGCGCATGGACGGCCGCTCCTGTTTTGTTTTTCCGTATGGAGCCGGCCGTGCAGTGTCCTGGGGACGGATCTTGTCTGGCCGCGGTGTTTCTAGTGCTCGCGGAAAGTTTGGGAATCGGTGGGCGGGCAGCTTGGAGGCGGGAGCCTGACCTGGCTCGGGGAATGCGAAACTGAGCTGGCTTACGGGCGTTTTCCACGCCCGGCAATAAACTCTGCATAAACGCCAGGGGTTTAGTGCTCGTGGGAGTGAGTAGCCTCTCTGCGAACGGCAGTGACATCCCGTGTTTTCTTGGTGCTGTCGTATGTAGGTCTGGAGTATTTGTTATTTTTAGCCTTAAAGCAGCAGGAGTGGATACTGCCTTAGGTGTTTGCAGGGGCAGTGCCCAGTTGTGCCACGCGAGATAAGCAATGGTCTATAGAATTAAATTAACATGCCAGTTCTGAACGCAGTAAAGTGTTCTGTTTGCATGTGCTCTCTTGAGGTCCCCTTGGTAAGGTATGTACAAGGAAACAGCAACCAAGATCTGTCAGACACAGACTATGAACAGATGCCTGTGCAGTGACCACTGCTGGCTCAGTTTCAAATATGCATCCCAGGTGTCTGCAGCATCAGCAAAAGCAAACACATAGGTTCAGGGGTTTTTTTATGGTTGCATTCATACATTAGTAGGTGTGAAGCATCCTCGAGCTATTCCCTACGTGCAATTCCATTCCTTGGCACGCGTATACATTAACCCGGTCTTATAAGCTTCTCCTGGAGCTTTCTGCATCATGGACATTTTTGTTTTCGTGCTTGTTTTCTCAAATGCAGTCCTTATTTAGTTTCATCTCTGCAGTAATATTCCTTCAGTTGATGCCTTAAACAGGCTGGTAAAAATACGAAACAGACACAATAGTACAGGGAAAAGGGAATTTACCTCGGTTTAATAGGATCCTAGGTGCCCAGACCCATCAAAGGTGGAAAATGCCATGGAGTGAACGACGAGTCGGGGGCCCCTGTACAACGCGTACCGGATTTTTATGGATTTCACAAAATTAGCATATCGACTCTAAATCCCCCAATAAGAAACTTAATAAATGAAGTAATTGCCCCCTATTCTAATGAACCCCCCCTCAAATGAGACTACAGCCTAGTTTACAAAAACACATTCCAAGAGAGAACAGGTTGGAGCCTCTAGTTCTGCGATAATATGAACGTTTGGTCTTTCTCGCTGTGAAGGACCCCAAACTAAGCTAAATATCAGACTACAAGGGTTGTAAACATGTGGGGCTAAGGTACAAGGAGTGTTTGTGCAGGGTACAAGGAACGTGTATAGAGGGTAACAGAGAAGGGAAAGGGTATAAAAATGTATAAAAATGGTATAAAAAGAAAATACAAAAATCACCGGCATCACAGTTAGTCAAGGCATTTGTAGGATCTTTGCAAAGTTCAGTCTCTATACGGAGTCAACACAGCAACAGCACATGTAAATGCTGGAGAAAAAGTAGTAATCCTTGATCTATAGGCGTAACGTTTAATATTGCATATCTCTTACTGATTAGGTGAGTCTTCTTTGAAAGGTTTGACTAATTGCATCTTTCAGCAAAAGTGTGTCAAACTAATCACTTGATTTTTGTGCTGAAGTTCTAAAGTTACCCTAGTTTCTTCTTTCTGTTTGGAGATGACAGGCAGAATATTTAATGAAAAATATGGAACACTGTGTAAATGTTTTGGGCAATGTTTATATGTTACAAAAAAGGTAAAAGCTTATTTTTCCAGCTGTCTAGGTTGATGGTTAGTCATGGCAGCTTATGGACTTGTGAAGCAACTCTTAACAGATTAGATGAATACTGTCTCATTTAAAAAAAACTAAAACCAAACCAACCAAACAAACAAACCGCCAAAAAACCCAACCCCCAAAAAGCCCCAAACCAACAAAACCAAAAAAACTCACTTAATTTTACTTTGAAGTTTCGATATTTAACTGTCATATTTTTTCAGGTCTGTGGAACTTGATTTTCTTTTTTATTATTTCCTCTTCAATAAGCTCTTATATTTTAGAGGCTTTAGTAAATTTTTATTTAGATTAAATTTCTTGCTGCTCTAGTGCCTATGTACTAGAAAAAAATTGTTTTTTCTCTACATAACCTGTTGATGTGCTTATTGTGAAAACTGATACATGGAGCTATGGATGTCTTGCTCTTGCTTCTAAGAGGCTCAGAACTGCTGTGTAGCCTTGGTGAAGCATCACCTGTAGACTTTAATTTTTTTCGTGGTCTACTACATGATGCTTTTTTTTGGCTTAAATTGTGTTTAATGATCTGTGCATCTGCAGTATTTCTTTCATTCTAAATATCTCAAAGGACCTAGAAATTGCATTCTTCTATCTAAAAGGCAGTAACTACTAGTAATAATAGCAGCAGAACACTGTTTTTATATGCAATTATCATTGACTAGCAGATCCTTACACTCACAGTATGCCTAAAGTCTGTGGATAATTTTTTTAGCTTGCTAATTACTAAAACTCTGTAACTAAAGGTTTTTTTAAAAGTACTATTTTTGTTTTCATATTTTGTGTAAGCTTAATAGTTTTTAATGCTTGTCTGCATGCTCTGAAATAATTTCCATGACAGCTGCATGTTTTCACATAGTGTTTGTCTTTGTGTCATGGTAAGATTGCTAAATTTTACATATGTAATGTACTATTGAAATTAAATTGTCCTAAATCCATCAAATTAAAAGAAAAAAAAAAAAAAAGGAAAGTTGTTTGGGTTTTTCTTCCCTGTAACAAATCACCACTGCTTTTTGCATGCCAGAGCATTGCACAAGTGATATATATATGTATATGTGTGTATGTATATAGATATATGTATACATATATATAGTCTCATGTATCTTAAGTTTTAAAAGGCATGTATTTTTTCATCTCTCAGTGATTAAAAACCCAAGTGGTTTATTTTAAAAGACTGTAGGGAGCAAGTTGTGATCTTATGGTATTTTATAGCTAGCCTTTTAAAATTAAGACTGGTAAGCTGTTTATAGACTCTGCATATATGTATAAAACTGAATTTTACATAGTTTCAACTTCTGTAAATTTGAGAGCTTTTTAATGAGCATGCTCAATATTAACTTTGGTTTTGAATAAATGCAAGAATTTGTCATGCCATATTTAAGCTATTCCTTATTCAGTCTGTGTAGTCATGTGATGATGCTGCTCCAGAAAAAACATGAGCATGGTAATAACTATAGAAAAGTTTTTATTTTTTTTTCTTAAAAATCCCTCAGATTGAAGAATAAAAATGAAGACTGTGTCAATATTGAAGAAAGATGTGATATCTGAAAACACTCATGGCTGAGAAAGTTGCAAGAATTGAATGACCTGAAATATAAAAGGCAGTGTAGAAAGTTGAAGGTAGCTCAACCTACACATAATAAAGACAATTTGAACGTGTAAAGCCAATATTGGAAAAACCAAGACTGAGAAAAGAGTGTAATGGGACAACATCATATTCCTAAAGAACTCCATTAATATGAAGTAGGGTGAAAGGTAAAAGGTTAGGCAGCCATCAGAGAAAGCTATTGATGGTTGATGCCAGGAAGGACAATATTTTTCAACCTCTTTTTGTTTGGGTGCTCACTTAGAAAGATAGTTTCAATGAGCTGTGTTAAAAAGCGTGCAAGTTACTGCCTTAGATCAGCAGGTTAGATAATTAATTAGGTGAGTTAGATATTTTGAATGCTCTAGACCCAGTAAAGTTATACTTAAAATACCTGAAGAGATGCTTGCAGCAATGTGAGATGTATACAGTTAGATTGAGAAGAAGTGAAGTGCCAGTGAGGTTTCCAGACAGTGTTGAGAGACCAAACAATTGTTTTATTACAGTTCATGATGCCATTATTTTCTTTTGACTGTGTCTAAATAACTTCTCAGCTTCTTGGTCTGACCCTCTCTACTGCCCTTTAAAAACTTAATTCTTGGTTGACTTGGCACACTTGCATATTAGGTAATGTCTCAAGCATGTCTTACCTAATACAACTTATTATTTGGATACCTGGTGTCTCTTCAAGATGATAGAGGCAGATAATTGGCATGTTTGTGAGCGCACAAACGCTTCTTAGGTTTTTTTTTTTTTTTTTTTTTTTTTTTGTGCTACAACTATTACTATAGTGAAAGACAACTACTTTTGCATACCTTGCCTTGTCTAGGTATGGCAGGTGCAACCTCCTCCCCTACCCTTACAAAATAGTAACTTGAATTCACTTGAGGAATGCATAATGTCTAGCAGTTTTTGCTGTCTTTGATGACCTATTTTACAATAGATGTCAATAGAGGAGGTATTTGGCAGACACTGATCCTCAAAGACTTACAGCTTGTCTGTAGAGAGTATGTTTAAACGGAAGTAATTAACAGCACAAACACAAGTGGGAAATGACTAGCAAAGGCAGCTGTTTGTATTAAGTGTTCGGAGGGGCTTACAAGCTGACAATGGTGTTGGAAAAAAGCAGAAATTCTGTTAAAATATGTGAACAGGAATGTTGGGTACTGATCCGATACTAGCTAAGGTATTTTCACTTTCTAATCTTTCATCTCTCTCTCACCTGCTTTCCTTCCCCTGCCCCTTTTTATTTACAAGACAGCAGAAATTAATTAGGTAAAATTTACAGGATATTTATGTAGATCAGTTTTCTTTTCCCCCTTTAACTTCTGTTTTCAACCATAACAAAATTTCCGTTAGGGGTCTTTGGTGAAATAGTTTATTAGACCTCTTTTTGCAATCATTGGTAGTAGCTGTTGGTTCATGCATGGAAATTCATAAAGTTTTTTGAGTATCTAAAATTAAAACTATACACATATTTATTCTAGAATTCTGACAACTGTTTTGTTTAGTTGAATTATTTACATTGTCCAGGGATCAGCTAATCTAAGAATTTGCTTTATAATGTGGTCTAAATAAATCCTAAACTTTGCTATAGGTCTTTATAAATGTTCTGTCTTTTATTATTGTTTTGCCTGGTAGCCTGCATGTTTAACCCTAAATATTTATACAAGTCCAACGACTTGTACACACAGTTTCAGAGGTTGCTTAGTTGTGTGATTTTTAACCGTGCATTGGATGCATTTCTGTCATGAAAACATCCAGTTGCTCCCAACAGGGGAACACCACGCCTGCCCAAAAAACCCCAACCAACCATCAACAAAATTAAACAATCAAAACTTGATGTATTTTCTGATTATTGCAATTAAAATCTACTGTCAGTGCTCCAAGACAAATTCACTAGCTGTATTATGTCCTGCAACAAGGGTTTGATCCCTCATTTTCCTGCTTCTATTTGTGAGGGCTTTTGGTTTTTTGCCTCCCATCCCCAACAGAAGCATCAGGATTCAGTGTAGTTGCACTTAGATCTACGTTTCTTTGCAAATAGTTATGTGTGGTAGAGACTAAATTTTGGTAGTGATAGAGAATACTGACATGGTCAGTAACTGTATTATGAATCTTGAGCGTCCGAGCTGGTTGCAGGCTTTACAAGTGTGGTGGCTCAGGAGAAACTTTCTGTTTAGTTTCAGGAATGTTTAGTCAATCTCTTGGTCTCTCTCTTAATGGTAGGAAAAAAAAGGTTACATCAATACACAAAACCTAATGCTTCTTTAGTAGTCTTTTTTGTGCTTTGATAGCCAATTCTCTGTGATCAGACCCTCAATCAAGGTTTTTGTAAGTAAACTGTTATAATTTAGTAAAGGTGTTTCAGTAATTTTATATTAAAACTCAGATGCCTGGAGTTCTGCTAGTGTATATTTCTTCTAGTTATTCTTAACTAAAACATTAAACGTTTTAATTGTAAATTCATAAGTAAAAACAGTGAAGGATTATTTACCTCACTTCCAAATCACACCATTTAACGTAGAATTTTCAAAATCATCTTGTTTGAAACATTGATTCCATGTTTATTGTTTACCATTATGATATGCTGAGGTAAAATGAGAAATAGTTCTGTCATAAAATATTGTTTGTAACAGCTTAGTTATCCTTACTCACTTTGCAGTACTTGGTTTTTGGAAGCATCAGGGCTGCCAAACTGTTGTAGATTAAGTTACTGTGCCTCTGCAGAAATGTGGCGTGTGTCAGACCGTTGATAAATGAGAGGGTGTACGTAGCAATGTTTACGTAGCCATCAGTGAAAGTGAAGAAACTCAACCCAGTTAAACTGCTTCATGTATCACATAGTCTTACAGTTTCCTTGTGAATGTTTTTACCTTGGCTCAACTGGGGTGAGGAAATTTTATGTCATGCCTGGTAACTTGGTTACAAACCTGAACCTTTGCTCTGGATACCATTGGAATAACTTGCCATGAATACAGTTACAATAAGTGATATCTTCTTGAAGAAGCAAATGGGGCGTTTTTTTTAATGATAAAATGGTGTCTGCAGGGTCAGCTTTATCAGGGAATAAATTTAGAATGGAAGCGAGCCAATGGTGTGGAAAACTGTCACCTTGTTATTGCCTATGAAGACTATATAATTCTAGTTCCTAGAGTACTTATTGACTGCTGTTGGGAATGCTCTCCTGGATTTATATTTTTTTTTCCTTTTCTGTTGTTCCTGGCAATATATCTGTATTTTAAGGCTTAACAGCAGCATCATCTGCTATCAAAAAACATCCTTCTGCATGTAGTATTTCTCTGGAGAGGCTGATGTTAGCACATGTCAGATGTGTGTCAGAATTCTACTAGAAAGTGATTATAAATTTTTGCAATGAATAAATTAAAACATTAAAAACTTCATAGTATTTTGGAGCCCTACAAGATGGATGTATTAGTTTACCTGATCAGCTTCTCCATATCAGTTCAACAAATTGAGCCAACTCTTCTAAAGTATGCAGTTTTGAGATTTGGGTCCAATTTTCCAAAATTGGTGGTACTTTGAACACTCGTTTATTACCATTAGCACTATATAACTGCAAGAATATTTCTTGCAATTTGAGCTTTTGTTTCCCCATATGTTTTGCTATTTTTAACATGCATCCCAAAAGAAAAGCATTTTTGGGTCAGTTGAATCTTCATTTGCAACCTCAAGTTGTATTCCTTTCCTAGCCTGTAATCTGCTTCTGGTTTCTGGAATCTCATTTATGCCCCTGTATCAGCAGTATCAGGTGTCTGTTCCATGTGCATATGTTAATGCTTTACAACTAATTTGAAAGTAACCATCACAGAAGCTCCATTCTTCTTGTAGATTTTGCAGAAGACATTGCTTTGGTCTATGTGCATGTTTTTTAAGTTACAGGTTTTCCTGTCCCAATATTCCTTTGTTATGGCAAGTGTTTGATGTGAAGTATATTGTAAAACTGATCTTGCAATTCAGATTTTCTTTGTTCACAATATATTGAATTTCTGTCCTTAGGAATTAGATTACTGAAATGCTTCTGGTGAACTTTTGTAAGCCTATAAATAAAACTGGCAAGTGCAGGATCTTTTGAGGGCTAAAAATTCACTTACATTTAATGTTGCTAGATTTCTACAAGCAGAGGAAACAGATGGTTGAGGAGAAAGAAGCAAACTTTTGATTGCAAAATGGGTCCTTACAAAATGTGACAGTAATTTCCAGCATTTTTACTTTGAATAATCTTAGGTATTTTTCATGGACATGCAAGCTCCATGAGACAGTCTCAGATATTGTTTTGTAGCATGGATGAACAGTCTGGTCTTAATCATCTTTCTTGGATAATTGAGGTGTAGACTGTGGATCTCTTCCACGGTAAAGATTTTGAGAACCACAGGTCGTGGACTTCTGGGGTGTCCCACTGTGAAGGGGAAGGGAGCGCCCAAAATTTGTAGGTACTTGAGGTCAAAAAGGAGCAACAAAATTCACTGTGGCTGTAAAAACTTTAAACATTTTATTATTAAATTATACCCACAGCATAGAAACTGGTACAAGTTAGTCCCTTATAGTATAAACACATGGTGCTAGATCTTGGATAAGGGATAGAGTGAAAGAGAAGAGAGAGAGACAGAGAGATTAAAGCACAGGACAGAGAAAGAAAGGGTGAAAGATCAGCAGTCCCAACTCCAGTGTCAGTGCAGCTGATGGGGTGACCGTCGTCTTCGGGCGCATATGTGCCCAGGCTTCATGTGGGAACCTTTATATAGTTACGGTTTCCTTGGTGTGGAGCTAAGTTGCTTGTTTTCTGTGCAAATGAGTTAATATGTGCAGTTGGTTCTTCCAAACCTTCCTGGAAATGGGTCAGAGGACTTTGGGGGTCTCTGGTGGTCTTGATTCCTCCATAGTGGAGTGACCTTAGGTTGACAGTTCATGACTGCTTGACCTCATTTCTTTGCTTATGCCCTGCTCCAGGAGCCAGAACTTGGACCTCTGTCCAAGAAGTGTTCTGGCTTAAATCTGTATGGCCCGCTTTTCCTGCCACATACTGTTCTTTCTCATGGAAGAACGATTGTTCTTACCAGCAATTCTTGGTTGGCACCACTTCTGTCTGCTATTGATGTTTGCGTCCTTATCTTCTAGGCTTCTGTAACCCACTGATTCAGACTTTGGGACTTGTAGTGTGTACCATTACCTTGCTTACAGCAGTTTTACTTGTTGCCTTCTTTTCTTTTAGGAGCTGTAGCACTGAAGAATCTTGAAATAAAAGAAAATGCACTGGTAAGCTAGTGAAAATAACAATAATACTTGCAAAAATGATTGCTGAAATCAGTTTTGGGTTTAATGTGCATTTTTTAGTTCTTGTCTTAGGGTGTACTTTCTTTTAGGTGGAAGCTTACTGATTTGCTTTCTCTGGACTTATATGGATTGTCTGATTAATTTGAGATTAAATTTAAAGGAGGAAGTGTATGTTTGGTTTTTTTTGGTCCTTAAGAGAACTCTCAGCAATTGCTAAAAGAATGTGTTTATGTCAAAAGCAGTACTGAAAGACCTTTCTTTTCTATAGCTCGTGAAGCTAGAGACTTTGCTCTTAGAAGTATATTTGGCCTAGCATGGCATAACAGTCTAAATTGTAAACCAAATGTTTGCTTTTCCAATATACTGAAATTTTTTTTCCAGTGGTTGAAAGGTAAGTTTGTTAAAGTTATCATAGTATCTTTTCCTGCATTGGAATATTTCATGAATTGCTGAACTGAGCTTTAATTTTCTAAACCTCTTTCAGAGTCAGTTGGATGTGCCATTTAAAGTCAAAGCAGGACATATTGGTAAGTTATCATTTATCTTGCACGTATGCAGGAGTTTCTACACTCTGTCTTTCCTTGCAAGTGGCTTTAGTCATCCTAAGCAAGTAATTTCCATACGTTCATTGATTTGCATACTTTATACACTCTGAAGTTCATCTCTTCTGAAAAAAAAAAGTTTGAAGAAGCTCCTCGTGATAAAGTATACTGGAGTCTTGTTTAGTCACCTCAATATTAATGAGAAAAGAGCACAGCAAAGATGAGAAGTTTGGCAGGACTGAATCTCATTCCTTGTCTTAACAAGACGCCACAACTGATTTTTGCCTTTCACATGCCTTTTCATCTCTTTCCTTGCTTTTGCAAAAAATAGGAAAAAAAAAAAATCTCATTGGAAATCGATTGTCTTATGAAAGTTAGTGGTTTTTAAAGTAAACTAAGTCTAAAGCCATTATGCTTCCTTTAAATCTACCCTGGGATAATGTATTTTGCCATGACTGATTTAATATTTTATTAAAATTGGCACTCAGGTGAAGAAGGAGAAGCATGGGAAGCTCAGGATCCCTGTTCACAAAACATAATATTTAGCTGACTGATGATGTATGAGCTGCCGTGTGCTTTTCTTGCTTCTGAGGGTGCTGTGGTGGATTTTCAAGGAGGGAGATGTTGTTGTTAGGAAGAAGGAATGTATTTCAAGTGTAGCCTTGATAGTTCTGCTCATGGAAAAAGTTTTTTCTGTTTAGTATAATGATTGTTCAGAGAGCTTGTCTTTAATATCAATTATCTTTGTATTTCTTTTTCAGTCAACTGTTTAACTGTATACCTCAACCTTTTCTGTTTGTAGGTCAACTTAACCTGCAGATTCCATGGCAAAACCTTTATACTCAACCAGTTGAGGCAGTCCTTGATGGAGTTTATTTGCTTATTGTGCCCACAGCCAGTAAGTTAATGTATAGGAAGAAGTGAACATAGATTGGTGGGATTTCAGAAGTATCTGGAATGGATTGATACCGTTTTCATGAACTTTATTCCTAGGAGATACTCTTAGTGATTACAATTAGATAATGGAGTGGATGTCTTTCAGTAATTTACATTTCATCACCTAGTTTTTTTTTGCTGTTATGTAACTTTCACCAAAATGTAAGAAGTGCAGCATTTGAAACAGGATCTTTAGTAAAATGTGTAAGATTTTTTGGTATTACACCTTTGTACATTATACGTTTAGGCATAAAATATGATGCTGAAAAAGAAGCCAGGCAACTCTCGGAAGCAAGACAAAGGGAATTGCACAGGATAGAGGAAGCAAAGCAGAAGATAGCTGACAAAGGTAAGAGTGGGAATAGCTAATGAAAGTGATACTATTTCTTTCCTTGTTTTAATCCAGAAAGATGCAGACTTTGTCAAAGTATGCTAGATTCTAGTTTTATTCTTATTGCTTAAAAACCTTAGGTATACCTTCCATCAGTACTGTAGAATTAGCATTCTGAAAATAAAAGGGTTTAAGCATTGATGTGATGTGATATAAATCAGGCTTTTGAAATACTGGTTATATGTATCATATGTTACCCAACATTTTCTTTCCTCTTTCATAAGAAACAATTTAACTTTGTTTCTACTATCAAAGAATTTTTACCAATACAGCTTTTAAAAGGTTTAAAAGGTTTTCTTTGAACTGTTCTGTGATACATGCAAATTCTTTCTTTAAATTCAACTTCTCATACTTCAAGAAATATGTATTGGACACATTGAGTATTGGTGGGTGCAAGTCATACTTTCAAACTACCTGATTCTTCATTCAGTAGGTAGTAAAACTATGAAACCTTCTGGTCAGAGGATATAAATGTGGTAGATTATACTGAACAAACATGTTTTCATACAGCAGGAGTACAATGTAATAGAAAATTCAAACACTTATCATGCTAAATTTATTATGTTAATATTTTGTCTATTTTTAAAAATACTGAAATGTAAACAAAATATTAAATTATTTTCCTTTAACGTAGATAAAGTAAAAGAGGAGAAACAAGACACTTTTGTAGAAAAGCTAGTTACTCAGGTCATCAAAAATCTTCAGCTGAAAATTTCCAACATCCATGTTCGCTATGAAGATGATGTAAGTACATTTGTATATCTTAGCATAAGGGGTTGTTTACTGTAACATGAAATTTGGAACTTGACTGATTTCTTCTAGTTTCTTTCCATGTTGAGAGAATACTAGTAAAGTTGTGGAATTTTCATAGTGTTATTAAAAGAAAAAGAAGAAAAATAAAACCTGGAAAAAGCTTGTACCAAAACATAAAGATACTTAAATTCTTAGCCAAATGTATGCTTATAGAGTATAAAATAATCCTTTTTTGTTTTTTTTTCCACCCTACGTTCTATTAGATCACAAATCGGGATAACCCCTTGTCATTTGGGATTTCACTTCAGAATCTAAGTTTGCAGGTAATTTTATTTTTCACCTTTTATCCGAAAAACATATTATCAAATTCAGCATAAGTACTTTGGTGGGTGTGCCATTAAAGATAAAGTAGTAGCATTAAAATAAATCTTTAGGAGGAAATTCTTATTCTGTTGCCTGCTGCACTTTGTGATTTCCAATCCACTTTGCTGTATTTGGGCTGTTCAGACTTTGAATATTTTACTGAAATTGACTTGAGCTCTAACAAAGGAAGTTATTACCTGCTAACATGGAGGAGGAGAAAGGAGGAAAAAATAAAAGAAGAAAAAAAAAAGGATGACATCTTTTTTTCAAACTGATGCTTGCTATTTTTGATCTGCGAGCCGCACTTCAAAGTGCTAAGAGTAGTCATCACAGACTTTATGAAATCTTTTTCTGGAAGACTGTGTAGTAGCAGCAAAATGCTGACTATGCTGAGTTACTTTGATTCGGTAGTTTTTGCTGTGCAACTTCTAGTCTTAAAGAAAATATGTCTGAGTAAATGTTACTTTTTTGAATGAATTGTTACCTCATGAATGCTTGCTCCTAGCACATTGAAGGGTCTTCTTTAGGCTCAAACTAAATTAATTGCTTCCAGAATTATAAAATAATTCAATCCTTGTTCATCTTTGTCCAAAGACCCTGCCTAAAAATAATATTGGTGTAAAGGAAAACAGCTTGCAATACAGAAAACAGAATTTTATAGTATCTTTTGCTCTTGTGTGCAACCTACTAATCAGTGCACATACACCTATGTATCTTTTGGGGGAAGTAGCCTTATCAAGTTTTCACTTGAAATAAGGGATTAATCATCTTAAACCAGAAGATTGTGTCCCTTTATTTTCCATGGTATTAAATTATGATTGTGCTCCTTTCTTTTTTTGTAATTTGTTTCAGTTGTAACACATTGTGAATTGTAGGTACTGGAGTAACTTTGTTTCATTCTCATTTCAGACCTCAGATAAGAATTGGAATCCATGTTTACATGATGAAACTGCCAAGTTGTTCCACAAGGTACAATATAAACTGTATGCTCAAGAAAAGATTGCTAATAAAACAAGCTGCATTAGAGATTCTTCCACAGAAAGTAACATGAAACTGTTTAGTCTCTAAAATAAAAGTAACATTCTGAATATTTTTATTCATCCACACTTTGTGAAACCCAAATTTTTAATCTAAAATGTGTAGATATTATGTTCTGTTGTATTTTCAGCTTGTGCGGCTGGATAACCTTTTTGCTTATTGGAATGTGAAATCAGAGATGTTCTACCGTGGTGGTTTTGAGGAATCATTGGTAAGTAAAGCATGAGATAATAGTGTATCTAGCATTCTTGTTGAAACTGGGAAGCAGAGAGCATGCTTCACATTCAGTTCTGCTTCTGTTTGTGTCAATGTCTTGGGGAATTGTTTGTTACTGAAAGTATTTTTAGGAAAAAAAAGTACATATTAAGGCTTTTTTGTGATGGAAGTATAACACCCATCTGAGAAAGTTAAGCAAACAGTCTTTTGCGAGTAACAAAATTTACACAATATATGATCATTTACGCAATATATGATCATCATCACTATTCAGTGATTTTTATTAGCTAAAAGTAGACATATTCTATTTAAAACATAGATAAGTATTTTGAATTTTACTTTGGATCAGAGTGGTTGCGTGAGAACTGTTTTAAAATGCTAACATTTTGTTCTTTAACTGTTGTACTTTATCTGGAAATAGAAATGCAACTTTCTTTTAACTCCATTGTATGTGTAGGTTAACTTAAAACAGGGAGTTGCCAGCCACAATGTGATTCCAGACGGTTATGATTTTGGTAAGTGTTATTTAATTGTAATATGCATTCATAATGCTAATGTTTAGTGCATCTCAGAGGTTGTCCCTTTGGCTGTTACTCAAAAATCTTAGTAAGGAGTGCAAGTTTAGTCCTGTAAGAGTAACTTTCTGACAGTGAGTACTGTATTGTATAGGTAGCCTTAAAAAAACCTTGATAAAAATGAGTCTTGAGTCATGTATCATTCTAATGGAATGTCGTACATAGGTCCTCATTGTTAACATCCACTGGTTAATTCCTTTATTTAAGAAGTTTGGCAATAACCTGCACCATGTAAGTTTTGTGAATTCAGATCAGTTTTTGAGGTAACCTGCTCTATGCAAAATATATTCTTTTCATGAGAGGTGGAAACAGTAGATCACATAACTTTGAAACATTGACATTTTTATTGTGGTTTTTTTTTTTAGTGTTGGAATATTGCAAGTTGTGTTGCTTTGAGTATTGTTACCAAACACGATGATAATTTACTTTTCATTGTATAGAAAATACATGGTTTTGTGTTTATCATGTGCATCTGTGTGATTGTTTAGAAACTGTTCACAAGGTGGAATGGCCTTTGAAATTGCTTGTTCTTCAGCAGGAAGGTCCTCTGTTCACTATAGCTAGGGTTAAAAAGGGCACTGTCAGTTTTATTCTGATGCCTTCCCCTGAATGAATCTCTATTTTGACTGACAGAGAACTATCTAGCAATTTCTTCTGATTTCTTATCCATCTTTTTTAATTATTGGCTTTGACTATTTTTGCAATAAAACTGCAATAAGTTGTTTAAGTCTTTATTTAGTAAGTTCAAAATAGTTGTAGGTAAAGTTTAGGATTCAGGATTTACACTCCTGAAATTCAGCAGTACCATCAGAGATGCAGACCATGCTGGTGTCCTGTGGTAAATGAAAATTTAGTTCCTTTTAGGTCAAGTCTTGAGATTGAGATTTTGATAGGAAGGTAATAAGCATGAAGTCTAATTGTATCACTTGATGTAAACACAAACATTGTACTCATATATAAGAACTGTAAAAAAAGAAGTTTAGGAGGCTAAATACAGAGAGAAAATTAATTGAAATGCTACTATATACAGGTGTAGCTAAATGTTACATGGTTTCATATTGCAAAAATGCATTTTTTCACTTGTATGAACCCTTCAGAGAATTTGGAATATTTTGTATGTAGGTAATATACAAGTATTTCTGCTGAGATGAAAGAAATTCTATTTCATAAAAATACATGAATAGAAGTAATGAAAAAATTCTTATTGTTGGATGACTTGCTGAAACAGATAAAGATATTGAAGTAAAAATGGCTTCAAATACCTGATACTGCCTAACTGTTGAACAGAGAAAGTATTTCTGCACTGAATGTTTTTTCTTTTTGCCTCACTTTTATGCAGAATCCATATTGATTTTTTTTCCATGCTTACTTGGGCTTGGATTTAGAAATACAGAATGTTTGGTTTTAAGCACTGTTGTGAGTATAATTTATCAGATAAACAGTAAAGCATCTGTAACAAAAAAAACCCTTACAGAATAAGAGTTCATATACATTTGTTACAAATGTAAATTATTAATTGAAACATCTGTATGTAATACAGCATACAGGGAAGTTTGTGATGATGTCCTGCAAAAATTTGTTTGATAAATGTTTTCAGAGTGAACCTGAAAATTGAATATAGATTGTGTTCTGTTTTAAGCTGTGTTGATGGAGTTCATGTTTTTTCAAGTCTAGCATTTTAAAACTAAAAATCTGACATAATTTAAGATAAGTATATGTATAATTTACTACAGTCTTAAATAATTTAATTGAACTTTTTTTATCAACTTGTGTATTTTAGTATTCCGCCCAATTTCAGCTAGAGCCAAACTCCTCATGAATCCTCGATCTGATGTTGACTTTTCGTCACCAAAAATGGATTTAGATGTAAACTTACAGGATATAACTGTTGAATTCAATAAGCCACAGGTACAAACTATTTTTCTGGACTTATATGTAATGTGGTAAAAATGTTAGTTTGCAAGAATAAGGAAGGCAGTCTGAAATTTTATAATGAACATATAGAATCTATTAACTTCTTAGTTTTGTTTTTCTTTGTAATGGATTTTCACTTCCAATAGAAGCTTGATACATGTTTTTCTCAGAAAGATAATAATGCACACTTTGAATTTGTTTGCTTAGTACTTCAGTGTTGTGGAGCTTCTTGAGTCTATAGATATGATGACTCGAAATCTGCCATACAGGAAGTACAGACCTGATGTTCCATTGCACAACAACGCCAAGACATGGTAGGCAGCCTCAGACTTTGAAAATAATTTGTTAGTTGTTCATTTGAAATAATTACCGAGGAATTGCTTCTTACTTAAGGAGGCTCATTTCCTTCTGAAAACAAGTCTTCTCTTTTGTTTTTGTTTTTCTTAAGCGAGTATTGTAAGAGCTTGGTGAGGACCTCAAACCAAAGCTGAGAACACAGTATTTTAAAATGTGTGATTGCTGTCTTAAAAACCATTACCAGGAGCTTAAGTCCAGATAGTGTTTTCGTACCATGACATTGTTTTAATGAAGGCCCCCCTGTTATATGTTAGGTAGTATTACAAGAACATAGCTATTATCTAAAAATAGGCTAACCTTTTCTATGCAGATGGCAAGGATTTGATTTCTTACAATTCTTTACAAATATATTTTTATTACTCTCACACGTGCATGCATAGATTTATGGGTACTTTTCATGCACAGGTACCTTTGAGTTTTAGGAAACAGCAACCTGCCAACTTTGTCCAGGGGAAAAAAAGTAAAATTCTTAGGTTCCTCTGCTGATCAGAAGTGCAGTATTAGACATAGGATTTCACTCTTCGCAACTGGAAGTTTTATTTAGTGAGAGTCTTCAAAGCCTTAGGAGTCTTTTCAATACACCAAAAGAAAGGTAAGCTATACATCCATCTTCTCTTTCAGGTGGAAATACGTTATTTATGGCATCCTTGAAGTAAATGTTCAACCTAAGCTCCAAATGTGGTCATGGGAACATATTTGGCATCATAGGAAGCAAGTGAAGAGCTATAAAGAGATGTATAAAACAAAGATAACGTCAAAAAAACCTAATGAAGAAATCTTAAAGTCATTGGAGGTTAGTAATTTTCTGTTAAAGGCTTAAATATTGTTCATCTTGATATTTGCTCAGACTTAAATGTTTAAATGTTCCTAAGTCAGTTCTAAGTTAAAATAAAATTTTCAGGGGCCATACTTGCAACTTCATCACTACCTTTTTCTGTGAGTAGTATTAACAAATATATGAGGTAAGTTTTTAAATTAGGAACTGCAGGAAAGAACAGCTTAAACTGATGTGCTTTTCCAGGTTTAAGTTTTCAGATTGAGCAAATTAACTTGGATTGCATAAATTGAGCTACTTACTGTCATTTCCTGTAAAACTGAGCTGTGGAATGTAACAATTGTAAAATTGTCAAAAATAATTTCTCATCTTTCTCTTAGGAATTCGAAAAGGCCTTGGATGTTTTTAACATTACTCTAGCAAGGCAACAAGCAGAAGTTGAGGTAAACTGCATTATTTAAATGAGTCTATGAATAACTGAAACATGAGGTTGTAGAGATTTTAGGCAGATGCCTTTTTCGCTGTGGTTATTGAATTGTGTATCATACAGTCTTTCGATTTTCCTTATTCATGGTTTTTTATTATAAGGCATAATTAGTTTCAGCTTGTACTAAAACAAAAATTAAATAACTCCATATACTGCTTCTTCAGAATGACTCATCTGGGATAAATTCCTTTCTACTTCTGGTGGGAAGGAACTACTGTGGAAAATATGGTCAAAGTATGATGGAAGTCAAACTGGAAAGAATTATACCGGAAGCTCTGTGGTCCCCCCCCTCCACCCCACAGCTCCTCCACCCCACAATGGCCTGTTAGTAGAATACACAGACTATTAGTGTTTCCTTTTCTTTGTGATACTGTGTTGTGTGAACTGATCAGCTGTAGTATGGTGACTCTGCAAAGAGATGCAATGTTTGTATTTGCAAATGTTACTCATAATAGAGCAGATACAGATTATATGTAAGTAGGTAATTGCATTTAGGCAACATAATGTGACTAGAGTAGTTACACTTGATTTGTTAGCCTTGGTTTTCCTAGGTTAACTTAGTGCTTCATTTTCCATGTAGCGTCTGAGCATCTTTCTAGGACGCTGAAATGAAATATTTATAGTTTTTCTGAAATCTGTGAAGTCATCTTTCTCCATTAATAATCAAGGCACCTAAAAGTAAGCAGAATAAGAAGTTTGGTATCTGAAAGAATGCGGTAATTAATAATTAAACTTAAAAAATGTCAATTACTGCTTTTGGCAGTACTTGAAAGCAATTTGACTTTTTTTTTTGTTTGTTTGTTTTTTGGTGGTTTTTTTTGTTTTGTTTTGTTTTTTGTTTGTGAGGTGTGGAATAAATACAACTGCTGCATTCACAGATATTGTGCTTCTAACCCAAAACTTTGAAGAGGAATCTATAAATGTGATTTTTCCTTCTATTTGTCTATGTATACACTGACATTTGGATGCTTATGTTATCATTATCCAGACTTTAACAGAACCAGAAGAAACATTAACGACCATTCCCCTTCAATTGTTTGGCCAAATTGGAGAGCTTTTCAGGGGTGGGGGAAGGTTTGGTTTTGGTTTAGTTCTCATTTGATTTTGGAATATTCTTGTCTTGCAGTGTATAGTTGCTCTTGGTTTTATCTTTTTCCTCCAACTTTTTGCAAGATAACTGGAATCCTGAAGTATTTCCTATCTGGTTTTATTCTTTTTTTTACCCAGTATGATTATGCTGCTTACAAAAAGTTATGTCATATTGCATTCCTAACTACCTTCAAATCCTGAGTTTTAAAATACATTTCTGAAACGCTTAGAAGTAGGTTGCAAGAAAATAAATTTTCAGTTGTTTGGGCTTTAAGCCTTACATTTGAAAAGTGTTAGAAGTGCATCTTTAAAGATGCGCTAGCTGATTTCTGCTTATATTTCTAAGTGTTGAAAATCAGGTCAGAGTGATTTTAAATTGCGTTCTATCTCCATCTATCTGTCAGAACCCATCTGTGTTATTGTTGTCAGGTAATACCTCTGAAAAAGGATTCAAAGGACTTAAAAGAGACAAATCTACTACTAGTTTGGTATCCTGACAGCCTTAAGTCTGCTAGGTATTTAAAGGAGCACCCATTAGGTGAGGGCTGAGTAAAGCCAGGCAAATGATTGTGCTGTTTGTGAAGCTTTTCGGTTTTTTGAAAACATACCTAAGGGTTGAATTTCAAGGGTGTACTTCTGTCTAGATCTTGAAATCAAGCTCCTTAGAAATCACATTTTCGATCACAGTGGTGATTTTCTGGCAACTTTGTAGCCAGAACTTTATATTGCAAACCTCAGACCACTTCTGCTTCTCTAACACTAGTGCCCAAAGTACCTAATACAGTCTTCAGGGAGCTAAGCATCAAGTCTCTGTATCAGCTTGAGAAATGTTGTCCATTCAGTCTAGGGAAGATCTTATAGGATTTACCTAAGTGAGAATACAGGATGGAGTCATGGAATCATTTAGGTTGAAAAAGACCTGAAAGACCACTAAGTTCAACTGTTAACAGAACTGCCAAATCTGCCAGTAAACCATGTCCCAGAGCACCATATCTACATGCCTTTTAAATACCTCCAGGGGTGGTGACTCAACCACATCCCTGGGCAGCCTATTCCTTTGCTTGGCAACTCTTTTCAGTGAAGCAAATTTTCCTAATAGCCAATATAAACCTCCCCTGGCACAACTTGAGGCTGTTTCTGCATGTTCAGTTGCTTGTTACTTGAGAGAAGAGTCTGATGCCTACCTGGCTTCACCCACCTTTCAGGTAGTTTTCTCTTTTTATCAAAACAGTTTACTTTGATGATTAAGCTTTAAGTCTATGATGGCGTTGATTACTAAACCATTATAAATGGAGGATGGGGAAAGTTCAAGAGGATTCTTCAACAAATTTTTGTAGTTCTCATACTGCACAGATATTTTTCTGCATCTTTGCCGAAGTACAGTTCCACTGGCTTCTCTCTGCAGTCCTTCTTACCTTGGACTCTCATGCCTGCTTCTGCCTCAGACATGATAAGACTCATAGCTTTAAACTATGGCAGTTGCCCTTCAGCACCAACCCTTCAGTATCCCGGAAACCTGTAATTTCACAGACTTAACATCCCTTTATCTAAGGCGTGTCAGTTTTTCAGTTGGGCCATTTGCTTTGTGATATCTGCTTGATGACATGGTAACCTTCATAAAGAGGACTTTGAGGACTTTGTTCAAACTTTCTGAAGCTTTATGTTGTTAAACTGGCATTCTGCATTGTCTCTCTGAGGTGAATCAATAGCATAAATTCAGAAGCCTTTATGTTTTTGTGGTGAGTCCTGCCTTCCTTTGGCTGCTAAGTGTGTAGATGTGACAAGTCCCCACAGAGGACTTATTTATAGTCAGCTGTTTTCTGTAATTGTGTTGCAGAGATCTTGGGGTTTTGAATGCTGAGAAGGGATCCCTGTCTCACTTTCACTAGTGTATTTCTAAATTTAGTGCTTATCTGTAACTGTTTGTATATTTTTGATAGTATTAGTCATGAAGAAAGTTAGTTTGTGTGGACTAATACAGTTGAGAACCACTCTGTCTCTTAGATCACTTGATATTTGTTTGCCATCCCCATGACAAAATTTCAGTGTTCAATTTTGGATGTAGTCTGTACTTTCTATGAGGACCCAGTACTGGAATCGTTACTGGCATCAGATGGGGCATCCCCTAGTTGTACAAGTAATAAAAGTGGAAGAAGGGAGGGCTTCCTTACTATTCTAGCTATATGTATCAGATCCAGGAATAATTTTCTATTTCTCTCAGAGTACTGTATGACAAGAGTAAATGGTTTTTTTAATTGCTTTGGGTATCCATCTTGAAATGAAAAATATTGAGCTAATGTAGAATTTGGTCTGTGATGGCTATTTAATTGCTTACATATGTATCTTAAATGATACTTTATAAAGCCATCATAGTCATGTAAAACACTATATAATGTTGAAGGTTTATATATGGTGAAAGCTAGAGAGAAAATCTGTGTTAGAAATGTTTACTGACCTTTTACGTACTCTTTTCTTTTGTAAAAGTGGTTTTATTATGTGAAATAGAATTGGTCCGATAATAAATTGTGTATTTGAAAAGGTTACTAGAAGGAAAACTAAAAAATAATATTTTTCCTTTTTAATCGTTATCTAATGATGTTCTGATGTGTTAGAGCTGTGTCGGGTTTATATTTTTCTTAGGAAAATGAAGAAAGAAGTATGAAAAAAAATACTTACCTGAATGTTTTTTAAATTTAAGGCAACTAAGGCTGGATTGAAAATCTACAGACCAGGAGTAAAACAAGATGATGAAAATTCTGGTGGCTGGTTTAGCTGGATATGGAGCTGGTCAGGTGAAAAAAAGGATGAACAAAAACAAGAAGTAAAGGGTTCAAGTACGATCATTTATTGGTATTCTTTTCTGTTACTAGAAATGTATTAGAGTCCTAGGTCCCTGGCAATGGAACTTCATTATCAAATTATTGCTGTTTACATTTTCTCTTAGCCTGTTCTTTTGCTGATGAAACTGTTAACTGCATGTAACAGAGGTTGTAGACAATTCCTTCTGTAGCTACTTCTAAACTGACTTCAATACAGTAGAAGTTTATGGATTGTGAACAATTCTACTTCCATTCGTTTTAAAATTTGTCTGTTTCCTGCAGTGTGTATTTTATTTACTTGAGTACGGGGTATCTAGTAAAGGTTATGGAAGGTGGAAAGTAAAGGAGAAAGGCTGCTTCTTGTTGTTAGCAAGCTAGGAAATAGAAAAGGTCAGAGAAAAAGTGTGAGAGAGTTTTAAAGCATGCTTTATATTCTCAAGACTTGGCTTTAAACCTCACAGTATTTGCTTCCGCTAATTCAGGCTAATGCTGATGGTATCTACCGTATGTTACAGAGCTACCAAGCACTGGAAAGTGTATAAGAGTATTTGCATTTTTCACATACCTATACTGAGTTTAACTAACCTCTTGAAATGTGACAGGTCTTGAAGAACTGATGACACAGGAAGAGAAGGCTAAACTTTATGCAGCAATTGGATATAGTGAAACAGCTGTGGATCCAACCCTTCCAAAATCAGTAAGTCATAACTGACTATATGATACCAAACAGTTGGTAGCTTTATCTACTAATAAAAATCTAAAGATTATAGGAAATCACTTGTAAATTACATGAAGCTCTGTCTCTATATTTGAATACTGTTCTGATACTTTTTAATAAAGTTACTGCATGCTGGTTTTCTGCAGAACAGAACATTCTGAGATGCGGTTTCAGGACAGTGCTTATAAAGCTTACTTTGGATATTCTGAAATAGTTAAGAATTAAATTTTGCTTGCTCTAACAAGAATAAAATTGTAGATGTAGTGTATCGTGGTTTAAATATTGAAGTATATTCATATATTATCTTATAATATTCAGAAGCTTTTAAATAAAATGCTCTAAGGAATCTTAATAAGGGATCAGAAAATGCACTGGAATTTAAAATATGAGCAACAGTAAATGAGGTAGAATAAGTGTTTATGTAAAGAAAGGGGTGATTCAGGGATCATAATGGGGAAGAGCAACATTTTGAACCATTTGGAAGTAGTCTGGTAAGTTATCTTAATGTGGGATACCAGGATGTTACAGTGGACTGCATTCTAGGTCTGCATCAGAGGGTCTTTATCCCTAAACATAGTAAAGACATCAAGGGCATATGTTTGTAAGGATAGTCGCCTCTTTACTCTAGCCCAGCCTCTTTGTAGGCTTTTACACCGGCTATGATACAGACTATTCATGCATGAAAACAGTAACTTCAAACTGCTATTTGTAGCTTTCATCTCTTCATAAACTGTGTCAAGATGTATATTAATGTATTTTATCCTTGTGTTTTGTTATTTTTCTGGCCTATCTAGTATGAAGCCATGAAGTTCTCTGTCAAGTTATTAAGCATGTCTGTATCAATAAGAGAGAACCAGCAAACTCCTAAACTGGTAGAATTTGCATTAACTGACTTGAGTACAGTATTTACCCAACGACCAGGCGCACAAGCAATAAGGTGAGCTTTCTCTATCAAATTGGTTTTGCTCCTCATGAAATGATGGTGAGTAGTAGGCATTTTAAGGTTCTGTTACGGTTTTTAAGTGGTCATTCCTTGTGCAGTTTGGGAGTGGAATCACTCTGCAACTGATGGATGAATCATGGATACTCTTTCCGTGATTGCATTCTCTGCATCTTCAGAGCTTTTTGTGCTAATACAGATATATTCCTTTTTTCTCAGTTTGTCATTGTTGTGTGGAAACCATCTAGTTACTAACTTGTTACTTGCTTTGAAAAGTGACTGTTAGTGCTTTTGAAACTTAACCTGAGCAAGGTGATCTCACAACCACTTGTGCATGGGCATTTAACATGACTGAAAAGTTCTTGTGTTCCCAGTTCACTTTTAGGTTTGTGGAAGAAAGATGCAAGTGATTATTTTTCCTTTGTTTCGTGCTTTGACAGTAGATGGTGAAAAGCACCTACTGAAATATTTTAATTTCATTTCAAATGTAATGACTTAAAAATTCGGGGGGGAAGTAACCTTCCTGTTTTAAACCTTCTTCCCTCTACTTTGAGATGTGTAAGCGTAATCTCTGAATGATACAAGGATATTGTTGATCTTGATTAATTTTATGCATAATTTTTTTAAAGTTTTGGTTCTGGCTATTCTCCTGGTCCTCCTATGCATCTAAATGGCCCTGACAATGCTATTGTACTAAGAAAAAGGAAAAAGATACTACATTTTTACTGTGAAATATTTTTCTCTCAGTGTTGGGAGAAAATGCTCTTCAACTGAAAGCTGTTACAGAACAGAGGTGGACAGTATATTGAAAAAAAAATCTAACACCTAAAAAATACTTCTTGGAGTAATGAAACAATTTATCTTTGTTTTTTTTATTTCTCTGTGTCAGAACCCTTTCCTCTCTGCTGTATGTCTGTTTCCCACTATGAATATTCTGTCTAATTCCTGAGGTCATACTAAAGAATTCCTGTTTGTATCTCTTACCTGCCCTGACACCTGTCCTCATGAAAAGTGTATGAAGGAATAACTTAGATGTCCTTTGTTATTTAGACAGGGGCAGCTAATAGACACAAAAGATAATGAAATGGAAAACAGTTGACACATGGATGTATGAATTAAATACTTAGAATAAGCTATTTATGTTTAAGGTAGGGTAGAGGTGTATTGTATTGGTTTGTGGTTTGTTTTGGTTTTTCTCTCTGATTTCTTACACTCTTACCATCTAATTGTACTTGGCCAGATGGATATTGCATCTGAACAGTCTGCTACATTTCTTTACAGGTTCGAAACAAAAATCACCTCACTTGAAGTTACAGGTGTGTCTCGAGAAAAGTGTACACCCTGTCTCCTGTCTTCTCGAACAGTCTATTCAGATGAGAGTACCTCACTTTTAAGCATAATGTTTGAGACTAATCCTTTGGATGAGAAGGCAGATCAGAGGATTAGAATAGAATCACAACCACTGGAAATAATATATGATGCAGTAAGTAAATGTTTTAATAAGCTAAAAATAATTTAAAATCTTATTTAATAGTAATTTTATAATTTTTGCTTTAACAGATAACAGTAAACAGCTTAGTGGATTTCTTCAGACCTCCGAAAGATGTACGTTTAGAGCAATTGACATCAGCAACTTTGATGAAACTTGAAGAATTCCGTGAAAAAACATCAACAGGCAAGTGCTGCATGCTCTTCTGGTGGCACACTCAGACAGATTTCAGATTGTAGGAGTGTGAAAACTGTATCTTTTCCTATGGAGATGTATGCATCCAAGTCACAGCTTTCTAACACACCACCTAAATAAGTTGAATTTTTCAATTTCATTGCAATGTGTTTATTCTACGTATTGAATATTTTTTTGTCTGTATCTCTTTTAACTTCAACTATTTCTACTTGTTTGTAAAATATGCTCCAAAACCATAGATAGTCTTTCAGTATTTTTACTCCTTACAGAGTTAAAACAGTTTGTTACATCGTCTGTTTTGTTCATCTGGTATCTAAAAGGCATTAGTTATTTAATATGCCTTAAATACTGATACTAAGATATTGGTCCTCTAAGTTAACCCCTAAATCCTTTCCAGATTTCTTCTTTTTCAGGATGTTATGTTTCCCTATGGGAGTTTTCCATTTTCTGAATTCCTTGATGAATATTGATTTTGTTTTGGATTGACTCAGTTCAGGTTATATAAACTGTATTTATCTGCCTTCCAGCTGCTCAGCTTTACAGTCATTTCACTAGTTTTCATTTCATCCTGTTTATCTCTAGAGATCTTACATTTTAAGACATGAATGCAAATGTTGAATACTGTGAAGACTAGCACTGAGGTCTATGGAATTAAATTGTTCCAGTAAGGATGTCGGAGGCTTTGTAAATCATAGATGTGTCCAGCATTGTTTACTGTCTCTGTGGATGGGAGCGGATGCTGTTGTTGAGACGGACACGACATGTAAAAACTCACCGCAACAGCTTTTCGTCAAAGAAAGGAACTACTCTTTATTTTCCAAGGCTTCTTTTATACTATTTCTAACATTCATGTCACACATACATTGGCTCTCAATTCACCACCCCACAATGTCATTGGCTACCTATAGCTAGAACAACATCTTGCAATAACACCAGCTCTGGGAACTTGGATATCACTGTTTTGAATTCCTGCTTGTTTTGAGCTTGAATCCATGCCTTTGAACAGGGGCAAACAAGCAGCTCTCACCGCAAGGTAGTTCTCACTACATGCCTGCAGTTCCCACAAGTGGATGCTGAGGGGAGATTTCATGTATAAAGTATTTTTAAAGGAAAAATGCAAGGAACAAGGGTTTTCTTAAACCTCTTTTGATTTTATAACTTATTAATAATTTGATTGTAAATACAAAAAAATCTGAATACTCAAGTGGTAAAGAATTAAAAGAAAACTCAAGCATAATGTATATTTAATCGATTGCTTTAATCAGGCTAGTGTTGGGAGGGAAATCAAGCATCAATAATATTTTTATTCGTTAGTTCTTTGACTGAACTATTTAATTAAGGACTAATATCAGATTACCAAGAGTTATGTGGATCAGCTTGCTTGTCTTTTCTTTTAGAAATTCCTTGAGCAATAGCGATAGTTCATTGTTCTCATTTCTGAGAAAAATGTTTAAATTTGCTTAGATATAATATGCTTGGTTCAATGCTTATAGGCACCAAAATACAGTGGTGCTGATCATAATTAATTTTTTGTGGAAATATGTAATCATGCTCTTTGTTTATTACAGTTTAAGCATATCATTACTATAGGTATAGTAGATATCGATACCCAATACCATTTATACCCTCATGAGACTGCTGAGTTCCCCAGAGTAACCTAAAACCTTGTTCCAGTGACAAATGAAAAATTTGGTGGGAATGTCTAAAAATATGCAGTACATTGCTTGTAAAATCTTGTCTGAGTCTTAGAGAATTGCTAGGGAAGAAAGATTTGATCTGCAGCATATTGTGTTGCCAGGGACTATGCTAATCTTAGAGGTAAAATAAAAAAAATGGGAATATATAAGTGTAATTAGTATGTTCAGACCTGCAGTCCTCAAGAATGAATTCTTTACACTTTTCTTTGAAGCAGTAGAAGATAGGTGGAAAATATAGAGGAACTGTGAACTGCAAAAGTGAAGGAACCCGTTACACCAGAGTAGTTACAATTTTCAGCACTAAAAGACATTACAAAACTGGTTTACCGGAGGTCAGTTTATGGACAACGCCACATTCTCTTCCCAAATAAAGGAAACAAGAAAATACTTGCTTGACCTTTCCACAACACTCAAATTCAGCTAGGCAGTGCAAACTGAAAAAATCTTACTCTTTTTATTATTCCGAGTTGTTTCGCCTTGCAAATCCTGAAATGTGGTCGCCGTCCAGTTCTTTACTGACTAGACTAGCTCTCCTGTGGCAGGACAACCTTTGAAAATGTAACAGTTTTAATTGCTTGGTTACCAGTGGATGTGCTGAATGTCATGTTGGCATTTTCATAATTTATTATCTCTACTTCTGTGATCATCTGCTTGTTATACATGGTAAATATTTAATGGGTTGTGGCTGCATCATAAGGCAGTTTTCATTGCTAACTTGAAGCAATACCATTCATTCCTCTTCAGCTGAGCAAAAAAAGCAGAATTGGATCTCATGTTAAGACTGTCTGATTTTTCCCAACTAACTGCATGATTTTTAAACAAGATTATATATTTACATATCTTTGGTATCTCAATATGGAGATGCTTGTCGGGAGAGTCAGTGTAAACTTCTGGATCTCAGTATTAACAAACACTAGCAGTTTGACCAATGCAGTTGGATACTCTCAATAAGAAATTCCGGAGCAATTAACTTTCTGAATCTAACGGAGTACAGTGGGTTAACTCGGTAATTTCAAAATTGCGGTTCACATTCCAGTTCTTCTCATTTCATCTCTGCTCAGTGGGAGATTTTTTTGGGTTTGCATATGTCTTGTTGTTGTCTATACTTGTCAATTAACATTGTTTGCTATCATAATTTCATCTACTGAATGCTTCTTTAAGGATTGCCTGTAATGATTGGTTCAGAAAAAATACAAAGGTCATATGTACCTTAGTTGTGTAGCATCCAGAGTTTATTTAACATTAGACCTGTTTTGCTTTTTATAGCTTTCTTTTAATCCTAGATTCTGTATGAATTACTTCATTTTGTTTATATTTACTAATTGTACTGTTTTTTCAGGTTTGTTGTATGTTATTGAAACCCAGAAAGTTCTTGACCTCAAAATTAACCTCATGGCTTCATACATCATTGTTCCACAAAAAGGATTCTATGATAATACATCAAATTTACTACTTCTGGATCTTGGTAGTTTTAAAGTATGTAGCTACCTAATGCAATAATTTACTGAAAATAATAATTCAGCTTTTACATAATTTCCAGTTTCTTAATTTGCATTTTATGGTAGTGATTAAGTAAAAGTACCTCTTGCAGTTTACGTATTAGGTATTTCTTTTAAAGTGCTTTTTAGTCAAGGCAGAAATTACTGAACTCCTCTCAGTGGATTCTTTCAATGCAAAAGAATTGCTAGAAAATAATGCCCCACTAGTGTGAAAATACTGTTGATGCATTGGACTGTTACAAGGAAAAGTCTAATAATTTTTTACATTGTCATACAATATAAAATAGCAAACTTCTTTCTTACATGATTAAATTATACTCTTATTTTTCACATTACTATTACTTACCTTTTAATCACTGAGTTTACTTTAAAATGAGAAAAGTAAACATACTGGCAATTTTTAAAATAATTTGGGTAAAATTAGAAGTATGTTTGAGATAAATCATTGTCTTTTTTACTTTTCCCTTGCATGAAGTATGTAAAATTATAATTTATCACTAAATAATCATAGACTTTCTCCATATTATTAGCAATCTCCTTACTCATTGCTGAACTTGTGTTCTTCAGGATAAATGATCTTACATGTATACAGGCAATTTAATTTTTTTTTTTACTTGTACTCTGGGTAAGATTGATTCTACCACTTTGTTGCTGTGAGGAGCCCCAAACTAAACATAGTATTCAAAGTGCAGCCTTACCAGTGACAAGTGGGGGGGGCAATCCCTTCCCTAGTTCTTCTGGCCACACTATTTCTGATACAAGCCAGGATGCCATTGGCCTTTTTGGCCCCCCCAGGCGCATGCTGGCTCATGTTCAGATGGCTATCAATCAGCTCAACCTGCTGACCTGCTCCCTGAGCTATGTCACTAAGCAGAGGAGTTTCTCTGCCTGGGCACACCTGCCACAGGTGTGCTCACTTCTACTGTCTGGTGTTGGCATAAGAGTCAGGCACGTCTGGCAGCCTGGCACCTGGGTGGCAGCATTTTCTCACCGGAGCTCTGTCTGATCAGCTGCATCAGTCATGGTGGTGCTGTTGTTTTTTCCAGCTTAGAAATGAAATTCGAGGTAATTTTAGTATAGGAGGTAATATAAAAGTGGATTTTTTTTGGAACTCCAGGGGCAGTTATGGAAGAATGTCTACAAAAGCTCGCTTCCACAAGGGTGAATATGGTTTTATAGGTTTTAGGAAATTAACACAGTTGATAAAAAAGCACCAGTTAGGAGGACAAGTGGTGATGCAATTCCCCCCAGGTCAAGCCCCTTCTCTGGAGTCCCCTCCCCTTTGTACTAGCTGTATTTGTTTATGAAAATGTGTTTTGAAGACCTAGGTTCCCAGGGAGAACCAAGATAGGATGGAGGCCTGGTACCCCTCCGGGCTTGGAGCTCTAGGATGTATTTGGTCTTTCTAGCTGGGAAAAAGGGTAGAGAAAAGTACTGGGAAGGTTACAAATATATAAAAGAAAAAAGGCAAAAATCGTCCAGTATCAGTGCCATGCTTTGATAACAGGGGCTGCCGTGAAACAAGTGCAGGACTTTGCAGTAGGTTGTGTTGAAAAACAATGGATTGGATTTCTTCAGAAAGTGGAATTAGTGAAGAAGATTGCACTGTAGATACTACAAATTATGTGATCTGATTGTAAATCCAAGTTTTTTCAGTGACAAATAATTTCACCAGCTCTTCTGAATGTTGGTCATTTATAGGTAGTTTGTAGAGTTGGCACTTTGTAGTTGTTTGTGTGCTTGGGACAACCTCCTGGATCTAATCCTAGATCTAATAGCCCACCTCCTTCTTCTTCCTTCTTTTTCCCTTTGAAAAATTACCTAGAAGAATATGTTTCAAAATCAGACTTCAGTGTGCATGTGAGATCTTTTCCCTGAAATGGATGACTAACTTTTGTAGTGAATGTGACTCCTGGATTGGTTCCTCTGCTTTAACAGAAGTTAGAAATACCGTAATCATATCTCAGGATATGATTAGTAATTCTGTATTCACTTTGAGTGGCATATGGTTAAGTGAGATGTAGGTCGTTTGTTGAATGACTGTGCTTAATATAAAACAAATAGTCTTTTTCCCACAGTTGCATACTGGAAAAAATCAAGCCCCAGGAGGAAAAATGACATATAAAATTAAAACTGTGTCTCAGTGTAGATAAATAGGGTTATTAATTTAGTCATTCTGAATTTGAATCTCCAAGTTATTTTTAACATAAAAGTACTCATAGTCTAGCAGTACTGAAAAATAAATACTATGTCTTAGATGTTAATTTTTATCCTCTTTTAAATCTCTTGAATATTACCTGGCTTTGACAAAACCAAATAGGAATCCAAAATTACTAGACATATAAGGATGTGGACAGCCATATTTTATCAGAGATGAACGTCAGAGAGGGCACATACAAATGTAAAATACCAAATAAGTATGGGTGTATAAAAGCTGAATCAAAGAAACTTTGATTGATATTAAAGGAAATATATTGATGATGAACTGTCCAAATCATCTTTTCCTCTCTGACTGATATGAATTCAACAGGGTTCAGAAATCAATTTCATGTGTCTGAGTTGATTAATGCAGTAATATTTTATATATAAAAATTCTGAATTATTGTTCTACTGATTACAAAGGGCTTGGGGCTTTATAGTTTGGAGTATAAGCCACTTATTTAAAAATAAATCTATACAGAGTATATAGTATATTTTAATTAACTTTTGATTTTGTTTGTTTCTTTGGGGAAGAAATATATTTAGTAGTCTCTGTTCTTTTGTTTTGTGCAGGCTAGGAATTTTAGATATTTGCTGTACTGTGATAGTTGTAAGACTTGAACTTATAGTGAGGACTTCATAATTTGTTGTGATGTTGTTGCTGTGAAACAAGTATTTGTAGAATTAGTGCTTTGAATATTTTTGAAATTGATTTATGCTTTTTTTTGGTGATTGTTCTAAGATGACAAGCAAAAGTCGTTCTGATTTATCAGAACTCAAAGGAGGACAAAGTACTATTGAAGATATAATTTCAAGAGCTTATGACAGTTTTGATATCCAGCTCAGCAGTATGCAGTTGCTGTACAGCAAGCATGGTAAGTATTTATGAAAGTAACCTTTATATGACTAAATACAGTGTGGTGGTTGTTGTGCCCCTTATATTTGTAGCTGAAGCAGTGGAGAATCTTTTGGAGCATACTTCTTCAAATGTAAGTGTTGTAAATTCAATACCATGAACATGTTACAGATTTCCAAAACATACCTTTAGGACTTAATTTCAATCCTAGTAAACTTTTAAGAAAATCCCTTTTGTGGAAGACATCTCATCTGTTTTGTGGCATAATAAATGTAAGACAGTAATTTTGTTTAATGCTATTTTCCTTCAATACCTTTGCTTTTCTCCAAATTTAAAGCAGAGTCCACAAGTAGTTGTAGGTTTGGTTGTTTTGTGGGGGTAAAGAATGGATCAGAATCAATTTACTTCAAGAATCGGAGTCAATTCCATAAGGTATCAAAGAACTTTAGTATTTTGGGAACCAGCAACATGGAGTTAGCCATAATCAGAGAAGTTTTAAGCATTTAATTCTTAATCCTTTGGTTCCAGGGGAGAATCCAGAGCCTAAATTCCCAGTACCATGGATGTTAAGAGCTGGGTTCTCTGAAGTCTGCAGCATGGATGGGGTACCTGTGTAGATAAGAATGGGAGAAATTATTCATTAGTCTTGTATGTCTGAAGTTTAGCTCTTGTATAATATACATCTTTTGATAGAGCTATAAAAGAGATTGTGGCACCTGAATTTTTAGCAATACATACTAATATCAGATACTTGAATTCTGTGATGTGTATTGAAAAGCAATTTCTTTCAATGTTTAACGCAGATTTTCTCTGCTCTTCTAGATGAGAACTGGCAAGAAGCTCGGAAGCTAAAAAATTCATCTCAATGTATCTTGCAGCCCTTGGATGTAAAACTGGAATTTAGCAGGGCCATGGTTCTTACAGATGTAAGAATGCCCAAGTACGTGTTTTTCCTACTTGTGGAATTTTATGGTAAATTACTTTTTTGAGGAGAAAAAGATAAAAAGAAGTAAGGACCTAGTCAAAATAAGGACCTGTGCTCTTTGGCATTGGCTGTGTGTAAATATTGGAAGTGAAACACATATATTGAGAAAAATAGAAAAGAAATTAATGAAGTTTTCAGATACTGAAAAGGTGATAGAATGTTATAATAGTATGCTTAATATAGTTAAAGATTTTAATTAAAGATATTAGTGCCTCTTCTAATTTAGTCTTACTAATAGCTGCATTTCAGTTCTCATTGAAAATTCTGAGGAACTAAAAATCTGAACTTAGAGTCTCTTTTATAAACATAAAAAAATAATTTAAAACATAATGTGCTGTCATACTCTCTTTTGACTTGGCTTATTGCTCTAGGTGGTTTTTCTACTATGGATCACTTCTGCGGGAAACAGCTCATAATGCTTTGAGTTTGCACTTAGGCTTATTTAGCAAAATCCTGTTAGTTATGGAAATTGTACCAGTCAGAAGAAAATAATTAGTACTGTTAATAATGATCAGTGATTGCATGGTGCAATGCTACCACCTTCTGGAAACATGGGAGGCCGGATTCTGAATTTTGATGGTTACAAAACTTCTTAATGTTTTACCTCCTTGCTTTTTCTCTGTTTGGTGGAGAAGGTCGAGTAAGGGGAATGCAATACACAGGAATCTTTTTATGTTAGAAAGTGAGAGTTCATTTCTGTGGTCATATGATAGAATGACATTATTTTAATGTAGCTTTATGATTGACATCTCTTAAAGTTATTCAGGTATACCCTGAATTAAGAAGTGAGATCACCTGTTGCAGTATTGCAATACTGCCTAACTGTCTTGGCTACCAGGTGTGCTTTGGCAGTTTATATGTCTAAACTGATTCAGGGAATTTTTTGCCTACTTTTTCTCTATAGGATATTGGGCACAAATGATTAAAGTTAACTGTAGCTTTGGGGTCAGCAAAAATCCCCAGTTATTAAACTGTAAATTTCAATAAATATAGTTGAATAGGGTATTATGCTCCCATCACTTATAAATATATATAAAAATGTATTTTTAGTAACCATGTAGCTATTCCTGTATATTTAATTTTTTTAAAGTATAATCTCATATTATATTTTTCCAGAGTTTCTACTAATATTTGGAGCTGTCTGCATAGAACAGCATAGTTCTTTTGAGAAAAATGAGTGGAGAGATGTTAGTTCAACAGCAAAACCTAGTACCGGAATTGTTTAATGTAGTAGATTTTTATGAATGAGTTCCTTGGTTTGGAAGGCCCCTATTTTACATTGAGTCATCTGAAAAGCTGGTGATTAGGTGTCTGTGTTTTTTGATTCTTTGGTTGTTTGTATGTCCTTCAGTGACCATCGAATTAATTTGAATTCCTTGTGATTTTATTGGTCAAAGCAGTAATGAATTTACTGGACTTTGTCCCAACTTTGTTTAGAAAGGTACATTTCTATATTGCTGCCTTGCAGAGAATACTACCTTAGGTAATTTTGTTAATGACTACTATATCAAGGGACTTTCACTGTTTATCTGTGTTTTCATCTACTCATGTTTCCTAATCCTTAAAATGGACTTTCACTCTGATTGGATATGAATATCTTAATTTCTTTCATATCTAGCAATAGGCTGCTCCATTACAGTTTCTGCCATTTCACATTTGGAAGCACTAATATGATTCTGTAGTTTTATTGCCTATGTCCGGTGTTATATCTTTTAATGTTTGTTTTATCCTGTCATATCCTGTCGTCCTCCACCATTTTCTGGAGGAGGTGTCTGAGAGTCTGTCATATGGTTTTTGAAAATGTATGAGGAAAGTTCTAGGATAGCAATGTTAAGAACATCCTTCTATGTAATGCCATTCATTATAAACACAATAAAAATTCCAGTGTGAAGGAATGTACCTATTTGCAGCTTTGATGGTGGCATTCTTAACATTTCTTTCTCTGGAAACACAACCAGACTGAACTTGAGGGAAGTTTCTGCACAGTTTTCCTCATCAAGTGAAGCACTTAGCTTCTCTGTGCTTCAATCTCTACAGATAGGGAGTAATTGCATTATCCTTCCAGATGTTTTCCAAACCTTAAAAGCTTTTGTTTAAAGAGCAGGGTAGTTAGCCCAGATTAATTGCAGTTGTCTGCTTTGTATCTGCTAAGTGCCTTCCTTTCAACTATATGGGCTGTCTGTTGTACAAACACTCATCAAAAATGTTTAAACAGTATACACAAATTTTTGTAGAGAGGTTTCAGTGCAATGGAAGTGAGAGTTGCTATGTGTCCTCGGTTGTTGGAACAAAGTAAACAGAGAGGTCCCTTCAAACCTAGCTACACATCTACCTTAATCCTCTCCATAACGATAAAAAAACAAAAAGGGAAAAAAAGAGTTTCTAAATCTCCCTCTGATAGAACTGGAATTAAGAATAAGAATAGTAGTTGAGAATTAATCCTGTAAGAATTTAAAGATGTGAAGAAAAGAAATTAATAAACTGAAGGAAACTAGTTACTGTCACAGTTTAACATGTACAATTTTGTGCTTTCTTAAATGTCAGAAACTGTTTTTTCTGGTACTCTCATAGTATCAAAGTTAGCTGAGACTGATTGAAAATACGGAGCTTTTTTGTCCTCACATCATCTTTGGTCTTACATTTTATGTCCCTTTGAAGATTGAGATGCGAGTTAAGCACATCAAAAGTGGGAGGAAGTAGCTTGTCCTATACCTTACACACTATGCGTTAAGCATCTGGTGCTGCCTTTTGGAGACAGTTACCTGTTGAACAGACTTCTTCAGCTGTTGTAACTAGAAGTTGTAATAAAAGCATAATGATGTTCTTTGAACCAATTTTCTGCTTACTTTTGTTACACTCACTTGTATGAGAAACTGAGTTGGGTTTTAGGTCTTTAAAAACTCAGTGGCTATGTTTGAGGTGATTCTACTACTTTTTGGCCAAAGTCTATCTAAATACACTAAAAATATGTTTTACTGTTTTCATTTTAAAAAGTTATTATTTTATGCTTTTATATCCTACATTACTATACCATTTATTGCTATACCATTTATTCCTTTGTTAAATATCTAGACTACTAGATCAGCTTAAATATACATGACTTCTAGGAAGTATTTTGTATACTTTTTTAATGTTTTGAGCCCTAAACATTCATATGCAAAAAAAGCCTCCACCTTCTCTTCTTACACAGTAAAATACTGTGTCAAAGCTCTGTTATGTGATTTATTGCAAGTAATTAAATTAAATGCATGAACAAGAGGGAGCAATTTCTGATTGTAAGGAAAATATGCCTTATGTAGCCTAATAACAAGTATTGTTAATAGTATTTGTAGTCCTGATTCACAAGACCTTATAGCAAATGGAAATATAAATTACGTTAATAAGTGGGTATTTGCTGATCAAGTAACTTTTCTGTGTGCAGCAGAAGGGTTTTTACATATTCACATATATGTATGTATATATACACACTATATGCAATGGTTAGATGAGTAGTTATATGACCAGGAAGACTTTTGGGTTTTTCAGAAGAAAATTATTGTGAGGTTTGAATGAAATAATTTTAAGATTGATTGTTTTAACTGTGGAATTTTTTACTTTGGTTCTAAAAAAAACAGGTTCAAAATATCTGGACAGTTGCCTTTACTTTCTATCCAAATATCAGACCAGAAGGTTACAAGTATCTTGGAGCTAATTGATAGCATTCCTAAACCAGAAAGTGCACCTGCTACCAGTTCTCCTCCAAAAATAACTGAGGTAAGGTCTTTAAAACAGATTTCATTAAAAATGATCAGAAAAATACCTTCTTGATATTAGCACTGGAGTTTTGAAAGGTGTACAAAAACGTGAAGAGCAAGCATTGTCTTAGTGTCTCTTGAAAAAGTTAGCGCTTTCTCTAAAGCTATAGAAATTTTTCTTGCTAGTTTATTGTGAACTTTAGCCAGTAATTATGAAATAGTTAGCCAATAATTATAAAATAGTCCAATGTTTGGATTTAAAATAGAACCCCTCAGAGTTTTACTAATATGGTAATTAATTTGTAGTTCATAATAATCTTGACTAACAAACATACTCAGTTTTGTTGAGGATTAGCTTAACTGTACCTTCAAATTTACACATGTATCGTAGTGCCGCAGAATTTGGTTTCAACTGTTTTGTGTAGTGAAGAAAACATTAAAATGCTGGAATCTTTAAAGTTCAAATATTATGTGGTCTTAGATGAGAGTTTCAAAAACCAAACAAAAATATTCACAATCTGTTTTATAAACAATGCCTGCCTGGCAAAATTGGCAGCTTTTTTTCAGCGGACTTCCATCTTTTCCCCTTTCAAGTCAATTACACAATGTAACTCGGGGTGGAAGTTCTGTCTTGCACTTACAACGATTAGGAGTTAAGAGAGTGGTTTTTGCTCTTTCTCCACCCCCTTTCCTTAGTGAAGGTGGTTTGGGTCGTTCTTTTCTACCGTCTTCATAGCAGAAGTTTGCCACTTTCTTGTTAAAATTCCTGAAAAATATGTTTCACTTTTTGAGCTGTTTTTAACAAAACTGGGAAATGAACTCACAGTTGCTAGTTTTTGACATGACTCTAGTCTGTGTGATCTGGCTATGTCTCATGTGTGTTTAAAGCAGTCCTATCATTAGGATATATGTGAAATCTTAAAAGTCAAAGACAAAATTTAGCTCTCCATTTTTCTGTCATTTGTAAATACTTCTAACAACCTGTTACTTAGTAACTTGTGCACTTGATTCTAAAGGACTAGTTATCATCTTTGTATTTGGGGTTTTTCTTAGATTATTTGATATTTATCTTTCCATTTTTGTACAAATTATTCTGCCCTGTTCTCAAAGCCTGTTGCTGTAGTTTAGTATTTTCTGTAGGTTATGTTAGCGTAATATTTACTAACACTAAATGCAACAATTAGGCGTGCATACATATTGAAAGTATATATAGAGTGAAGAATGTTTCACTTCAACTTGTGGTTCTTGCCCTCTGTTTAGTGGTGCTGTTAAAATTTTAGCTAATTCTGACCTGTTCTTTCACTCATCATATATTAATAGTATACCCAGCCAAAAACTGCCTTAGTCTATGTTGTTTTGTGCAACTAATTATAGACTGACTTTTTTTGAGGATAGATATTGGGACATTACTTTTACATGAATGGAATCTGCGTGTATGATGATTGTCTTGTGCTTTATAACACTGGCTATACTTGAATTTTATAGAATTCAACTATTACATCTAAGGTATTTTAAGTGACCTTGAAGTGGTTAGTACTACCTGTACATTAGTTATGATATATGCTAGTGAGGAAAGACTGTTGACCAAGTATGAATATATTTGCATTATATATGAATCCTTATCAAAACTTATGCTTAAACCTGTCTGCTCAAGCTTCCATCTACTTCAGAGCTTAACAGACTTCAATTGCTTGTATTAAATTCGGTTAATTTGAGTGAATTTTCTGCTTTGAGGGTAGTAGGTATGCTCCCATGCTTTCACCCTTACAGCTGAAATTCTTCTGAACTTTGTTAGCATCACATCACTTCTGATGTGAAATCCTTTTTCAGAGTGCTGTTTTCTTCTACATTTTGAGTTAGTGGTGGAAGTGTTCTTGAGCTGTGAAAACAGAGACTTTCTGGAACAGATCCTTCTACATTTTTGAACTCAAAGTGTTCAAAGAATGCAGTCCACTGTCAGGAAGACAGTTCATTTCAGTGTGGAAGGCTATTTTTCAGTATTTGGGACTATAAAGTCAAATCTTAGTTTTCTTCTCCTTGTTTTCTTAGAATGTGGAAGTGTTACAGATGAGACACTTTCACAGTTATAAGACTCTTAAATACTTTATGTATTACTCATAGACATGAATATATTCAGTAAAGTCAGATTTCCATAGGCTGGAGACTAAGAGAGACTGTTGAAATGTTAAGAGTGAGATGAAAAATGTAGCCTTGGAAACAGTGTTCAAAGATGAGTGTTTCTTGTTGCCATAATGTATAGATTTGATACTGTGATTCTGTGAACAATTGTCTGAGCCTGAGCTTTGAAAGGTGCAGTAACATGGGAGAGGAGAATATGTGGTGCAGGGAGAGAACTGCTGTCAACTGTGCAGTCCAGAGCCACAGGCACTCAGGAAGAAAGGGCACATAGTGCACAGTTCTCTTCCTTTAGTACTCTCTGCAAGGCACGTGCATAATACATGTGCATGTGGAACTTGCAGGTGAGAATTCTTTACAAATTCAGACTGCTGAGACTGCTTCTTGAGACTTGATGGTAAATAAACCATTTGGATACCTTTACTAAGAGAATTCAATTCTATCATATATGAAACCACATGGAGTGGAGGATTCCTTTTTCATGGTGCACTCTAGTGGCATTTCATGTACTTTCAGTTACTATTCTTTGTTGTGCATAACTGCATTTCACAGTTGAAGACTCATAGAATCATAGATTATCCTCACCTGGAAAGGACCCACAAGGATCATCAAAGTCCATCTCCTGGCCCTGTGCAGGACCATCCCCAGGAGTTACATCATGTACCTGAGAGCATTGTCCAAATGCTTCTTGAACTCTGTCAGGCCACTCTGTGAACTCTGTGACCACTTCCCTGGTGAGCCTGTTCCAGTGCCCAGCCACCTTATTAGGAAAGGACCTTTTCCCAACGTAAACCTTCCTGACACCCCTTCATGCTGTTCCCTCGAGTCCTGTCACTGGTTACCAGAGAGAGCAGATCAGCATCTGCCTCTCTGCTTCCCCTTATGAGAAAGGTGAAGACTGCTGTGAGGTCTCCTCTTGGTACTCTGCTAATTGGTTTCTTCCCAGATGTGTGAAGCAGTGAAATTCAATAAGGTGAAGTGCCAGGTCCCGCACTTTGGCACAACAACCCCAAGCAATGCTACAGTCTGGGGGCAGTATGGCTGGAAAGCTGCCTGGCAGAAAATGAAGTGGGGGTGCTGGTTGACAGGCAGCTGAACATGGTCTAGCATATGCCCAGGTGGCCAAGAAGGCCATTGGCATCCTGGTCTGGATCAGCAATAGTGTGATCAGTTGGACCAGGGCAGTGATTGTCCCTCTGTCCTTGGCACTGGTGGGGCTACACCTCAAACCCTGTGCTCAGGTTTGGGCTCCTTATTCCAAAAAAGACTGAGGAGTTGGTCTTTTCTCCAAAGTAAAAAGTGACAGGACAAGAGTAAATGGCCTCAGATTGCTCCAGAGGAGGTTTAGATTGGATATTATGAAAATTTTTTTCACCAAAAAATTGTCAAACATTGGAGCAGGCTGCCTAGTGGATGAGTCACCATTGCTGCAACCATTTAAAAGATTTGTAGATATGGCTTTTAAGTTCACCACTAAAGCATGTCTCTAGCTGTGCTAGGTTTGCAGTTGGGCTTGGTGATCTGAAAGGTCTTTTATAACATAAATGTTTCTTTGATTCTAAAAAATACAAAGCAGTTCTGTTTTCTCTAATGTTTTGTTTAGCTCTTGTTTCTTTTTTCCCCACCTGGCACCTGTGTTATTTTTGTAAAGAACTGTTATTGTTTTCTGAAGTTGTCTTATGGTAGTCCTGTGAGGGACTAGGTTTTATCTTCTATGATTTTTCATATAAAATGCCGTTTCTGACCATCTTTCGGTCTGTGAAGTTGTGCGTTTGAACCTCTTCACTGTGCTTCCTAGTGTGTTCTGTCTAGCTAGATGCAAGTGCAATAGCTGCTGCTTCTGCCTATTTTAGGCCTCATTCCTCTCCATGCTTATAATTTTAAGCACTTAAATTTTAAGCACTGAAACACATTTAGTAATGTGTTTAAAAGTATTGATTTGCACTTAAGCTAAGTTTCCATAAGTTGTAAAGCTTTGATGCAGCATATATGCATGCAATAGCATAACCAATAAATAAAAGCAAAAAAATCTTATGGTATCTCCTGTTTCAGGCTGCAATGTCCCCTGTTCTTTCATCACAACATTTGTCTCAAGGCATGTATCCTGTTTTGGATCTTCATTCATTTGCTGAGTCAGGTAATGTAATCTATTTTAAAGTCTTGCTTAAGAAGCAGGTCAAGTCAAGAAGTTTTTGCGTTCTTTGAATTTATTTATTACTCTTGCTGTAAGCAGGGATATGGGGCTTCATTTCAAGTTCTTGAGGTCTGAGTAGTGTTATATTCTGTTTAGCTTACTATGATTGATATTGTACAAAATACCTGAGTATTTTCTCAAAGCAATAAAATTCTGTATGCTTGTTTTTGTCATTGTCATTTCATTCCGGAGGGTATAGCAGTAAAATTTTGTTTGATATGGTGGGTTTATTTTTGTCTGGGTATATGTTACTGTGAATCTCTATTCAGGGCATCTGAAGTAGTATGACATTTTTAGCTTCAGCATGTACTTAGTCCTCTGGTGATGGTTTTAATTATTTTCTATGGTGAAGGATTTCTCTCCTATTTGGGTGGTTTTATTTAAATTACAAAATACTGAAATGATGACTGTTAGAAACTACTGTATAAATAAACATTTTGTCTTCTCCTGGATAAAGCAGAAGATTAGCTGTGGAAGAAACAGTTGTGTTCAATATTGCAAAGCTGTTCAAACAGGTTCGCTAGAACCTAACATTTCATCTAGTAGTTACATTAGAAAAATAATAAAATATATCAGTGTTATTTCAGTGTCAATCACGTTTGTGATGGCAAAACACTCAACTGGAGAAACAGAGAAGCAAACTACTTCTGCTTTCGCAAGTTAATGATACATGTAGTTTGCAAGCACTAGCAAAATAATCAGCAAAGTTTATTTTTTAATCTACTTTATAGCTTCAAATTCACTATGTAGGCAGTATGTATAGAAATTTGTATCTATGCATCTTCATCTATTTTATTATTAATTCCTTTAAGTGTCCAAAGGTAGAGTGGAAATGTCTTTCAGTTCTTAAAAATTAGGTGAAATGAGAATGCATGCTGGCAGGCAACAAGTAATTTGAGAAAGTAATAGCTAGATTTAGATTTGAATCAAGTCTGATTTTTAATTTGTACTATACATGCAGCGGTGCAGTTCTTTTAAGTGATTAATGTTAATTCTCAGTCTTCACCCTCCAAAAACTCAGAGCTATATTTAAGTTTTAGAAAATACTTCATGTAATTTGTTGAGTTTTTCAGAAGAAGGATTCTTCTTCCACAGTTACCTTCTACTTCAATGTTTATGGTTCTAGGTGAAGAAGACTTTTACAAGACAACGCAATCTATTTACCTTGCTTATATTTCTGCAATAATGTTAAGTAGAATAAAAGCTTTATAGCTCTTAGGAGTCTCTCTGAAATGGGAGATCCATAGCAGGGAGGAATCCCAAGTAGTGTGCCTGATACTGAGGCAAAGGCTCCTGTACCTTCAGCTGTCTGACCAGCAGATGAATTAAGCTGTTAGGACACACCAAAGGCAAGACTAAGCACCATTTGTGCTGTCTTTTGCAAAGCCAGTAGTGAGAGAATGCTGATGATGGAATTAGCTAATGAAAACTGAAGTTTATGATGACATGATGGAGGCAGCTGTAGGTGTGGTGTAAAGTTTTGGAGGCAGGAGGGGAGGTGGTTATGGAAACAGATTTTATTGGATGTTAGTTATCAGAGCTAAAAGTAAACTTTTATAGATGTTGATGTAAAAACTCTAGGTCATGGTACTGTAAAATATTGGCTGTCTAAACAGCATATGTAATGTTGCTGTGAATTTTTCCTTAGAATCAGAAGAAGAATTTTATGATGCACTAAGCAGTCCTGTGGAAGATGTGCCATTTTTTGAAGCCCCGTCTGATTCCCTCAAGCGAGCTTACAGTACAAGGCGAAAAAACCTACACAAACAAGAATCTTTGAATAATATTACAGAATTCCAGCTAAGGTTTGAAGTAGCTGAGGTAAAATTTCTTTTTAAATTTCCCTGAAGCACATCAGGGCTGTAATTTTTCCGTGTTCATTGTGTTTATAAATCCATGTCTGCAGAAGAATTCGTTCCCCCTTTTTTTCTGGAACTATTATCCAAAGTTTTTTCCAAGTAATAGTTGTGCTTCTGTATCCTTGTCATCACTGAAATGCTTTGATTTATCCACTTCATTTCCCATCTCACTTTGTCACTGAATTTTCTTTGCTTATCTCTCAGAAATCACATTACATATTTGTTTTAGCTAAATATGTGCTTGTGACATCTTTTTAGCCAGATACTGCTGTGGCCAGTGGGAAAACTTCATTACTGTTTTATTTTGTAACAAGCACCATGTTTTTCTGCTCTAGTTTTTCCCAGATCCTGTTGTTCACACACATAAATCTGTTGATGCCTTTTCCAACCTAGAAATGAAACTCAAGATACTTTTAGTATAGGAGGTAATATAAAAGTGGGTCTTCATTAGAGCTTCAAGGGCAGCTATGGAAGAATATCCACAAAAGCTCGCTTCCACAGGGGTGAATATAGTTTTATAGCTTTTAGGAAATTAGTGTAATTGATAAAAAAGCACCAATTAGGAGGACAACTGGTGATGCAATTCCCCTCAGGTCAAGCCCCTTCTCTGGAGCCGCCCCCCCGTGTACTAGCTGTGTTTGTTTATGAAAACGTGTCTCAAAGACCTTGGTAGCCAGGGAGAAGCAAGATAGGATAGGATGGGACCCCTGGAACATGTTTGGTCTTTCTTAGTGGGGGAAAAAGGATGGGGAAAAGTACTGGGAAGGTTACAAATGTGTATATAAAGAATACAGAGAATATAGAAAAGAAAAAAAGCCAAAAATCGTTCTGGCATCCCTGTAACATCTTTACTATGCAGAGTTTTTTGTGTTCTTGCTGTTTCAGACTTGGGCAGAAAAAAGAGTATTTTATCAGAATGAAAGATCAAACTGTATCAGTTGCTCCAGTGAAAGAGCTGGCCTCTTAACACTTTGGTTGTCTTTATCATTAGACCATCATGGCTATGACAGTGTTATTCCTGCAACTCACTGTATTTTGCTTTACATTTGTTTTTAAAATAAATCATACAAATTCAGTTAACTTTACAAATTCAGTTTTAGGGTAGGGTTTATAGAATGTCTTCAACACATCGTAGCTAGCTTGCAGCATACTGGATACTACACCTTTACTACAAATAAAACTGAAATGTACTGTATATGATGACAAGACCTTGTTTAATAACTACTAATCTAAAGGAAGGTGCTGCGTTTTATGTTATTATCTAATGGCAATTAACTTAGAATCATTAAGAAAAAAAAAATTTGGCCTCTATTAGAAATCACCTCTGTTGTCCTCATAGTTTAAAATTGCATAATGAGTTTGGTTTTGATTTTCCTTATTTGTAGAGAGTATTACATGGAGAGGAAGAAAACATGTGTTTGTTTGGTTGTCAAAGTCAACAGCCCAGCTAGGTATTTGTTTAAGAACAGTATTGTCATGTATGGGTGAAAAAGTAATAAATCCTCTTGCCTGACATTCAGCTTGGGAATCTAACTCAGCAGGAGAGCTCAGAGAAATTCTAATTGAAGTAGTAAACACTTATGCTGACTGAAAATCTAGTTTTGACTGTGTTGAACATTGCTGACTGCTGTACAGAATTGTTTTTAGAAATAATTTTGTTTGTGTAATTGTTACTTGAGTGTTACATATATGCATGTTTTTGTTATAAGAATGACCAGTACTGTTGGTTGAATTATTCATTTTTTCCAAGACATTTGCTGTACAAAGTTAAATTATCTATACACAAATAGACATTAACCAATAAAATGTAAGTAAGTATATCCTGTATAAAAACTAAGAGGATAATCCCTTACTGGTTTTGAATGTGTGCTTTGTTTGGGTTTTTTTTAGGTCTTGATTAAGTTATGTCGTCTCACTGGTAATACTGAGATGCCTGTGCTGCAGCTTGGTATTTTGGGCTTAGGCACTGAATATAAACTAAGAAAATTTGATATGACTGGAAATGCTTTCCTTCGTGAAGTTTGTCTTCTGTGCCCAGAGTATATGGGTAAGTACTTATAATCTGGTCAAGGAATTATTCACAAATACCACTGTGAATTTTTCTTTCAAACAGTCTGTAGGGATTTTGTCAAGTAAGGAAGATTTGCTTCCTAAGTTAAATGCAGGGCTGAGGGGTAGTAAATCAGGAGCTCATTCTGTTGTTAGGGCTTGTTAGGGCTTGTTAGGGCTTGTTACTGCTTGTTACTGCTTTGGTAAATATGTTCCAGTACTGATGACTGTAGAGAGACAACTAGCTATTTTATGTCTGCAAAAGAGGTTTTGTGATTAAACGGTAATGACAGCTAGTAGCCTAGTTTGCAGTTTATAGATTAAGAAAGTAAATTTTTTTTTTTCCTTTTTAAATAAATTTCTGTATTCTTTTATGTTTGTGGTTTGATTTTTCCTTTTTTTTTTTTTTAGATGATAATGACAAGCCAGTTTACATAATTACTACACTGGATAATGTAGAAGATGATCTTCTCACTCTGGAATATATAAAGGTCAGAAAAGAGTAGAGTTTGCTTTTGAATTGTACACATGTCATAAACAGCACATTAATGTGCAGCAGATGTTGAAGTTTTTTTCCTTATTTACTGATGTTTTTAACATCTTGAGTGTCATGTGCAAAGTTTGTCTTTTCCTTCAACAGAGTACCTTCTACATCTTAAGTTGTAGTCATTTTGAAAATAAGTTTTCTCTAATGGAATTTGTGAACTTCTGATTTATTTGTTTGTTTTATGTGCACTTTTGGTGAAATAGACTGATATTAAAGGACCAGAAGTGAAAACCGTCTATCAGAATGTTCTGCAGAAAATAAAGGTATGATATTTTCTTTTAACATAATTTTTTCAGTGTGGGAAGGGAGGCGTATTGCATAAACAAAAATGTTTCTTTTAGGTGAACTTTTCATCTCTGGATGTTCATTTGCATACTGAAGCTCTGCTGAATGCCATGAATTATCTGAATAATCTTCTGCCCAAACAAGAAACTAAAGTTGCAGAAGAACCAGTCCATGAAAAACCAGAGGAGAAGAAGGATGTTCTTAAGAAATTAAGTAAGTTTCTTTGTTATTTTTCCTCTTTTCATTTCTCTCTCTTCACTTAAGTCGGGAAGAAAACAAATGTATTTTCTATTTTTGTAAACCTGTCAATGATGCTTGATATGAGAAATTTTGCTTTGGGTTATGTATACTTACAGGGTTATATCCTTACCCATGTGCAGTTTTCTGACATATAGGTCAAGGCATACCTTTGCTATGCATTGGAGGCTCTGAGTCAGTGTAAATAGAAAACCCAAAAATGTTTGTCAGATTTTTTTGTTTCTTTTCCTGGTATGAATTAAGACATTTGATGGCCTTACAGTTATTACCTTATAATTGAGGAGCATCAATCTCTTGTTTGCTGTGCAGTTCAAAGGGATATGAAAATATTTCATGTCCTCATTGAAGAATGGTAACTTCTGTTATTTTTTATTTCCCATAGCATCAAAAAAATCAAAGTATGAAGATGTTATTGACCTCATTATATGTGCGGATTTATCATGTTTGCGTATTTTTATGAGAGAGAAAAAACACAGAATAGCTGAAATTCACATTGAAGGTAGGAACAAAACTTTAATCACAAAGGCACAAAACTTTGTAACTGCAATAGTGTATAGATTTTGTATGTGTTGTTTTTGAGGTCTGGATAGCCAAGTGATCATGAAGAAAGCAGCAACTGATGTGACTGCAAAACTGAAGAATATCATTGTTGTGGATTCTGATGAGACAGCGTTGTATAAAAAGGTAGGCATATGTATGTATCATTGGAATGGATGCTAAATTAAACTTATGATTTGATTTTTTCAGTCATCCTTTGTGTATTTGTTGGGAGTAGCATTCTCTATAGACAGATTGATTTTGCTCCCACAGCCAGTAATTATTGGGCTGACATTAATTTATGCAACTGTGATATTCAGCTGCACATTGCGCTTCTTACTCTGTTGACTTTAATGAACAGAATTATTCAAGCTGAGATTTCAACTAAATATTTTCAACTATTTAAATGGATTTTTAGAATTCGATTCTGTTTTTCATATATTGAGATATTTCAAGTAAAAATGTATTAGTGGTGTGAGGTACTACATTTTGTTTTGGAGTTAAGTTTCTCCAGTATGTAAGTTTTTACAGTAGAGATACTATTTATTTTCTTCTTAAGGCACTTTACATCACAGAAAAAGAAGTCTTTAACTTCAGAATGGTATCATATGTGAATGCTACAGATGGCGTTGCATATACAAATATGGATGTTGTTGACAATCGTATTTACCTAACAGTTGGGTGTATTCAAGTAGTTTTTGTCAACAAGTTTGTTTCATCTGTTTTGGTAAGTTAAATTTCTAGATACTGTTTCATAGCATCCAGGTAAAGTTGTCAGAGCAAGAAAGGGATAAGAACATTCCATATGGGTTGGTGTCTGCTTATACATGAGCTCTTATATTGTATTGTAGAAGCTTTACAGAGATTGATGGTTGGGCTGTTTACTTTTTTTCTACATGTGTTTGTTACTGTGGAGCAGGTGAATAAGCAACAAGGTTTGGTATTAATTATACTAATGTTTTTCTTACAAAAGAAAAACAACTGTGACAGATGTTAAATATATATCCCATTCATTATTTGTAACACTGAAATATAAGTAAGAAACCATGAAAATTAATGCCCTTTCTATGAATTCTGCTAAGCAAATCAATCTTTTGCTGCTCATATGATTAACTAAAATGTAATTCCTACAAGTCATGTTATGAGGTCATTGCTCTTACCATCTAACTTTCAAAATATTTAGTATGGAAGTTTATATATATGCATGATTTGTCATATTTGGGGGAAGATTATCCTATTAAAGAATTTGGAAAAAGTGTATAACAAAAATAAGAAGATGGTTTGCTATTTAAAGAGTGATTCATAATGTTCTTGAAGTAGTGTAATTTTTAATAATTAATTCCTGAGATCTGTGTTCTTTTCCTAGGCTTTTATAAATAACTTTCAAGCTGCCAAGGAAGCTCTTACTGAGGCAACAGTTCAAGCAGCAGAGAAAGCAGCTACAGGTGTAAAAGTGTTAGCAGAGCGTAGTTCCCGTTTGGCACTAGATATCAATATCAAAGCACCTGTTGTGATAGTTCCACAGTCAGCAATGTCTGCGAATGTCCTGGTGGCTGATCTTGGTCTAATCACTGTGAAGAACCAATTCTTTATTGCTAAAACAAAAACACGGTATAATCTGCCACCTGTTATTGACTCTATGACGGTGAAGTTGAGTGAACTGAAGTTATACAGGTAATGTAGTGTCAATATTTTAAAAATTCATTGAATTCTTTTGGGATTGATTCTTCAGTTAGAGAGCTTTGAGGAGTTATTAAATAATGAGTTTGTGGTTGGTGATTGACACGTACACTATTATCTTGGAATATAACAGCAAACTAGTATTTTTTTTAAAGCAATGAAAATATACGGTTTAGGAAAAAGAGTGGTCTGCACATGTTTAAAAATAGAAGCAAATGTTTGTTCATGGCAAATTGTGCAGTACTATAGACTTATGCATTATTCATTACTTTGGGACAGGTTATACCCATTTGTATTAGACTATTTTGATGGGATTTTCAAGCTATGCATCACAGGAAAGGTACTGATTCAGATAGCCATAAAGAACTGTTTGAAAATGGTCCTTGGTGCAGAGGATTTGTGGAGGGAGAGGGAAGGGGGAAAGGGGCTTTTCAAATACAGTTGAAGAGTACTGAAGAAAGAAGGACTTGCTCTCCATTGGAGAGGAGGTAAGAGGTCTCACTTGCAAGAGTTGTGTGTTGCATGCTTGGTAAGTGCCTGATACCTCCTCCCTGCCAAGGCAAAATGTTTAGTTGGTGGAATAAGGCTTTAACTAGAGCTATTTGGAATAGTATAAAGGCAGTTTTATAGCATTATTTAAAAAGATGATGAAAAGACAGAAGTGTGTTTGTTAGAATATATAAGTGAAATATGTAAAAGTGGGAGTGTTTTGTTTCTTTTCACAGATCTTGCTATGAGCAAGATTCTTTGCAAACTGAAGTACAGTTGCTGCAGCCAGTCAATCTGGAACTAGCTGTTGAACGAAATTTAGCTGCCACATGGTATAATGAAGTTCCTGATATTGAAATATCCGGCCGACTCAAGCCTATGAATGTAAGGATTCATTTCTGAAAGCAACTATTAAAGTATTTGTGGAAAAGAGATGCATTTTTCTCTATAGAGGTCCAAGCTCAGTAGTTAGGGTATTGTTTCATTTCAAGACAGAGAGGTAGAGTGGATCTTATTGTGTCATAGGGAAAATGGAAATGAATAGGTTTCTGTTCTTATTTAAGCTCTGTATTTCATCTGTGATACTCCAGGCAGATTTTGTACTGCGAATTGCTGTTGCGAGTTAAAAATGGTTATTCTTTCTAGCCTTCTTTTACCTGTCAATGTCTTTCAATGAAGGATTGGAAAAGTTAGGTTTATTGGTTTGTTCAATAGCAGTGCTGAATTCATACCCATAACAAGGGTAATTCTGAATAGTAATTAGTGACATGCTGTGCCACATAGACACTCACAAATCTATGGGGCCAAATAGCATTCATCCTAGGGTGGTTTAAATTTAAGAGAAAAAATAAATCTAACATAAATTAAAATTTAAACATAACATAGTTTAAATTAACATTAAAAAATAGAAATGTCATGAGGTGTTTGAGGAAAACAAGTTTACCCAATTTTGAAATTGAACTCATAACTATTACTGTAAAGTTCCTTGTGACTAAATGCAGATAAAAGTTTTGGTTGACTGTAAATCAAACTGTATGTGTACATGTTATTACATTTCAGTTTCTAAATTGTAACTTGGTAGGGAAAGTTCGTGGATGAATACAAAATAATGTGTGACTGATTTGTGATTTCTAGAAATTACTTTAAGGTGTTGTGTGAATTTGAGAAAAATGTCTAGTGTTCTAAACAGAGACTCAGATGAGATTTATTTGATATATGTTTATTTATAACCTTAGATTTTAGTTACCAGAAGTTAAGTGAACAGAGTTGTTTTGATTTTCATTCTAATCTTTTTTAAAGCTAATTCTCAGCCAGGAAGATATTACCACAATACTGAGGACTCTAAATGAAAATGCAGGTGTAAGCTCTGGTTCATCAACAGCTGTGCCAGAGCTGAAGGAGTCAACAAGTCATTCTAGTGAAACGCACAGTACTTCACATCACTCTGCAGGTAATATTTCTAAAATTACATCATCTAGCATTTTAAGGTGTTACTGTCAATATATTACTTCTGTTGGAATTGCATTTGTAAAAGGATGGCAGATTCGTTTGGGTATACCAATATTGTAGAATCACACAATCATTAAGGTTGGACAAGACCTCCAAGATGATCAAGTGCAGCGTTTGACCAAATACCACCATGTCAACTAAATCATAGCACTAAATGCCATATCCAGGTCTTCTTGAACTCTTCCAGGGGTGGTGACTCCACCACCTCCCTGAGCAGAAATATTTCCAGATGTCCAGCCTGAACTCCCCTGTCTCAGTTTGAGGCTGTGTCGTCTTGTCTTCACTCATTAGCTGCCTGTGAAAAGAGACCAGCTGCTCATCTTGCTACAACCTTTCAAGTAATTGTAGAGAGCAGTAGCGTCCCTCTGATCTTCCTTTTCTCTAGCCCGAACACCCCCAGCTCCCTCAACCACTCCTCACATAATTTATGTTCCAAACCATTCACCAGCTCCATTGCCCTTCTTTTCAGGACATGTTTCAGAATCTCAATGTCTTTATTTTGTGAGGGGCCCAGAACTGGAATAGGATTTGAGGTGTGGCGTCACTTTGAGAACTGACTGAGTACAGGGGGACAATCACTGTCATGGTCCTGCTGGTCACACTATTTTTATACAAGCCAGGATGACATTGGCCTTCTTAGCCACCTGGGCACACGCTGGCTCATGTTCAGCTGTTGTCACCAGCACCTTCAGGTCCTTTCCCCTGGACAGCTTTCCAGCCGCTCTGCCCCCAGCCTGTAGCACTGCCTGGGGTTGTTGTGATCCAAGTGCAGGACATGGCATTTCACCTTGTTCAGTGCTGTTAGCTTCAGCCCATTGATCCAACCTGTCCAGACCCCTCTGCAGAGCCTTCCAACCCTCCAGCATATCGACACTCCTACCCAGCTTGGTGTCATCTGTGAACTGACAGAGGGGCACTTGGTCCCCTTGTCCAAATCCTTGAAAAAGATGTTAAACAGAATTGGTCCCAGTACCGAGCTCTGGAGAATGCTGCTGGTGACTGGCCACCAATTGGATATAATTCCATTCACCACCACTCTCTAGGTCCAGCCTTCCAGCCAGTTTTTAACTCAGCAAAGAGCACCTGTCCAAGCCATGGCCTGCTAGCTTCTCTGGGAGAATTCTGTGGGAAAAAGTATCAAAGACTTTACTAATGTATAGGTAGCCAACATCCACAGCCTTTCTCTCTTTCACTACATGAGTCACCTGTTCAAAAAAGGAGATGAGGTTGGTCAAGCAGGATCTGCCTTTCCTAAAACCCTTCTGAAACCATTCTGGCTGGACCTGATCCCTTGGTTGTCCTGTTTGTGCCATGTGATTGCACTCAAGGTGATCTGCTCCATAACCTTCCTCAGCACCAAGGTTGAGCTGACAGGCTTGTAGTTCCCTGGATCTTTCTTTTGTAGATGAGCATCACATTGGCCAACCTCCACTCATCAGGGACCTCTTCAGTTAACCAGAACTGATGACAAATGATGGAGAGTGACTTGGTGAGCTCCTCTACCAGCTCTGTCATCACTCTAGGTTGAATCCTGTCTGGCCCCTTAGACTTGTGAGTGTCTAAGAGGCACGGCAGTCACTGTGGATTCCTCATGGATTGCAGCAGGGTCTGATGGGATTGAGAAAAATACCACCTGTGCTCTTGTCCCTTCAACCAGTCATCCTAAAGTCCTTTCTGATTGCCAGAGCTCTTTTTTCCTCATCATTGCTGACCTGTACAAACTGAAGTAGGTAATAATCAGGGGGCTGAATCATTCTAGAGGGTCTCATAGAATCACACAATGGGTCATGTTGGAGAAGACCACAGGGGGACATGTAGTCCAACCTCCCTGCTCAAGTAGGGTGATCCTAGAGCACATCCCATAGAATTGTATGCAGATGGTTCTTGAATATCTCCAGGGGAGGAGACTCCACAGCCTCTCTGGATAATCTGTGGCAATGTGTGGTCATCTGCACAGTAAAGAAATTCTATTTGGAACTTCTGCCCTGTCCACCTCACTGTCCACTCATCCAGGCAATACTTGCTGAGTTTGCCTGTGAGGATGTTGAAAGAGGCATTGTTGAAAGCCTTAATAGAGTCATTGCAGTGAGGTCAGTCCTTTGACTGCGCACACTTTTCTTGTGCCTCCTGTTTGTTCTCCATACTGCGTGCATTTGTGTACAGGCACTTTATGGAAGTATTTGATTGTGCAAAGGGATGCTCCATATTCTGCCTTGTGGTTACATCTTTGGATGCTTGTACTCCCTGGATGTATTCCCTCTTAAGCTTCCTTTTACTGCTTGGGTGGTCAGTGTAGTTCTGCCCTTCCCACACTTTATCTCTGTCAAACCTGGCTCTCTCCCCATTCCCCTTCAAATCTAGTTTAAAGCGCTCTTAGCAAGCCCTGTGAACTCCTGAGCTAAGATGGTTTTTCCCCTTTGAGACAGGAGGGTGGTGTTTGTTGTCAGCAGGCTCAGTGTTCTATAAACTGACCCATGATGAAAAAAACCCAAAATTCTGATGGTAACACAGAATTGTGTTACCAAGGTGCTCATCTGCATGATTTGCCTGGCAGGATAGAAGAGATCACAACTTGTGCTCTAGATCTCCTGTCCTAGTAATATCTCTTGCTTGAGCCCCGGGGGGCAGCATACTTCCCTGTGGGATGTATCTAGTTGGCATACAGGGCCCTCAGTTCCCCTCAGAAGTGAGTCATCTGCAACAATTACTCTTCTTTCTCTCCTTCTTAACCTGAAATTGTAATGCATTTGGTTGACTGACTTGCTCTGGACAGCACCCCATGTGGACCTTCACCTTCACTATCATTTGTTTCTCTCTCAAGTTTTAGAGCTTCATACCTATTCCGTAAGGTTACCTGAGAGGGCAAGGGAGGTGATTCTCCTGCCACCTCTAGTGAGGACCTGTTTCCACTTCCCCCTTTCTTTTAGATCGCCTCCTTCTGTCTGATGACAAGAGTGTTGGTGTTCCTCTGACTTGTGCTGAACTTGCACCTCCTGCATTTCTGTCAGGAATTTTCACCAGTCCATTTTGTATCACACTCCCTGATAACTCTTCAGCCTCTCCACTTCTTCTCTATAGTTTACTACCAGGCTCAGCAGATCAACCACCTGGTCCCAGTGCGCTCAGGTGTAGTCTCATCTGCCTTCTGGTGCTAATGCCAGGCTCAAACACACCTGACAGCTGCAGACCTGGACAGCTGCATGCTTCTGAGGAGGCATTGTCTAGGTTGCCATGCTCCTACTAGCAATGAACTATTGGCCATATGGAGACCACTGCTGTGTCTGTTCTCATGCGGTGGGCGAAAATCACCAGATGAAGTCTGCTTAGGAGCTGGGAGGTTAGCTATGTCGTCCTACATACCCTACCTGTGTGAACTGCTACGCCATGTCCTGTGCCATATCCTTCTGATATGCCATGTCCTGCTTGCCCACCTTGTCACTGTGCTCCAAGTTGCTCATGTTGCCTAGGGTTGTTAAAGTCTCCCTCGGCTGCTCTGGGAAGGCCCTCACCATGTCAGCCTCACTAATGAGAGCTCCTGGGCCCTGCCAGGTCCCTTCAAACTCTTGGGTTTCCCTTAATCTGGGAACTCTCTGCCAGGCCCTTTGAGGTGTTTTTACCTGCAACTTAACTGTAACCACTGCTGCTGTTGCTGCTGTCACTACGTGTCTCACCAGCTGGTGAGTTCAGTCAACTGCCAGCACATGTGTTATCTTGACATTGTGGTTTGAACTATATCTGACAGTAATGATAATGAATAGGAGTGACGGGGTCTGGCACTGAGTTTTGGAGCATGACATGTTGTAATGTAAGGACTGTCTTGTTTTCCTGGCCATAATGCAAGGTAGCACTTGAAGGTCTGTTGACTGCATTTGCTAACATCCCAGCTTTGGAAAGCTGCCATGTTACTCTCTTTCCTGTATTTGCTGGTTTCATTGCTGTTCAGATTTAGATCTGTTTGTCTGTCATAATGGTGGCATCCCTGAAAGTTGTTTGTGTTCCTTATCTGTTACTGCCTATAGACTGCTCAGCACACACTAAAAAAAAGCAAGTAAAGTTAAGAAAACCAGCTTTTGTTGACTTCCTTTATTAGATGTGAAAAACAGCAAAAACATGACAGATGAACAAATGAGGATGAGAGTAAATTTGTGACGTTCTTGCGCACAATGCCGTATAATGTTAAGGGGAAGTTGTACATTTATGGTTTAAAGATGGTAAAAAATTGCATGTAGAATATGTAAGAGGAGTGTTTTATATTCTCAAAAATTGTATGATTTTGCCAAAAGTAGTACAGAAAGCATGATAAACACATGCTAAGTGTGGATGGATTTACATGTGGAGGAAAAGGAAATTGCTGTCTTTATGGTTGAAGCGAGGATGTTTTGTTTTGGTTCGTTTTTTTCTCCTTATTTGCAGTCAGGTAATCTTCTTAATATTAACTATTTTTCTGATTTCTGAAAGGTGTAACTGTTGTGACATCAGCTGTGGTGGAATTGCATTCACCTATGAAAATAAAAACAACACTAAAACTGGACTTCAAATTTGACTCTCTGACTTTAGTGTTGTATAGTCCAAATTCAAAACAGGTAAGTACAATTTTGGTTACAAAGAGAAATCAACAGCTTTAAGTTTGCCTATCTTCCTGGAAATTCTGAACAAGAGCAGTTTAATTTATAGCAGAGAAAGCATGTTCTAGCAATAATAACAAATGTGATGGAAATGATAAGACAGCTATTTTGGCTGACTCACTTGACAGTTATTATAGGAAATAGAATCACCAGTCTTTTGCCATCTGACTAAAAATCTGATGAAAATTTATATTGATTTAAAATATAATTTGGGAATAAAACAATGCAGAGGAATGAAACATATTCAGTAGTTACACATACAGATGTGAACGTGGACCCACAAAATTGTGGAGATTTTTAGATTTGTCAATGGGAATGCATTTATGTTCATCTTGGTTTAAACTTAAAAAACTTGTCACCAGATTTCTGACTGAAAGTTTGTAATTTATTGTAAACTTAATTTATTTTAGATTTTAAACAATTTTTCAATGTGTGGGTAATTACTGCATAGTCATAAGAGACAAAATTTAATTTCTCTTTTGGCATCTTTACATATATAATGTGTTTTAACATAAACCAAAATTGCATTACTTTTTTGTAAGCATTGTCTCTTACTAACATAAGCTTGCTTTAGAAAGATGGTAGAAGGGTAAAACTTTGCTTTTTTAAAGTTTTCTATGTTACTGATTGTGGTTATCTTCTGAATTAGTAATGAGTTTATTTAATTTATTATTATTGGAAATATCAGAATAAAACTGTATCACACCTGTATATTATTTTCACTACCTGTAACTAAATGTACAAATGTTTGATTTAAACAGGTTAACACATTGGATCAGAGAGATGACCTTTTGAAGCTTGCAGAGTTTAAATTAGTTTTGATGTCAGCTGCTCTGAAAATGTTATCAGATGGTTCAATGAATGCTTCAGTCAAACTGGCAAACTGTACATTAGATGATAAAAGACAGTCAATCCAGAAGGCTACACCAAGGTCTGTAATTTGACGTAATTTACTGTTTATTAGACAAAGAGTTCATAACGTTTCCATTTCATTAGGATTCTGTTAAAATTACACTAGTTTTAGTGTGGAGGTTCTTAAAGTACATGTTACTGTGGATTTATGTGTCTTACTTGCCTTCTGTTCCATGTATCTTTATGAAAGACCAATATATATGGTAGATACATAAAACAAAATAAACTGAACTTTAAACGTGAAGTTAATAAATGCACATAGAAAACAATTCCAGTTTCCGCTTTAATGAAGTGCTGAGTAAGACTGAGAGGTGTTTCATGAATAGTAACAAACTTCACTAAAGTATAATACTTTTGATATGTAAATGAGGAATTATAATGGTTTGATTTGTTAAAATTATAAACACCTTTAGCTACCAGTGTATGGGATTCCAGTTAGTTTTAAAGTTATATAAAATTTATGCTAATATTTTTATCAATCATGTTTTAAAATTATTTGTGTTACATTTTAAATTCACTCTTGTTAATGTATTGCAGCTGGAATGAGAATCTTGAGTGTTTTCCAGTATTTGTGGCTGGCTTAGTATTGTTTCATTAAATGCCTCCTTAACTGTCTTTTAGAATGGTGGAAATGAAACATGGATTTGAAAAGAAAGTTATGGTGGATGTAAACTACAAACAGGGGAGAGATGGAACTGTTCTTGATGTTATTGTTCAAGAGATATACCTTTGTGCAAGCATGGAGTTTCTACTTACTGTGGCAGATATATTCCTAAAGGCTAATGCAGAAAGTGCTGCTGCACAGAAAAATCTCAAACAGTCATTACCTTTAAAGGACCAAGGTATAAACCAATATATACTGGAAATAGTTTAAAATCCGTGTTTAAATATCAGCTTAATTTTAGTATTGTAGTATTCCTTTTATGCCATTTGCTGTGTTTATGTGTATAGAACAGCTTCTTGTGGCCATTGACGTTACTTTGCATCATGGAAATAAATTCATGAACTTTACTCTTTGTTTCCAAATGAAGTCTTGTCTTACTAGACAAAGAAGATACCTAAAAAATGTATGTTTGAAATAAAATAAAATGGGAAGAATGATAGACTGTATTATATTGCGCTTACACATGGAATCAGCCTGTCTGATATTGTTGCCTAGAAATGTTTTCACTTCACTTGTCTGCGGACTGCATTTGTCCCTACATCAGAGAACAGACTTAGCTTGAATACCTGACATCAAAAATAGTCCATTAAAGCATGAGAGCAGGAAATAGTCTTTTTATGCTTCCAGGCCCAGGTAGTTCTCACCAGGTGTGTCAAGCAAGTCCCTGGTTTTTAAGGTGTTGTTTTCCTATGCCCTACATATCATAGTTGTGTCCCTCTCAGCCAGGCCTGTTGTGATTATTTGCTGATGATCAAAATCTAAATGGTAAGTAAGTCTTATATGAAAGTATATTTTTATTGCAAGTGGTTACATCAAGCATCAGTAGATGTTGTGTTATTGTCCTGTGGAAAAATATGGGTTTGCTACTCCAGAGAACAGAAAATGTGCCCAGCGTTTTCATAAGACTCTGTCATAGTTTGCAGATGTAGGTGAAGAATGAAGTGAAGATATAGAGTGAAGCTGATACATGTGTTAATGTCAGAGATAGGAAGAGTGATGATACTGTTACCCTTTTCATTTAGACAGAGAGGCTTTGTGGAGTCTTTTGTTGTACCCAAGAGTAATTAGTTATTAAATGGTTTTGTGCCTGCAATGAAGAGCCTAGAAATCAGTCAGTTGCAGGGATCTACATATTTGCTGACACCAGTTGTGCTAGTTCTTACCACTAAATATTTAAAACCTCCCTGTAAATAACAATAATTAAATAATTATTGTAATTAATATTATTAGTTAAAATAATTATTAATTAGTATTAATGATTAAATCACAAGTAAATAATTGAAATTTATTCTTTTAAGAATTAAACTAATGTCATTTATGTTTCTGAAGCACCTGTGCAGCCCGTATCTACGATGGAAATGAACATTGTTGTTAAAAATCCAGAGATTGTGTTTGTGGCTGATTTAACAAGAAGCGATGCTCCTGCATTGGTGGTTACAACACAGTGCGAAGTCTTCATTAAAAATAGCCCTGAAAGGCACAACATGACAGCTGCTGTTAAAGAGATACAGATGAAAGCATGCCCATTTCTTCCAGAAGAAAGGAAAGGCAACATTACTACGGTGAGTTTGCAACCATTCAGTGTGTATTTAAAAGATGCTTTGTAACTTCTACTACTAAGATACAACTTACTTCTAAAGCATTATCATTAAAATTTATGCTACAGATAGACGAGTAAAATTCTGTGGTGAACAGTTTGTTGATTTTATTCTCTTTTGTGTGATATGCCTAAAGCATCATTTTGATCTGTGGCATTGGGTTTTGCTTTGTGACAAGCTACAATGAGCCCCAAGGAGTAAAATGTTAATTATTTTTCCTATCCCATGTAAGCCAAATAAATAGAATTTTTTAAGTGTATGGTATGTCAAATGCAGTATAGTAAATTTGGAAAGCTGTAATTCTAAAACTTTGCATCAAATACCTAAGTACAAGAATAACAGTGTCACGAAAAAAGGGAAGTGCATACTATGAAACAGTTTACTTACCATATGCTGTTTATAAATTCCTTGATGTTAAGGTCCATAGATGTGTTACATTAAAGTTGCCTGTTTATATATTGGCAACAGAATCAGACTTGATAGTTACTGACCAGGTGGAAATGCATTGTCTCCTGGAGTTTCTTACAGCTTTTCTGCCTCTACAACAGACTGTACCCCAGTTAACTCTGTGATGATATTGTGGCATCAGAGGAAAAATTCAAATTGACTTGGTGTATATCTGGCAGTTACCCATGTATCCTCAGACCAGAGATGAATTTTGAGGAGCAAGTCATTTCAACTCTCTGTTAATGTGTGCTTCCTTGTGGAGTGATGTAGGAAAGATTGAAGCTATAAGCACAAAGGACTGGGGCTTTCCCTCCATCTCAGTTTCAGGTAGAATCATGGCAGCTCAGGTTACTCCTTGGGTATACAATCTTTAATTGCACTAAAATGTTAATCTAGTAATTTAGAAAGCGGTGCACTTGCCACCACACAATGCAAAGTCATTTGACTTCTGATTTTGTAGCTGGCAAATGCAGCATAAATATGACTTCCTTTGTAGAAAGCTATTGGAAGGCTTCACATCAAGTTTTTCCTTTTACAGGAATATCTTCTGGTGGAATCTCTTATCTCAGACTGTAGAAACAGAGAAAAAGACCTGAATTTGACAGGATGCTTGTGCTATAGATGCAGAAAAAAACTTCAGAGGGTGCTAGTTTTAATGCCTAAAGCAGTAGCTTCCTTGAAAGATTCAGAAAGTTCTTGAGAAGACTATTATTAAAAAAAAAAAAAAAAAAGAGGTTTTCCCTGCGGGTAGCATCATAACTGCTTGTTTTGAAAACATGTATGTAAGCAAACCTCTGAACCCAGGTTTTCTGTAAACAATCTAATGTCAGTCTGGGAAACTGAGTTGAATGAATTCATCCTTTCGATGACAAAATCATCAAGACTGAAAGAGACCTTCAAGATCATTTAGTCCGACTACCAACCCAGCACCGCCATAGTCACCCTTAAACTGTATCCCCAAGTGTCACATCCAGATGTGAAGTAAGGATTTAAAATAGCATGAGAGATGAGGGTTTTTTTTGTATATTTCTCACGTGTGTGTTGGTCTAAAGAGGAATATGATATTTTTCATTCCTGAATGTAACACAGAATAGGAAAAGAAAGTAATTTGAGCAATAGAGGATAAAATAATATTATGGACCCCACAATCTGTTTGATTATTTGGGAAAAGTGGGGTCAGACTAATTCAGGGTATTTCCGTGATTCCAGCATCTGATTCAGATAAGGACAGAGATACCAGAAAAGACTGCAAAATCAATATGGCTTGAAATTGCAGTTTTTGAAAGACTTACCATCTCAGGGATTGGAGAGCAAATTTTCCTGTCAGTACTGTATGCCAGTAGCGTCTAATTACATCTGAGTGCTCTATTAATAGCATAGCACTGATTTTGTTTATAATGTACCTTAGCTTTGGTGAACTTTTGACAAGTGAAAACGTTCTTCTGCAGGGACTGATTGCAACACAAAGCTGGAACTCAGTGATTGTTACTTAGTTATATTGTTATTCAGGAAAAGTGTAACTGTGTGAAAATCTCGTTCTCCTCAAAAGTCAGAGACATGATGGTGCAGTGCATTGAAGGCATCTGCAGACTTTACCTAAAGAATGGAGTTACTGAAGTGTAATGCATTTTACTGTAGCCAATGCTTGAATCTTGCATGATTGAGAATGGCTGAGGTGATGCTTCTGGATACTTTTTCTTTCTTTCAACATGCTATTAGTGTTCATATTTCTCTTAATTTTGAAGAATCAAATAATGGTAAGATTTCTTACAATACTTTTTATGTGTACGATTTAAAAGTATGTTTTAAAAATAATATGTTTTTCTTTCTATGACATATGTTTTTACTCTATTGTATAGGTATTGCAGCCTTGTGACTTCTTCTTTGAAATGAAACAGTCAGGTACGAATCCACAGACAGCAGATCTAACAATTAAATCTCTAACAATAAAAGTAAGTAGACCTTTGTTGCATTTCTAGTTTTCTACTTCCCACTCAGCAGGCTATGAAATTGCTTCAGGAATGACTGAAATGGGGAATTGTTCCTGTTCTTCATTAGGTCACCTATCTGTTTAGCATGTCAAAACAAAATTGAAAATTAACTATCTTTCTCTATGCTTTGGTTTTGAAATCCGTGTTTTATAAATGGTCTGGTGTGCAGAGATAAGTTTTGAAGAGTTCAGATAGATCATTGAATGATGTAATTTAGAAAGCTTTCATATGGAAAAAGGCTGGGTTGAAAATCTGGAAAGATTGACCTATAGCTTGTGGAAGGGAAATATTTTCAAAGGAGAGTCCTGTTGAAAATGGAAGTGTTTGTTATTGTAACAATATTACTTACACTTTTGTGTCTGAAAGTAGCTGTTTCTCTACTAGCTTGTCATTTCCAATTATTCCAATTTCTTATTTGTAGGTTTCACCAATAATCATAAACACCGTAATTACTATTACGTCAGCCCTTTATCAAACTGCAGAAACAACAGAAGAGGAAGTTAGTGAAATTCCTCCGGACTTGTGGAATAAGAAAGATATAAAAAATCTGAAAATGTGGTTTCTTGAAGAGGCGAATGAAAAAGAAGATAAAAATCCAACTACTGAACTGGTTCCCACAGGAGAGTCATTGAAAATTAATATAGAATCTGTTTTTATAACACTTGAAGCTGGGGTTGGGCACAGAACTGTACCAATGCTTTTAGCCAATTCCTCATTTGTTGGAGAAGTCAAGAACTGGAGTACTCTAATCAACCTACATTCTCATCTTGAGCTAGAGGTGAGGAGTCCTACATAAAGAAACAAAAGTTTTCCTTCAATGCTAAACCCTATTGTCTAAATGTTATATATGTGTTATTTAGACCATAAAAAGAAAAATAACTCATATATTTGATGGCTAAACTGGAGATGTGTGTTGTGGGAGCGCAGTGGGAATGAGGTGTTAAGGTAGTTAAATTAAAATGAAAATCTAATGCATCAGATGCAATGTTATTAATTGCACAGTAATTGGTGTTATGCAGCCTCACATTTACTTCTTTGCAAGTTGCTGAAGAACTATGGCATCATTGTTAAATGTTTGTGTCTGAAAGTAGCTGTTTCTGTACTAGCTTGTCATTTCCAATTTTTTCAGTTTCTTGGAGAGTGGCATCAGGCTGAAATTCTCTAATCAGTAAATATTACAGTTGAATATGTAAAGTATTATTTCTGTAAAATACAATGTGTATCAGTATTGTTCATAAAACATCCAAACTGACTCATATTAGGAAATTTGTGACATAAATTTCAGTGATTGTTGTAGGTGGATTCTTCCTTATTTATAATGCTTTTGAATTCCAGCGCCTACTGTTTAAGCCAAAATTATATTTTTAGTGGCACACTTTTTACCACTTATTTGGAGCTGGCTCTTTGCAGTAGAGACTTAGATGCCTCATTTATTTCTCTGATGTGTTTATTTAATCTTATGGTGGCAGCTGAAAATGCAATCTGATTTTGAATGTTTTATATTACCAAAATCATAAATATACTTGTAAATCAGAATTTTTTATTTAAGTTGTGTGTAAATTCCTAACTGATTTCTGGACTTTGATAGGTACATTATTTTAATGAGATGTTTGGTGTGTGGGAACCTTTGCTTGAACCGCTGGAAGTTGAGAAGACTGATTTATTCAAACCATGGATTCTTGAAATCAAGGTATAGTTTCCAAAGCTGAACTCAAACACTGCATTTCAATACCTTTGAAAAAACAAATGCTCTCCACCTTTCATTGCTGAAAATAATCTAACGATTTTGTTTCTTGTTGCTGGTTACTGAGAGTTTTTTAAGTAGCAAATGAAATCAGTTCTTGCACAAGGAAACATCCAGACTCACAGATCTGTTAAACATTGTCTTTGAAGTGGCAAAATTTGATTCTAGTTCCACCAGATAATTGTAATGGCTTTATATCAGTTCGTCTGTTAGGTCATATGCTAGTTATGCATTCCGTGACTTTGTCAAGATAAACCACTGCTCTTGTTCCATAGTAGTATGTGTATCAGAAATACATTGGGAAAACTGATAGCTGTTGACTATGTGCTTGACAGCACAAAGAGTACTGTGGGAGTAGTGCTCTTACCACTTCATTTTCATTTCATGCAAATAGTCTAGATTCTGGTCTTAAAGTAGATAAGCCTTTATCTAAGGATGGGAGGTACCTTTTGTTTTTCCTCCTTCTGTCTTAACAGTTTTATTTCATTGTTTTCTGATTTTTTTCAAGACTGTTCAAGTATTTTTTACCTGAGAGGTTGCTCAGATTTGAAAACCGTCCTTTTTCCTAGGACTATCACTATCAAAAATCTTTCTGCAGTAGCCTCAGAATGATAAAGATTATGGACTGAGATACTGCAGTTAAGAAACTGCTATTAAAAATATCCCCAAGAATGTTCCAGAAAGATACTAGACCTAATTCAGGAGATCGGTAGAAGATAGTGAATCAAACCTCATGTCATCTCACCCAGATATGAAATACAACGTTTGGAAATGCATAATTTCCAGAAATGTTGAAGGCTATGTAAATGTATTTAATCAGATTTTTAATTTTTCCATCAGTCAAATGAAAATGAAGTAGGTATTTGACATGGAAACATATAAAGATTAAATTTGGGGACTGTTTTAAGACTATGAAATCAGTTATGTGTAAGTTTTTTCACAGTGTTACTCAACAGGTTAAGAAGAATGTTGTCACAGAGTATTTACTGGATATGTTAGTGGTTAGTATATGTTTTCTTTACTTTCGAATAATCATAAATTTAACTAGTGTTACTGGAATTCCATTGACTTCTAGAATATATAATTTGTCTCTTATTTATTCTTATCCAAAAAAAAAAAAGGAAAACCACAGCAGGACACAGAAGTGGGAAAGGGAGACATAGAGTATCTTGAGGTGAAACTTGCTACTACAGACTGAATGGTCAGATAAGAATTCTTTTAAAATCTCCTTTTCAGATGAAGAAGGCTAAAAAAGCACTGTTTGAATCAGATGATGAAGAAGAAGAGAACTACAAAGTTCCAGAATATAAAACAGTAATAAATATTTCCTCAAAAGACCAACTCAACATTACACTGTCCAAGCTGGGACTGCAAATGTTGAGTAACTTGGGCACGGTAAGAAAGATTTCTTAACTATGCCATGTTAGAATAGCTAAATGAATCTTTGCAGAGATCATTTTGGTGAAGTCTTGTTCAGTATGTTTGTGTTTTGCATTGATTCTTTTCTTTCTAGGCATTTGCTGAAGCAGCAAGTCAAACTTCAGACATTTTCAAAAAAGACCGAGCACCATTTGTAATAAAAAATTCTTTAGGACTTCCCATCACAGTCATGCCTAGTGATTCCTTTAGTGTCCTTAACGTTGAATTTGGAGCAAAAGTATTTCATTTAGAAGATGGTGAGAATCTGAATATGGAATTTGTCAGAACTAAAAATGAGAGTGACCAGTTCACAGCAATGACAACACTGAGTAGCAAGAGATTTTACATTCAAATCTGTAAGTTCCAAAGTTTATACATCTTCTGTTTTTGTAAATATTTATCGTGCATAATACACTGTCTTGTACAGGTCAGTAAATATTGGAGGACCACTTAGCACAAAAAGAGTGTTTCTTTGAATTCTAGATGTGTGGCTGTATTTGAAATACTGCTTTAACCTTTACAGCTTAAAGTCGTATATATTATGCTTCTTAATTTTTGCAGCATAGGTTTGCTACTATGATAAATAATTTATGCAACCTATCTTTATTGCAGTCAGATATTTGTTTGCATGTATATGTTATTGCAGAATTCAGCTGCTCAAAATAATTTTTTGTTTTCGAATTGAGTCCTATGTGTTTGTTTCTAGAAGTCTGGTCTTACAGGAGGATGTTTGTAAGAACAGATAATTTTAGACAATTTTAAACAAACCAGAGTTTAAAGCTAAAATTAAAGTTCAGCTACTTTTAATGGTGTATGTGTTTACAATTTGAAATTATTTATTGTAACAATTGGCAGTTTTTGAAACTCGTTCATATAATGTACTAGTTGAATTGTTTTTACAGTATAAGAGCTGTACCTAGTTAATAAGCTATTACATCTTGTAAACATTTCCAGTGAGGCACTAATTTTATTTGCAGTAGCAAAATCCACTTAAATATTTGAGTGATGGTTTCATTTACTCTTTTTGTTGTGGCAAAAAAAGATTATTTGCGTTTTCCTTAGTAACACTGCAAGATCAGCATATTAGTAGTGCTGATTCTACTGTTCATCCAGTGGGTGTTTTTTTATAATTAGATTGAATGACACAGAAAATTCTATTGAATGCACATTTTTGTGTTTCAAATGTTTCTCTGTGCTGCTTTCAAGTGTTTCATATCTCATCTTGTAAATTCTAGGTCCACATAATCATTCTGCTGTGGAAAAGATTCCATTGACAAAAGTGGGTCGATGCATTTACAAAGTGAGACATGAGGAATCAGGTGTTGAAAGGTCCATTGTCTGCCAAATTGACACTGTTGAAGGAAGCAAGATGATAACTATACGTTCCCCTATTCAGGTAATTATATATGCATACAATTAATTTTTAATGAATGAAAATGATCCTTTAGTCTTTAAATATTGAAAAAACATATTTAAAAAACTTACCTGAATGGTCCATATAACTTTGCTTTGTGTATGATTTTTCAAGAATAAAAAACGTTTTCAAAGTGATGGATGGGTTGGATGTGGGTGGAAATGAATTAGATTTTGGATCAGGCTAATTTGTTAGTAATGTTTGCTAATACTGGCTCTAATTTTAGTCTTGAACTACTTGCTTTATATGAAGTGATCAAACTTCTTTTAATCTTACCTCAGTTCCCCAAGTTATCATTCAATCAGATTATTTTATTTTCTTCATCCAGTACCATTGATAAGTTAATTTCAAATTTAGTACAGTGTCAGTTGAAAAGTGAGGCCTTTGAGTGTATATGCCTTTTTATTGAATAGTATTTTTAATAGACATTATATGGTTTACAGGTACAGTGATGATTCAGATATTAGTGTTCTATAGTCGTAGTGTTCCTATTACATTTCAGTTCATTCACTTTTTTTGCTCGAAATGGTTTGACTTGATAAATAACCAAATTTACTGTTTGATTATTTTCTTTTTTTTTTTCTAATTGCTAATTAATGCCATTAAATTAAGTTGGAAATAAATAAAAAATAATATTTGCAAGAAAGGTGACTACCTACCTCTGAATGATAAAGGACATTAATGGTTTAACCTTAAATTTCTGACTTGCTTTAGGTTTTCACCATATGGATTTTTGAACCTTGTACCTATTCTATTTTTAGGAGACCACTATTTGGAAAGTCACCATACAGCTGAGATTTACTTGTCTTTGGTTTTTCAAGTCTTGTGTTTCTCCTTGAAAAGCATTTTGCAGTTAATATATTTAATATATTTATTTCATAAATAGAATATAGCATTAAACTGTACAACCAGATAATTTAAAAAGATTTGCTGTCTTCTGAAATAGTTGACCTTGAATGGTAAATGGGTAAGATGAAAAGCAAGAATTCTCATTCTTGCTTTATTAAATTCAAAATACTTTGTCATTCCAGTTTTTCCTAATGTATGTTGCTGGATTTTTATTTTGTGTAGATAAGGAATCATTTTTCAATCCCGTTAAATGTTTTTGAAGAAGGAAGATGTTTAGGAACTGCTTCACCAGCAAATGAGTTCAACATACCCTTTTCCTCTTACAGGTACTTTATTGTATTTTTCTTTTATCGTGGAATATGTTTATACATTTTTGATTATTGTATCCATACAATTATGCAAAAAAAATTGTTTCCTTTGCTGCCTAATACTGAAATAATACTGTGCTGTCATTTTTGGGTAGGATCTTCTCAGAGTCTGTAGTCTGAGTTAAACAGAATACTATTTCATTGTTGAATTGGAAGTATTTTAAAATCCATTTTTACAAACAAGTTAAATTAGCTAAGATACTTTAAGAATCTGAGCTCAGGTACTTCTGGAACACGGTGATTGTAATCTACATGGTACCTAGTGATGTGGTATCTAGTGAATTAGTGCAGATTCTCTGGTTTTTTCTGAAAAGGCTTATTTTGATTTTTTGATTCTGTATTAAAAGATTCAAAGTAATACACTATCAAAGATGTAAAAAAAGACTTGCCAATCTTAAAAAGACTTGGCTTATAGTATAGCTATGCTTTTATCACATTCAAGCTAATAACAGAACTGCAGTGAGTTTGTAAGTACATTTTAGCTGAACTGTCACCAAGTTTTAGGTAGGTAGGTTTGCTTGATGGATTTTTTTTATGATTGCAGAGATTTTTCCTTCTGTTTTATTCCGAACACTCTCTTCATTTTTCGACAACAGAAGTTCTGTATTTTTTTCATTACTGAAGTTACATTTTACTGTAGATTCATAATTCATTGATATTTTTAACCATTCGTATTTCATTAATAAGATTTAGTGATGTTCTGATTCATTGCATAGAAGAGTTCCACTAGGCAGTCAGGAAACATGTCAAAACAAAAAATCTTCAATCACGAGCAGCTGTATTCGATTAAAGCTCTTGCCTTAAAAAAGCTCTGTGTGTAAGTAATTCATGAACCTGATGCTTTATGTGACTGATAAGAAGGGCACTTTCTGCACATCTGTTATGGGAGCAAGTTGCTGATCCAGACCTTTTGCTTGGAACAGGAATAGAGCAGCGCTTGTAAGGAAGTTCAGTAGTCTCTTCATAAGAATCTCCAATAACCCTTGCTTTGTAAGGGAAGCATGTGAATGTATGGAACAAAAAATCCCAACTATTACAATAGCATGAATTTTTGGGATCCAGTCCAGCTTTTGGTTCCTCCTTTTATCAAGAAAAAGGCAGGAAATTAATTACTGCTAGAAATCTTCCTAAATCCAGATAACATGACTGTCCTGTTGCATAGTACTTTTTTGTAATTGAAAAATTCAGTCACATGTTAAAGTCTAAAAATGTTTTTGTTTACAGATCCATACTGAGTTTGCAACCACTAGTCAATGAAAATGGAGTGGGTGGAGAATATGATATGTGTGAAGGAATTACATTTGATGAAATTATGAAAAATGTTGACAGTTTAATACAAAGGAAGTGCCAATCTGTGAGGTCAACTAACCACTCACTTATCATCAATATTGTTCCTGTAAAAGATTCATTGACATCTTCGTTATGTGCAGAAGATGAATGGGATTTTCCATATGTTGTGCATTTATGGCCTTCTGTTCTTCTTCGTAATCTTCTTCCTTATCAAATAACTTACTCCGTAGAGGTAATTACATAATGCTTGAATTTTAGTGATGTTTCCCACTTAAAATATGAAAGCTGGTTGAAATGGAGATTAGAACAAAGGGATTCTGTTGGAATATTTGTGAAGCAAGTTCACCGATCTTGTAAGGGCAAGTCTGTATTTACGGAAATGAAATATAATAAGAATGTGAAATGTGCTGTTATTAAGCCATGCTTTAGATAAGTATGCAAAGCAAAACTTAACACTGTAGAAGTTTGGCCTGGTGAGAGTCAGTTACTCAAGTGCAACTTGTGCCTAATTAAATAGTGCAGCTTTTTGTCTGAAGACTGCCTCAAGTGGATCACCCTAGGTTAGCATTTTATGTGTAGTCATTGACTTTTAACGGTAGCATGCTTTTAATGAATTCTCACAGGCCTGCCTTTTTGCCAAGCTTTGGCTTGAGCTGCAGCCTAGTGGCAGACTTCAAATTCTTTCCAGATGAAAGTGAACAATTAGGTGCGCTTTGTTAATAGGCATTCTTTCCAGCGCCAGATAAAAGACAGTCTTGAGTAAAATACGTAAAATGTGCAGCGTAAACATTGATTCCTTAGCACTGTATGTTTCGTTCTACGGATTTGGCATAATTGTTTCCCACTCCTTATTGATATAGACTTAGAATAATAGAAGTACAGTTGGGAGACAGAGATTTTTTTTTTCAGATGATCTTAATATTTAGTATTTGAACTCAAATAGTAGAATCTAATAGTAAAACTTCATCACAAATAAACAATTGCTAGGACTGTAGAGTAACTTGTACCAAATGTATGGAAGTAACAGGCTCTTCTCTGTATGTCTCTTACAAATTTAAATTTAGTGAAGAAAATAATCTGTTGAGGAAATTTGTCATTTAAGCCCATTTATGTGTTTGAATTTGGTGACAGAGGGGCTTTTTGATGTTGAATATTGATGACCATGCATTAGGGTTCTCTTTGCAAAATATTATTTAAGGTAGATGTTTAAGAAAGTAACATAATTAAATAAAACAAAAATAATTTTAAAATTGTGTCTAAATAACTTGTATCTTAATTTTTAAAACTAGCTAAAAAAAGAAAAGTTAATATGAATTTTTGGTGTGGTTCATGTAAATGTACTCTGTTTGATGTTTGCTTTTTTTTTAAGGGAAATGGAAACAAATGTGACACTCTAGAAGAAGGATGTTCAGCCCAGATTCATAATGCAGTCTTGGACCAAACAAAACTAGATTTGCAGTTGCTTAGCTATCTTGATCAAAACTGGAGAAGCGAGTACCATATAAAAAGCAATCTGCCTGATATCAGCTTCACAACATTTCACTGCATCACAGAGCTGGATAAGACCGAACTGGATATTGCAGTTCACGTGACCTACACAACTGGGCAGATGATTATAGCAATTCACAGTCCCTACTGGATGGTGAATAAAACTGGTCGAATGTTACAATACAAAGCTGATGGTATTCACCGCAAGCATCCTCCAGATTACAAAAAGCCCCTCCTTTTTTCTTTCCAGCCTAAAAACTTCCTCCAAAATAACAAGGTATTGTATTTTGCAAACCTGACAGCTCTATACTTGTTTATGTTGTTTTATGAAAGCATTTTTACACTTTAAAATTTATTTACTCTATCCTATGCTCTGTAAACAGCATTGAAACCTCCAATATCTGTCTAAAAAGTGTTCTAGGTTAGTGTGTTGTCAGATATGCTTGAGATAAATTTACATTATCAGAGGCATTGTTAAGAAAGAGATCCTCACTTTGAAAGAAAAACTTCACTGAGAAGTGTTTTCTAAATAAAATAATTTCCTTTTACATTTAAACTGCATCAGTAAAGGTTCTTATTCCAAAAAAGACATAGAAATTGTCAAGGAAATGTAAAGTTGTGGTCCTTAAAAAATTAGTGCTGCTTGAAAGAGGAATGCTTGGTGGTTGGTACGTTGGTTCTGGGTTCATAGAATGCTAAGCTTCAGTTCACTGTTTGAGTTTGCTGAGTTTTTTAGTGTTACTGATGGTGTAATGATATGAGAGAGATTACAAGAGTGAATTGATTTTCCTTTGAAATTTTAATAATGATAAGTTTTTAAAGGATCCTTATGTGATTGCTTTCTCTGTAATGTCTTGCAATGCTTATTCCACGTACATTATAACTAGGCATGGTAGAAAATACATTTGTGAGATTATACTGGCAGTTGTTATGTCTTGGCTTTTCAACAGAAACACCAGTGTTTCCATTTATGTTTATGCATACTTTATATATAATTTCAAATGTTGTCTGTGACTTGTAAACTGAAAATTAATTCAGGGTGCTTCTTCACAGGTGCAGCTTAGGGTGACTGACAGTGAACTGTCTGATCAGTTTTCACTGGACACTGTTGGAAGTCATGGTTCTGTGAAATGCAAGAGTCATAAAAAAGAGTATCAAGTGAGTTAAATTTGTCTTTCAAATTCATTATTTTCAGAATATAAGTGGGTTTAGAAAAGTGTACTTAAAATAATGTCTTTCTGTTTGCAGGTTGGTGTCACCATAAACAACAGCAGTTTCAATATTACTAGAATTGTAACCTTCACTCCATTTTTTATGATCTCAAATAGAAGTAAATACACTTTGGAAGTATCTGAAGAAGGCAAGGAAAAGTGGATTCCCATTGTTTTGCAACAGGTAAACTTCAAATGGAAACTATTCCAAGTGTGTCTATAAGGAAAGAATGGTTTGAACACTCACTGGTGGAAAACATGAGCCATATATAGGGTTCAGTGACAATACCTGAGTATATAATGCTTTTTCAATAAATGATCTCTGTCCTTTACAATTTCTCAAGTGTTGCATTAGGACATATTGTAAAACTGGTTTACATTGTAATCGGAATTTTTTATTCTGTCACCTTGCATCATAAATAGCATGAAAAGAAGACCTCTGCTATATTACATTATGACTATATTATCTCTCTGCAGTGGCACTGGAGCTTCTGTTCAGTTTAGCAGGAGTTTGTGGTATTTTGGGTGCCCTGGTATGCATGAAGGAAGCCACGTTGGTATGGGAAGAAATTCCCTCATGTGGTTAAGTTCAGATAGATCCAAGTTGTTCCTCTGGATCTAGTCTCAATTCTGGTTTTAAGTGCTCAATGCATACTTCCTAGAAAGGGATCCCTGGTCCTCAGGCCAAGTAGTGTGAAAGTGGGTTCAGGGCTTTTGTCCATGATGCAGAGACAGAGACTTTTGCAGACTGGTTGCAGACTGGGTGTGCAGCTTGGTTGTTTGCGCTGCAGTATCACACAATTATGTTGTGCATGTGTGTTGAGTCTTGGGGCCATCATGCCTTCCTCTTGGATGTGTAGGAAAAGCAGTGCCTGTTCAGGCTAGTGTTGGAGGTTTCTATACCTATGAACGGTCTATAGTGCCTTCTGGGAAGAGTGAAATCTCCCTTTTTCCCTTCCCTTCCAATGAGTCTTGAAGAGAGTATTATCCAAAACAGAGTTTAGCCTAACAAATAATGTGGTTGAAGGCCCTGTTAATTTGCTTTAGAATCCTAGAAGTACAAGATTTTTAAGCTTGGAGAAAATTTCTATGATAGTTTCTAAGTCCAACCACTAACCTGGCGCTACAATGTTCACCACTAAATTAGATCCCCAAATGCCACATCCACAAATTTTTTGAGTACTTCCAGAAATGATGCTTCCACCACTTCCCTGGGCAGTCTGTTCTAATGCCAGACTTCCCTTTTGGTGACGAAATTTTTCCTGATAGCCAATTTGAATGTCCTCCAGTGCAATCAGAAGCTGTTTCCTTTGGTCCTGATGCTTGGAGGCCAACTCCCGCTTTGCTAGATCCTTCTTTTAGGCAGTTTCAGAGAGTGATAAGGTGCCCTCTGAGCCTCCTTTTCTCCAGACTAAATAGTCCCAACTTCCTCAGTCATCCCTCCTAGGACTTGTGCTCCAGACCCTTCAGCAGCTCAATTGCCCTTTGAACACTCTCCAGCACTTCAATGTGTCATCATTATAAGTACTCCGAGTGGTTACCGAAAATGCTTGCAAACTACATTGCAAAAGTTAAAAGAATGTACTCAATGAGATTCTTAACCAGATCTTTCTATTACATTTTTGGTACCTTCAGCACATGCTCCTTAGCTCTGCATATTATCTTTAATGATAAAGTCATTAGAGACATGCCATTTGAATGGCATTATTTCAGTTACTGAAATTGATCTGTTGTTCCATTGTGATTTTTGTTAAGTGTACGTAAAGATGTTTAGAACTTTAAATGCTGAAGTCAGTGCAGCTTCCCATGATGTTTATCATTATTTTCAAAAGAGTTTTCTTGCTTTTACTCAACAATGGACTGTTTGACATAAGCCAACATGTTTGTTCTACTTTCTCATAGTCTTACATTCCTCTGAACCAAACTTTTGCTTGGTTTTACGTAGTTTTTAGGTTCTTTACATGTGTGATTCCTCATCTAGTTCACTGATAAAGGTCTGAAATGACAACAGGCTCATGTATAGTATTATGGGCTACTTCATATCTGATTTCTTACTCTTAGGAAGTACAGTCAGATGGTATTATTTCTTGTTTTGTGGTTTATATGTGAAACAGCATTGTTAAAATAAGCCAAATTATTTATAGGAACTTTTGAAATGTCTGCAAAAACTACCCAAAGGTAATAGTTGAAATACATTCTACGTGTGTCATCTGTAGGTTTCCCATGTTGGCTGTTTTATTCTTGTGCCTACAGGATTTTCTAGTTTGTCCTACAAATGTCAGTGTTTTTAAGTGTTTCAAAATTGTATTAATCTTAGTCTCCTTTCAGTTATAAAGTATCCTGGGAAGACTTTCGAATTTTAGGATCACTCATAAAAACTTTTAAAAGGTTAGATGTGGCAGTTTACCAAATAGAGCAGTACAGGTCAACAGAAGACTCTGTATCCCATTCTAAATCATGTTTTCACATTTGTCTATATTTTTCCCTTTGATAGGCAATCTCTAAAAATCCATGTTGTGACAACTCGGGCTGCCATGGTTGTTCTTTCGTAATTTAGTTGCCTAATCCAATATGTTTTTCATCTCTTCTAAATGTCGGTAGTGTCAAGCCTCTATTGGTCTCTCTTTGGTCTCTGTGTTCTTAATCCAGAACAGAACTTGCTTCCAGGAGTAAGTTTCCATCTGATCCTCTTACTGAGATGGGGAGCTCCGCTATTCTGCTAGTCTAGATTATTTTTTTAACTAATGCCTGTGATTTTTTTGAGTATTTCTCACGTAACTCTCTTACATTAGGTTGATCTTCAAAAAACTAAGCAGCTTGCTGAAATCTTAGTACATATTTTGGCTTGCTCCTTTCTTCCCCTCTTCTATCTTTTTCAGTTTAAGTTAAGCAGAGCCTTTCCTGCTGCTCTTTTTTTTTTTTTTTTTTTTAAATACACTCTACTTTCTTAGGGACAGATAACCTGTCTTTTCAGAAAAAATGCAATTCTTATGTAGAACCAATCTCCTCTGGGACATCTTCTGGGTCAGAAAATAGTAAATATATCAGAAACCTTAATTACTATTTTTAGAAAAATCCATTGTTCTTCAAAGATTGCAATAGAACTTGCTGGACAGTGATTAGTGCGCAGTGGCGTGCTAAGGACAGTCCTTTGAATTATATATAGTGCAAGGCAGTTGATCAACATATATCCTTAAAGAAAGATGACATTGAAGACTGTTCATAAGACCACTGCTAAATATGAATGAAAGGTCCCACTGTGGAAACAAAATTATATAAATATAACATCTAGTGAAGCACTTAGCAAGTGTGTGGTAAAAGGCTTGAAAACAATAGCATTATGTGACACAATCTGTGGCCAAAGTCTGCGACAAAAATTTATTTTTCAGTTCTCTGTAGTTGATTCTGTAACATCTTCGTTAGCCAGTCCTTTTTACTTATTTTGATTTGGATTTCAAACTTTCATTTGTTGTTGACTGATTCTCCTTGAATTTCCTCAGGGCTCAGTTAATTCCAAATTGAGACTTAGTTGCTGTGTTTTATGCTAGTTTACGATGCAATTTAAATTTCCTTTTTCTGTGGGATACATGTTGATGTAAATAACACCTTCAGTCTTACAGTTTAACTATATTTTTTTCCTTTGTCTTCCTGCTTCCTGTGGTGTGAGAAACAATGGGAAAGGGAACTTAGTGGCATGGTAAGTTGGTGAATTAGTCTTTCACCACTGAAGAATTAATTCTAGTATTCAGATGCAGTTAAATATGGACATCTCATTTCTTAACCTGTGCTAGAGAAAGGTGGTTTTAAAATTTTGGATGCTGCATGTCAACAGTTTGAAGTACAGGAGAGATGACCTCTCTAAACAGACTTTGGCTCTTGATAGCTGAGAGTTACTGTTAGTCATAGCTTGTTCTTGTTGGAGGACTCTATTAATTAGTTAGAGACTTTTCCTTAGTTACGATTAAAACTTTTTGTCTTCAGTGCCTCTTGGTTGTCTCCATTTAGCAATTAAACTATTGAAGAGAGATTATCTGTGAGGTTTTTAAATCCATAATGGTTATGATTTCAGTTGTCAATGTGAATGGAAGAACATGCTCTCCGATTTAGCTTCCTAATGCTCCATACTGTATTTATATATGTTTTATATCCACATACATATGTGTGTATATATACTTTTAAATGTAGATGAAGCACTTTTAAAAGAGCTGCAAGTCGCTGATGTCCTATGTACTCAAGTTACTATGGGGTAGCATTTATGCTGATATCTCTTTTTGTTATTCCTTGGCACTGTAAGATTGATTTAAAATTTATTCTTATTTTGAAAAGGATCTGCTAATGAAAGAACAGTTTTGTCCTTTTTTTTTTTCCAACAAGCTTGACATTTTAAGTTATTTTATACTCTGGATTTTATGTACTTTATCCATTTTAAATGTACTTCTTTGCATGAATATGGAGTCTTACTGTTTTCTTTTTAGCTCCTTAACTCATCACTTTCTTCACTGTAGTCTGAATTATTTCTTTATTTACTTTCAGTTATATTGTGTTCAGGTAAGTAATTACTTTTAGGTTTTTTTAATAGGGTTTCTGATCTAAATCAATATGCTTTCGGATAGAATTTAGTAGATGAATTTTGGGCTAACGTGAATGGCATTTAATGTCTCATTTGTATTCTCACTTTGAAATGTCTGATTTTTCTTTTCTAGTGCATTCCCTTTTGGCCTGAAAATGATGCCAACAAACTGCTTGTTAGAGTTGAAAATTCTGATCTCCCTCCAAAGAAGATAAATTTTGATCAGCAAGAAAACTGTCTTTTATTACATTTGGACAATAAGGTAATGTGTTGCCTTCAGGAGTCAGGTAAAATAGTATAAATCACAGTTTCATTTTCATTCTCAAAACTTTGTTGTCCCATGCAATCAAGTATTGCAAAACCTTAGCTGAGGAAAAGATTATGTTTATGCAGATATTCTTATGCTCTGTTTTTTGTGTGCGTACACACAGATAGAAGTAGGTATTCTGTTTTAAGTGATGCTCTGGGAAGCGGTTCTACCGAAGCTAAAACACAGATTGTTTTACAGGTATTCTTTCTGAGAAGTATTTATACTAATTCTAAAGTAACAGTAAGGTGCTCTGAAAAGTAACTATGACTCCACTAAATTTACTTTTATGTTGCAGATTGTCTCATCTAGCAGTAGTTTTTAAGTACGTGAGTGGTTTTAGTAGTATAATGTTTTTGAGGACATGAATGTGTATGATTGGATAAAGAAGATTCCTCTACTACCAGCCTAACTTTTCACAGTACAGAACTCCTGCATAGTTTTAATTACTAAGTGCAATACCTGCTACCTAGTATTTAGATCAAGGAAATATTTTGAATATATGGTAAAATAGCTAGTTTTACTGTATGGTAGTTTTATCTTATGATGAGAGAAGACAGTTTTTGACGTATTTAAATTTGCTGGAAATCCATTCTCCACTGTTATTTACTTTGTAATTTTTGCAACTGATAGCTTGGAGGAATTGCAGTGGATGTTAATATGACTGAACATTCTACAGTGATTACCTTTTCTGATTACCATGATGGTGCAGCTCCATTTCTGTTGATAAACCATACTAAAGAGGAAATTATTGAGTATGGACAAAGGTACGTATTTTAGGTTTAGTGTGGGTGTTTGCATGGGAATATGTGAACTGTAATTCTGTATATTGTAAGCATTCTTAAGAAAACCCTGTTTTAAAGAAATGGCTGTCTAATTTTGTCAGAGCACCCAAAAATCTCTTGATTGGTAAAGTGAAGCTAATGAATTGTTAGCAATGTTATATAATGCTAAGTAGTTCTACAAGTCAGCTATTTTGTGGTGTCTTCTTGTATTTTGTGACCTTGGCATCTACATTCCTGATGGGGACAAAGGATTTGCTTTTCTGGAACTGTGCAAGTGCTGACTGTGCAGAATAAGTAACAAAGGAGATTTAGCTGAAAGAATGGTTTAAAATTATGTGAGATATGAGGGAATGTACTGAAAAATGAGAGGTAGTTACATACTTTTCATCAAGCCAGGCCAAAACGAAGGTAATTTTAACAAATACTAGTTTTCTGCAGTCAGTGAGTATTTAGTTCTGCACCTGCACACAGCTATACTCGTTCTGTTCTCAAGCAGTAATATCTTTGTAATGCTTTGCCACTGTATGCAGGTACTGTGCAGTGCTGAGAAGTGTATGCTTCCAGCATTCTTGAACTGTTTCTTTTTAAAAGCCAGGCAGTGTCTACTCTTTTTTCCCTTCAGTCAGTCAGAGCAGTGTTGTTTAAAAATTTTTACTTGGAATGCGGAAGAGCTGCTCATCAATATGTTTTGCTTCCTGTTTTTCTGAAGAGTAGGATTGTTTGGTTTGGTCTTTCTGTGTAGAGATTAGTAATTTTAATCTTTTTATCTTTTTAGATGAATTGTGGGAATCCCTAGTGTCAATTTAATTAGAGTACAGTATTTCAATTGGAAGGGCCTACAATGATTGTTTAGTCCAAATGCCTGACCAATTTAGGTCTGATCAAAAGCATGTTAATAAGGGCATTGTCCAAATCAAAGGCTTGGGGTGTCTCCTGCCTGTCAAGAAAGTCTGTTCCAATGTTTTGGAAGAAAATCTTCCAAATGTCCAGTCTAAACCTCCCATGACACAGCTTGGACACAAGGGAGTAGTTCAAATCACTGGATCCCGGGAAGAAGAGTTCAGCATCTCTCCACTTCCTCTCCTGGGGTAGCCTCCTTTCAGAGAGCTGTAGAAGAGAAATCTGCCAGCTTTTAACTGTGTATGGAGTGAATGGAGTTTAAAACACATTTGTCTGAAAATGTTAATCACAAAAGGGGGAAGAAACTGAGTATTTAAAATCTACTGTATATACTTTTATTTTTAAAGTATGTGCATGTATTTTGAAGCATAAATCCTTGTCCTTATTACTGTTCTGAGAATGGCTTTATACGTATTTTTTAATACATAATATTATTTTTGTCTTCACAGTTAGTGTTCTTGTAGAAATGCTAGAATGCAAAGGCCTGACACAAAGTACTCATTGACATTTGAATTCAAAATTACTTTGTTCTAGCTCCCTCACTGAATTGGAAGACTGCCTTCAGCCAAATAAGGCAGTACTATATACTTGGGCAGACCCAACAGGATCTAGGAAATTGAAATGGAGATGTGGAAATAGAATTGAGGAAATTGCCCCAAAAGAGGTATGTTTTTTATAAAAATTTCCTTTTAATAGTGTCTAATATTTATATGTCTGTTCATCAGTGTATGTCTGAAACTCCATATTTAATGAGTATGATCACTAATATCATATACAAGTTTCAAACACAGAACAGTAGCAACACTTTGTTTGCTAGAGCTTGTGCCAATAAGCATTGTCTGAGTTGAAAAGTGTCTATGTCTGGTGAGAGGCTGTCATAAAACTTTGTAATTAATTTTTCCCTGTACCTTAAAAAAAGTCTTCCATTGTTGTGTTGCTAAGACTTTTGCATTTGTTTGTGGAGTAGAATGATTAATAGAACTGTAAAAACTTTTCCTCTCTTGTTTGTAGGACAAAATGGAAATACTCAGTGTGGATTCTAGAAAAGCAGTCTATTTAATGTCATTTTATGAAGGTTTGCAGCGTATTGTTCTGATCACTGAAGATGAGAATGTATTTAAATTGGCGTATGAAAGTGTAAAAGCAGAACTAGCAGAACAAGAAATTGTTCTGTCTTTGCAAGATGTTGGAATTTCATTGGTTAATAATTACACAAAACAAGAGGTGTCCTACATTGGAATTACAAGGTAACTTACTTCACGTTAAAATGTTTAACTTCAGGTATTTTCGCTTTGTAAATTTCCTTTTGGCTTGCCATGGAAGAGGAAAAAGAGGTCTGGGTTAATAATATTCCAACCTAATTACTGTATTTTCCTGCTGTCAAGAGAAATGTTTTCACCTTGTTTTGTACTAATGCATATGTTTTCTGAATTTAGATGAATGTGGTTTTGGAATATGTATTTGAAACTCTGTGTGGCAGACTTCCCAATAGATTGACAGAAGTATTTCCTTATAGTTAGAGAAATGATAATAGATCTTTAAGGAGTAAGGTCTGTGGGTAGTTTGTGTCAGTGTTATCTTTGCTACAGAAACAGTTACTGAATTGTGTTGGAAATTTTGATGCAAAAGCTTGTAGGTCTCTGTAGTTTTGGTTGATTAATTATGGTGGCTCTAATGCTTGGGTTTCCTACTATAAAATTTCCGAGGGAAGGAGAAAAGAAATTATGCAATTCATAAGAAATGTGTGCTATCATACATTTGAACAGGGGCTCTTTAAGAATCCTCAAGGGGCACTTGCATATAATTGCTGTAATCCACACACTTCTGTATATTCACAGTCATGAGGCTGACAGAGTGAAAGTTGTTTTTTCTTGATTAATTCTTTGCACTGCACTGCAAAACAAACAAGCATAAACTTCACATACACATATGCTTCACGTGGTCACATCTATCATTTACTAAGAAAATTCCAGCCCTTGCTCTCACCTGAGAAACTGTGCTCTGATACGTAGACAGTGGGAACACTCCATTAAAAGTGGCAGCTAATTGCCTAGATTCACAGTGGTGTTGAGATTTCACTAAACTAGTTTTTCTTTGGAAGCATTCATCCATAGTCATTAGTTTAGCAGTGCTTATAGTTGGTATTGTTTTCTTGTCAAACCCTGATGGGATGTCAAACTCCTGAAAAATGCATGGCAGTGCTATTGAAATTCAACTTCCTTTTTTTTAGGAACAACAGAAAAAACCACAAAACCAATAAACAAAAGGAAAAAAAGTGGGTGGAAAAAAAAGGAGAAAGTCCCCGCAATCAAGAGAGTATTCTTAGTAGTTGGGGTTTTTTGTTGTTTTAAACTTTAGCTTGCTTTTTTTTTTCCTGCCATTGATGTGTCTCAACACAGACACACACGTAGCTAAAAGAAGTTAGGTGGCTCTGTCTGGAAAGCTACGTATTTGTAGGCTATAGAGTCATTTGGGGAAAGCAGTACCTTCCACCTTCCTGATAGTGTTGGTTTGTGCCCTGTTTTGTGCCTTAAGTTTGACTATAAGGTGAAATCAGATACAAGAGATTCTCACAGAAGCATTGGAAAAAGTCTAATGCCCTTTAAGGTTAATTAATTATTTGCATTAATAAAGCTGAGAGATAGAAGAAAGGATAACATTTTTAAAAAACCATACAAGCAACAAACCCAAAACTCTTACCATAAAATCAGTAGAGGAAACATGTAAACCAAAATCACCACCTATTGATTTAGTTTGAAAGACTAAACAAGTTATCAAAAATAAAACACAGTGCAGGGGGCATTTTGTCTTGACTTTTTTGTAAATTGTATTTGTAGTAAATCCAAAATGCCAAAATAAATGCAGGAGTATATGCAGAAAACTACACTGAGATTGTACAATAATGGGTGGGAGTACTGCTGAAATGGGGCTTCCTTGAGCATCATTACATAGCCATCTTCATCAAAGTGAGGAGTTACACAGACTTGTTAAGTTTTGGTTTTTTTGCATCATATTGGAGAGATTGGCTTCTGCTTAGTACGAAGAAGTCAGTGGGTGATTTGAGTCACTTCTGTTTGCTACAGTACTGCTTTGTGGTTTCTCATTCTCTAGTTATAACCTATGAAAAGTCACACTAGAGTAGGCAAAACTTGTTTTCAAAAAGCTAATCCTTCTCTTTTGGTCTTTTGTTTTGTTTTCAAAGTTCTGATGTGGTTTGGGAGACAAAACCCAAGAAGAAGTCAAGATGGAGACCAATGAGTGTTAAGCAAATTGATAAATTAGAACAAGAATTCAAAGATTACAGTGAGCTAAGTCCTTCAGAAAATAAGATTGTTGAGTTGGAATCAAATGTTTTGGTAATGCTGATAGTTCTCTATTTCCATTGCTTATATGTATGCATAAGAAAAAGATAATATATCAATTTTTCTGTCTTTGATAAAACTTGTGATGAAATTTGAGATGATCAATTTAACCTACTCCATTTGAAAACCCTTCTTTATCTCTGTCTTTAAAAAGTGCAGAAAAAAAATCCATAAACTTTGGAAACTGTGCTATAGACTTTTTGTTCTTAGTGCCTAACTTTGAAATTGAGGTGTAACATTTTTGCAAGTCATGGTACCAAATATGCATGAAAGTACTGTAAGGAAGCTTTGCATTTGGTTCATATATTATACCAGTAAATGTGTTAATTTGGGGTTTGTTTGTTTTAGCCTAAAATCTTATATTTTAAAAATGGCTTGTTGTGGAATGACTTAGCTGTCATTCAACCGCATACAATCAAAAAAATAATTTCAGAAATTATTTTGGAATGTAGAAGCACGTTATGCTCCAAATTTTCAGTCCTTGTCTATGGATAAATGCTAGATTCTACTTACAAATGTGTTATAGGAAAATAAACATTGGATACATAAATGATCCAATTTTTATCTCAGTCATAGTCCATTACACTATTCAGCTTTTCCTCTAGACAGCTATGCATTAAATGATGGTAACCCCCAAATAATGTACTATTTTGTAGTTTTATTTCTATTGAAATTTATGGCAAAGTTTTCTTGCTTTAAATAAAGCTGTTACATCTATCTTAAAAGCTGCAAAACTTTTACTGCCTGAGCTTTACAATATTGGTGAACAATGTAAATTTTTAAGTCTATTGTAAAAAACAGGATTTTAAAATACTTGGCATACTAAATTTTCTTTAATAATACAATAGGTATGTTTAACTCCTAATGGAATGAACATGAAAATTCAACAGCCAAATGAGATTCCTATCAGAAGAAATTATCTGCCAGCTTTAAAAGTGGAATACAGTTCATCTGCACATCAGAAATCTTTCAGAATTCAAATTTACAGGATACAAGTGAGTCATGTCAAAAAGTAGTGAGTTACTTAGAAAAAACAACTTTTATGGAAACTTGGGTTCATTTCCAGAATTGGTTGGGTTTCTCATGTTTTCGATTTAATTGTAATCATTGGGTTTTAAATCAGTGCTTCTCAATCTTTGAAAATACTACTTAAATGATTCTTGGAAAAAAGGAAGACAGCCGTGACTGTTCAGAAAAAAAAACAACTTGCTATTCGTCTTCCTTGCTTTTTCTTGAAGCATTTCTGCATAGCAAGTAAAAAGAGAGGTAAAATTTCTTGTCTTGCTCTACTCAAGGTTTTAAAAACAAATCCTTTGCAAAAATTTTGTGGACCATTTATTACTTCCAATGTAAAGAAGCTTTTCTAAATTATTGGATAGGATTATTAACTTTTAAAAATAGATACGTTTAAGTACAATAGTGCCTTTTTTCTGCTTTTGGATTGGTGGAAGGCTACAGGTAATGATCATAATTCTAGAGTTTGTCCTGATTTTAAAATATTTCACTGTTGAAAAGCTAATGTGCTGCACCTTGTCCTGTCCTTACCCCTACTAGATACAAAACCAGATTCCTGGAGCCATATTTCCCTTTGTGTTCTATCCTATTAAACCTCCAAACTCCATCACCTTGGATTCAGGTTTGTTTTAGTTTAACATAATCCTTCCTTTTAAAATTACGAGATAACTTGCTTGTACCAAAGTTAACCATTTTATCAGATTTATCACTTTCATCAGATGAAGTCTGCATGAGCGTTCTGACTAGAGATAACATAAACACTAGTGCTAGAAGTAAGGAAGCAGTTACCTCTACAAAGAAGACATACAGAAAACCATTTCAACAGTTAACTGTCAGAAGAAAAGGAAATGTCTTTTGTCACTATCATACCTTTTAAGAACCTCTTTCTGGCGCATTAATTCATTGCTTTTGGAGAACATGAAGTTTTTTTGAATCAAGCTTAAAATGTGCTTTTGTGTTCAGACTATAACTAAGATTTGATGCTGGCTAATATATGAGAAGGCTTGTCTGTTCATAAGATAAGTCTTGTTAATCTTGATGGTAGTGAATCTGTTGCACTGTTTCTGTGCTACTTGTGTTTGGAGTTCTGGGGCACTGACGATTCACTTGTCATCTTTGGTCTTCCACTATTTCCTTAATGCTCTAGAATCTTACTCATACAATGCATGAGCTAGTAACCGATCTGAAGTAATCTTAACTAAAGTTAAGTAAACTTAACACAAAATTGTTAAGTGAGGCACCGTTTACAAGCTCTGAAGATGGCAAATTATGTTTTGACTGTTTTTTTATGTAGCATTCTCTATTGCTTGGAGCATAGAGCTCAGTGTCACTACAACACTATGTGATGAACTGCCATCATTCATTAATTTTTTCACACCAAAGTCACTTGGAAAACCTTAGTAATATCAAAAGGGATTCTGGATTGAGACAAAGAATACTGCTTGCAGTTTTTTACAGAAGCTAGTGGGATGTCAGTTGTTCATTCTAATTATGATCAGTTTTAAGCTACTTCTAAGTGCATTAATCTGCAGAATTCTTTGTTGTTTAGTCCCTATTTTTGTATCAGCCATTGCAAATACTTATTCCATATCTAAAGAAATTATGTAAATCTAAGATTCTATCAATATTAATTTGCTTTTAAAATAATAGGGTGCATTTTCAGAGATCAGTGAAATAACATTTTGGTGTTCCATTTCATCCTTGTCTTCCTATTACTTTCTGTTCCTTCTCTTTTCCCTGTCTTAGTTGGTTGCCAGTCATATTCATTATGGAATCCTGTTGTACAGGATTGAGAAAAGCCTGAATGCATATGACATTTTCATAATAAAACTATAAAGTTATGTATATTGTATAACAATCTGTGCTGATCTGTTTTTATTTTGCGACTTCATAGCACCAAAACCATTTACTGATGTCAGTATTGTCATGAGAACTGCAGGACACTCACAAATATCCCATATTAAGTAAGTATTTTTACATGTTCCGTCTCTATTGCTGTTGATTACATTAATCTTTAAAATTAAGATCATTATAGAGGCAAACAAAATGAAAGGTAATTTTGACACAAACTCAGTCGTGGAAACTCAGAGCACTTTAACAGAGGTGAAAGCTCAGTGTCCTTTATTATCCACATAATTGAAGAGTAAAGCAAGGTTTTTTAGATGTCTTTTTAATGCAGATTTTTAGTCTTCTTTAATTTAGAGAAAAAATCTATCTATAGTGTTGCTATAGATAGTGTTAAATACTGCTACGTGTTTAAAATGGTTCTGGTTACTTGGAAATGTGTTTATTTTATACCTATGTGGGAAGCCTTCTTTTCACCAGTAATGATGAATCCCTCAAACCCAAAACAAACAAAAAAGGAAAGCCACCAACAAAATACAAACACACACAAAAAACAACCCCCCAAAACCCACCAAACCACCAAAACAAAGACCCACACCAAAAAACCCACCAAAACCTGTACCTGAAGTAATATGTGAGAGGTCTAAATACCCCATACTAAGTTTTAAGTGTTACACATTTTTATAGAACACCTTAATAATTGTTTTTTCATGTGTAGGTATTTTAAGGTCCTGATTCAAGAGATGGATCTCAGATTAGATCTTGGCTTCCTGTATGCGCTTGCTGAATTCTTTACACAGACTGATGTGCCAAGTGACCAAGAGGTAGAAACCTTTTGTTGTTTCAAGATGAATAGATTTTAAATTTATAATTATTCAACTTGTATTGAAAAAAAAAAAATCGGTGAGCTTAACCATGGTTAATTGCTGGGAATAATAGGAAGCTATGAGGTTTTTAATTACTGTTGCCTGAGACAGAGAGTAGACACTTTCCTTTATGCTTATCTTGCATGCTATGCAAGAAAGGCTTTAAAGCTTATGGTACAGGCATAATGAGAGAAGTTTGTACATAGGAGAGTATAAGCAGTATTAGTCAATGTATTGTATCAGTGACAAATGACCAGTAGTTTTATATACTCCAAATTTTGACGTAATATTGTTTTGAAATGCATTTACAGCTACAACTTTTCAAAAAAGATGTTGAATCCCTTCAAGAAGAACTGATGAGTGTGTCATCAATGGATACATCACAAATCAGCTTGTATGAATACTTCCATATCTCTCCAATTAAGGTATTCCTTTTTCACATTATAGACTAAGTTTGGTCTCTGAAAATTTTTTGTCTCATGCAGGATAGTAGGTACTGCAAATAAAGAAAGATTGAAACGGTTGATTTAAAAAAAGCTCCAGGAAAGTACTTCCATTGTTACTGCTAACTTACTGTTGCATTCCTATGAGTTTCATTATAATGAATAGGTGTTTTTTCTTTTTATTATTTAAGAGTTCCTTGGAAAATGCTCAGGTTTGTGTGCAAACCGTGTGTTATGGATTGGAGAATGAAGTAATGTCTAAAAAAACATACACAGCTGGGGTAGATTAATATATGGCTGACATTGTTGCAGCTGTGGCAGGACTGTAGGCATTGTAACAGTTCTTAAGAGAATCTCCCCTCCATCCCATGGGAAGTAGATCACAAAATGATTTGAGTTTCACCTCTTTGCAGTATCTTGTGAGATGTTAGAAATTATATTTGACAAGAAAAATTGCACGGAGGAAAGAGGATGGAATAAATGGGCTTGAGGTTTTAGCAAAAGATTAGTCTTTAATAGTTATGAATTGAGTGACAATGATTCTGCAAGGTGAGCTATGTATCACTGAAATGAGCTACAGTTAAGCTCTGTTATAAAATAATGAATGGTGCGTGATATTGTCTTCAGAAAATCAGAAACAGGCATAACTTCTTTTAATACGATTTTGAAAACTTCTGGGTAGATTTGTGCCATTTTGTGTCACGATAGAGCCATTTGAACAATTTTCCTGAATGTCGTTCTGTTTTGATACTGTGACTTAAATTTCTGTGAAACAAATGCTTTGATTATTTCAGGTGTGCACCAGTGGGATTTTTCCTGTATGCATATTCCAGTAGTTTTTTAGCACCTGCCGTCCTTGTGTCAGTAATTACTTATTTTCAGGCTTTTATGTTAACATTCTTGCTTGGACACTATGCTGCGTTAACATTTTCTGTCTGCTTTGATTTTGGGTATAACTTAGAGAAAACTAAATATTTTTAGAATGAGCTAATAACCTAAATTACAGCTAAAAGAATCTGGAGACCTTCTCTGAAAACATAAGTAAGCAGTTTCAAGTTCTTGTTTATTAAAGGTATTTGAACTGTTCACTTTGGCCTTAAATGTCAATGGGGTTTTTATGGCCTACGTGGTGTATTTGTTGTACTCTGTTGCAAAGTCAGACTGGTTTCAGTCAAACTAGAAATGTCTTATCTCAATTTTTAAATCATCTAAAAGATTATAAAGATAGAAATATACTACTTCTAATAACTAACCATATTATTTCCCAATCTTATTTTCATCCTTCAGTTACACTTAAGCTTCTCACTCAGTGCGGGTGGAGAAGATAGTAACAAAGAAGAAAGAAAGAATGAATTGATACCACTTCAGTCCTTGAATCTCCTGCTGAAGAGTATAGGGGCCAGCCTTACAGATGTACAAGATGTTGTCTTTAAGTAGGTTAAGAGTATGAATGTAAAAATCACTCACAAAGATTATACCAGTATTACATATGTGAGGTTTTATTTAGCTCTGCATAGTAAGGATTTGCTTCTTCTCTTTTGTCTTTTTTTTAGGTTGGCATTCTTTGAGCTCAGGTATCACTCCTGTACTACACACCAACTCCAATCAGCAGTTGTTAGGCATTATTCGAAACAGGTAAGTAAATGCCAATATTCCAGTAAATTTATTTTGAAAGTGCTACTGTACACTTTGATTCTATGAAACTAAATAAAATTACTTTAATCCTTGTATCTATGTACAAAGGTTAAATAAACACATACAAGCCAATTACTCATTAATTGGCTTTTATTGCCTTGCCAAGTGGCATGGATAACAAAAAAGCTTGCTGGAATAGATATGGGAAGCAAACACAGTGCAGCTCTGATGAAACATAATTGGCATTAAAATACTACTGCATTTTCTTGGACATTAGTACTTATATGAATTATGGTTCCTTCTTGGCTTGTGTGTGCTTTTCAAAGTCCTGTCATCCAGTGAAGAGAATCCAACACAAATGCTTTCGCATGAAGAATTGGCCCTCTTCTATCCATCCATCCATCATTAATAATAAAGGATTCTTTGGATATTTTAAAGGGGAAAAGACCTATCCAGGATTTTAACTGGGGAATGAGTGATCTCTTTTGCCTTGGGCCTTACTTTTCCTGGAGGAAAAATTTGATATTTAGGAGATGTGCAACCTTTTCTTTTGTATCAAATTGCATTTCACGTAGATGTGGTTCCAACATTTTTCAGCATATGCAAACAGACCAGTTTGTCCTGTAGTGTGAGAGAAATGTAGGTAATGTGTTTGCTTTGTAAAATCTCAGTAACTTTAATGACAGTTATTACTGAAATGCTTTTAAGTACTGTTGTTTCTTGGCTGACTTAATATGGTTTACTCACTGATTTTCTCATCTTTTTAGTATAACTGCTTCTACTTTTCCAAACAATTTTGAGGTTTCTATATTAAACTAATGTTTCTTTCACTTTTTAGTCTGAGATACCACACTGTTTGCCTTTGTTTGTGTAATTTAGGAAATATTTTCACTAATAATTGTTTTTGTTTTAGGCTATAAAACAGATGTTTGTTCTTATTCTTGGCCTTGATGTGTTGGGTAATCCATTTGGATTCATAAGAGGCTTGTCTGAAGGAGTAGAAGCTTTCTTCTATGAACCTTACCAGGTAAAATTCTCTGCTGCCCGTTAGGAAATGTAGGACAAGTAGATAGATACAGATTGCATTGAAGATCTATATTGTTACATTTGGTTTTTAAATTTAGATTTACAATTGAAAATTTCAAGTGAAAATTTCAAGTGAAAATTCCTGGAAAATTCAAGGGAGATAAAAAAGACAGAGAAGTCCATTTAACTTAACTGACAAAATGCCATTCCTTATGGTTCTTATTTTGAAATAAATCTTACCGTTTTTCCATTCTCCTTAAAATAAGCAGACTTCAGAGAATTAATTAGTATTCTAAAATAGTCTTTCTGTCACAGGAGCTTTTGTGGGTGGTTTCACACTTTATCGCTCAGTGTCATCCTGTTGTTCTCTTAGTTACATATAAATCCCAATAAAAATGTAAGATTTAAAAATACATGATGCATAGTATTCAAAGCTCATCAAAAAGGTGTCCTATTTTTCTCATAGGGGGCCATCCAGGGACCTGAGGAATTTGTGGAAGGAATGGCACTAGGACTTAAAGCCCTGGTAGGGGGAGCTGTTGGTAAGTTTCAGCATTGTGATGGTAGTTTGCTTAACAGCAAAAAATAGAGATGAGTGTTTGTAAATTGCATTGAAATTTTAATTCGGTTTATATTCCAATAGGTGGATTAGCAGGAGCTGCCTCAAGAATCACAGGTGCTATGGCAAAAGGAGTAGCTGCAATAACTATGGATGAGGATTACCAGCAAAAAAGGAGAGAAGCCATGAATAAACAGCCCACTGGTCTGAGAGAGGGTATCACTCGTGGTGGAAAAGGATTAGTTTCTGTAAGGAGAAAAACAAAAATTAATTAATTTTACTCAGGCAAGAGTAACAGATACTTGTTGTAGTCACCAGAGAGTTGTTAATTTTCAAATTTTGTTAGTTTTTTGTTACTTGTTTAATTCTGGTGTTGCAGATATATATCTACAGCTGAGTGGTAGTTTAAAAGAAAAATACAAAAAAAGTAGAAAAGGTAGAAACTGTGAAGCAGATGCCTCTAATTCTGTTAGCTTGCAGTGTATTCTAGAATAGTTCCAACGTGTACTTTGACTATTCACCGTTGAAGTAGAAAGAAAAACGTTAAAAATTAAGTATAGTATCTGGAAGCATATGTGTAATGTCTGTTTTGTTTATCTTGGTAGGGTTTTTTCAATGGCATAACAGGAATAGTTACAAAACCAATAAAAGGTACGTTTGGGTCTTGATACATTCTTGATATTTGATGAGACATTGTAAATCAGATGGTGGTAAATTCTTGATGTTTGATGAGACATTGTAAATTAGAGTTAGAAATCTCTTTAGCGAGATTTTATATTCCTGCTGACTTACAGTTTAAATGTTTTCTACATGAACTTTATGTAGGGACTACATAGTTGTATATCAAATAGTATTTGTAATTAAATGGTAACAAAATTTGCTAAGATTTTAAGAAAAGCTCTGTGTTTTGTAATGATTTACTGCTTTTAATACTTTCAGGAGCTCAGGAAGAAGGAGCAGCTGGTTTTTTCAAAGGTGTTGGAAAAGGCTTAGTGGGAGCAGTAGCTAGGCCCACTGGTGGAATCATAGATATGGCAAGCAGCACATTTCAGGGTATTAAAAAGTAAGTAAAATAAGTGTACAGAATGCCATATGGCATGAAAGAGACAACAGTAGTACTAGTAGGGTGTTGTGCCTTTGTGTCACTTCTGTGTTATTTATCTAATAAATAGGAGGCTTTAAAAATAAGTACACAGTTGATAGCATTTAAAAAACACAGACACAAATCTCAGGTATTTCTAACATTACTGAAAAAACTAGTTTAAAAATCTCAGCTATCAGACTTCCTTCAACTGATAATTTTTAACTTTTACCCCAAATAAACAGGAAAAAAGGACTTCTCAGATGAATCTAAAATTACTTTATGTATTATTACTACTGTATGAGTTCCAAGACCCCAGATTATGCTAGTCTGAGAACTATGTTAAGAGTGCATTTAAATACTATGATAGTCTCACTTTAATAAATTCATTGCTGAAGATTTTCTCATAGTTGTGTGAAAGAAGCAGGTGGCAGTGTTTTGAAGAGTAACTTTGAATACAGTTGTTCAGTGGCCCTGTTCTTAGTGAGTTGCATCACTTCTGCTATCGTAAGAATGCCAGTCTCTTTTAAAGTTTTCCTGTTTCAGCTCCTTAGCAGAGAAATGCAAGAAAAATGTCAGTGTAAAAGTTCTATATGGTACAGTTGTCTTTCATTTTGAAGTTCTGAGGTGCAGTAATTAGACACTAATTAAGTATTTGCGGGCATGTGCTGCACTGTGCCATCCAGTTTGCTGATAGTGGTTCTCTAAAATAGATTTCTGAGCTTATTACTATTTCATATAATGTATGTTCCTATGCAAAAGTCTGTTCCTATGCATGTACAGACAACTACAGTTCTTGTACTTGAACTTAATTTGTATACAAAATAATTTAGTGCATTAGCTAAGTATTATAGTTGAGTAGAGATATTGACATGCATCTTAAATTTTCTGCTTTGTCAGAGTTGCAGATTCATCAGAAGATGTGATAAGCCTGCGCCCACCTCGATTCTTTGGTGAAGATGGAGTTATTAGACCTTACAGATTAAGAGATGGAACTGGAAGTCAAATGTTACAGGTGAAGAAAATGAAAGATTATTTGACATAAATTTAAACTCATCTTACATAGAAATAAATACTTTAGAATTTCCCACTTGTTAAATTCCCATTCACCTTTTACTTAGTAACTTAGTAGTCAAGAAGTTTCATTTAGTTTCTTAGGCATATGACCACATTGGGGATTTGGCTGCTGTGATACAACTTTTGAAGAAGTTTATGTAAGACACAGGGCATTTTGAAAGAAGAAAAAGGTTTATATGTGGAAATGAAATTTTTGTGCCTTTAATTTTCTTTTTTTTTTTGGTTAAAGATGTGGGTAAATATATATAACTTTTTCAGTAATTTTATAACACATAGTTTAAACAGTGACTTTTAAGTCTCTATGTAAAATGGCATTTTAAAGACAGTTAGGAATAGTTGCTTTTATTTCATACTAAAGCCATTGAAAGAACATAAACAGTTCTGAAGTGGAACTATATGCTGAACAGCACTTACTCTTTAGTGATTCATCTGACATTTAAGCAAATTTGACTGAAAAAATACCCCTCAGAACGGGAAATAATTTCAGTTGTGACACACACAGCTTACTGAGTTTCTGTTTTGTTTCCTCTGTTAGAAATAAAACTTCTTTCTAGAAATGTTCAGCCATAACAGATGAAGTAGTAATTAGTGACTGCATGAATTTAAACAGAATTTTAAAAATACGCATGGAAGGATTCACAGTGTGCCATTAAAATGTCATACAGGAATAATCTTCCTGGAGAAGTAGATAAGAATGAAGTAGCCTTTGGAGAGCATTTTATGACTTATTTTGATTATTGCCACAGCTATTTGTTCCATGTTGAGTTCCACTCGTGTTGTTTCTGTTTCTCCTGCATTTCATTAGTTTGTCTTTCATTTTCTGGTAGAAGAGGATTGACCTCTTGGGGGCACCTTAGCTATGTTCAGTGCACTGTTCACTGGTGATGTAGTTCAGCAGACTGTGAAAGTTCTTTGATAATAAATAGTACACCTGTGCCTTTCTTGTGCTCTCCAATTTCTAACTGGCGTTATAAAGCAGTATTACCTTAACTAGGGGATAGTTAGAAGCTACTACTGATGAATGGCAAAAATTTCTTACTAATAGTTATCCTCTTTTTGGTAACATAATAAATTTAAAAACACCCCCTTTTCTGTTTTAAAGTGTATTGCTAAAACAAATGCTGGCAAACAGTCAGCCCTAATGACCTGACTATACATTGCTTTTGCTTCTTAAATTTGTACTTTTTTTTATTTTGGTTTTTTTTCTGAGAAACCTTTACAAAATTCTGCCATGTAACATGTAATTCTATCTTCTGTGTTGTGTGGTTGAGAACAGTACCACCTCCTTCCATTATCGAACTTAAACACTAAGGTGTGGCCTTGTGTAATGCCTTTGATATTTTGTGAGGGAGCCACTATTTGAAAGTAGCTAAAATTGAAAGGTTGTTAGCTTCATATTAGTTTTTACTATTGAAGATTTTAAGGCAGAACTACTCTTGAAGAAATGAAAACACTCCAAGCAGAGCAGACAGTTCTCCTGTAGACAGTGAAATCAGAAAATAAAGGGTTTTATTTTTCCTCCCAGATTAAATTCTGGTATAGGATACTTGGTGTCTTAATTTAACTCTTAAGCATACTAATGTTTTTGCTTCTTAATGTTTGTGGTTCTAGAGCTGTTACCTTGTTTTGCATGAGACTCAGACTTTGCATGTCCTCTATTTGAAACAGTTTGAATAGAATAATATTTACTTATGGGTGAAAAGATTATTCTCCCTTTTTTGCATACAGGTCTGGTGACTGGTCCCACTGTAGTCACTGTATTGTAGCTTTTCAACAGATTACAGGATTAGGTTGGAATAAAACTTTTTGGTGATTTAATGATCATATATGCTGATCAAATGAAATAAGATATAAGTTATTTTCTATGCTCATACTGTGCCCTGAACTAAGATGTTACTTCAGAATTTCTTTGTTTTCTGTGGTTTTATTTTGCTTTAATTAACAAACTTGCCAGGCAAACTAGTACTTTTAAACTAATACTTCTGCTTTCTTCTTCCCTTACCATGCTTTCAGAAAAGACAGGCCTACAAAGAGTGGACTGTGGCTCACAGTAGTAGTGATGATGATGATGACAGTTAGGATAACGTGAATTGTAACAGATATACATGGCCTTTGTCACATTCTTTTGACATTTAAGTTTTAAATGTTGCTGCTATAATTCCCGCTGAAAAATCGGGATTTTGTGATACTAAATTCTTATTTTTTAAACTGTGAAAAAAAATGTGGGGATAATAAAATGTATGTTGATCAGTGCTAGGCAAAGAAGCAAATAATATAATAAAAATAGTCTTAGAGATAAAACTGGACTTTAGGTAAAATAATATTGAATAATATGAAGAAATAAGTAATACGGTGACTTAAGAGTTTATTTCCAGATGTATTTTTATCAGCTATGTTTAATGTTTTTGCATTTATATAAGTGTTTAACAGGGATTATTTACGATTGCTTTAAATGTGTTTAGTAAAACTTTACTGAGTTGTACAGTCATTATTGGTGTTAAAATGCTGTTTGACTGTTTTATTCAATTACTATTTCAAAAGTATTTTGTCTGCTTTTCTTCTTAACAATAAACATGTCTAAAGTATATCTAAAATGGATTCATCTGTTCTGTTCCAACATTGTTTCTCATGTTCCTGGAACTAGATAGTGTAAGAACACTAAATGACTTAAAAATATATTTGAAAGATAAAATACCTTCATTTTGCAAAAAACATTTAACATAATCTTTTAATTTTTCATTTATCATTGTTTTACCATAATTTTGAAATACTTATTTAGTGTATCTTTTCCTATCCTTAAACATGTGAAATAACAGTTTGTTTTAAATTTTGACTATAAATTATTTGTTTTGTAAGTCAGTATTTTTATTTTACTTTATTTTATAAAGTAAAAAATCTGCCTCAGAACTAAACCCCACGTAAAAACCACAGACAGATGTGAAAAAATACCACTAGTTTTTCAAGACACTGTGTAGTAATACATGTAATATGCAAAATATTTCGTTTTCTATTTACCTAGGCATGATGGGGTAAGGGGGAAGTGTCAACACTGGTCTGCTACAATTTGGTATTATAAATTCTACCAAATACCTTTACAAGTTACTGGTTTCTTTAAAAAAATATTTATTCTGTATTCACTGGGGAATGCTTGCACAGTTTTCTCATTCTTTTTTGTGGTTTGTTACTAAATTTAGATTTTTGTGTTACACTTTAAAAGTATCTTGTAATAGATATTTCTGTACCAGTAAGTATTGTAATGAGAATTAGTTCTTCTGCCAACATCTGAACAGTTAGAATTGCTCTAAAACAATAAGAACTTCTGAAATGCTTGCATATTTAGCAAGGTAATGTTATGTCTTTCGTTATCTGTTGACTTCCAGTTATCAACATTCTGAGGGAAGAACTACTAAAATGCATTAAGATTGCTTATTCTGGCACTATGCATTCGAAAACGGCTGTATAGGCTGATCTCTTGGGCAATTGGCCTTTGCCTTTAATCTCGCAGATCAAAGAGGGGACGAACTAAATTTGAGAGATGATTTTAGCTGAAATTGCTGTTGCTTATGATTGCTGCAGGTCATGTATTGCTATTTGTTTTGTCATGCTGTCACCTCAAAAGGATGCCTTGCAGAAATTGATGAAAGGCTGTACTGCAATGTGTTACTGCCTGAAACATTGTGGGAAGGATTTTGAATGTTTCAGGTACAAATGGATCTTCCATATTTCTTTGAAGAACATAAGAAATCATTTTGATTTTCTGAAAAAAAACCCACTCCATGTCAAAAAGTTGAGGAAGTTTTTATGTATAACATTAGGGACAGCTTACTGTGACATTTTTTAAACTTTACTGGGTTTTGAAAATCTGGTATAATGTTACCTAACATTATCCTTTTCCTTTGTGCTGTTTTAGTGCAATTTCAGTTTTTTATCCTATAAAATTGCTTTTCTTCTGCAATGACCAGTCTTACTAGAAAGTGCATGGCAATTTTATGGAAAAACACATTCCTTCCTCATTCTAAAACAACTTTAGAAATGTCATCATTTTTTGATCAAAAATTGACCTAACTTTTAAAATTTTTAACTTTAAATCCTACAAGTTTATGAAGGCCGTGGAGGTAAAATTAGGCATGAATGGTAGTACTTCTGGGTCAGATATTCCTAGTTCAAGTTGTCCTGCAGTATAACTGAAAAGAGTTCTTTCTTTACACACTAGATTAAAAGGTTGTAGAATGCTAAACTGGAAAAAAAAAAAAAGTAACAAAATTTGCCAGGGAAGTTGGCAAATATGATTATATGCCCTAGAGGATTTTGTCTATTTTTGAAGTTTTTCTGTTATTAAAAAAGATAGTAATTTTGTACAGGTATTTTACTTGTTTCTCTCTTGATCCTAGGCTTCTCTGAATATACATTGGAAAAAGAAATAAACTGGATCTGGGGATTTGGGATAACAAAAATGGTACCATCTGAGATATTAATATTTCATTTCTCTTCAGGTCATGGAATAAAAAGCTGTGAACCCTGATAGCAGAAACTGATGTTCTTTCAGGATTGAGAAAAAGCCCAACCCAAAACTAAAACTAAAGCCCCAAAGATTTTGAGCTTTTTTTCTTTAGGGATTCAAAGCAAAAAATAGAAGCTGTATTTTCAAATTTTTTTTCTTCAGTTTTTAACAGTTAAACTTTTGGCTGCATCATTTTCCCCACCTATCCCTTTTTAACTGCTGAATTGAATTTGAAGTCCAGTACTGTCTCTGAAACTTGCAGGTCTAAGTGCCCTCCTTTTGTCTCAGATTGCTAAACTTTCTGCTGTTGACAAGTTGACAATTCAGCTTTTCTGAAGTGTTCAGTTTTACTCTTATAGCGACATATAACTTCCTGCTTGCTGAGATGAATAACTTTATCTTTGATGTTACCCAGTATATTCCTTTTGTTCATGGTTCTCTGGTGGTCTGTTTTCTCAAGGTGCTTTGTAGACTTAAGTCAGTGCCGGGGATACTTTAGACAGTTTCTGGGATAATTTAATAGACTGTTTATACATGTGTTGTTATTTGTCATTTTCAGAAGCAATAGACACGTGAGGTCTTGGCCCTAGCAGGGAATAAAGCTGAAAGACTAGTTTCGTGCTTTTGAAGCTAAGTCATTACCAGTTGTGCCATACAGTCAGTAGTTTTCTGTGTCAGTGCCTACCCAAAAGCAAAACATATGCAAAATATTTTTTATTATTATTTTTAATTTGCTTTTTTAACATGTGAGTTTGTGAGGACACTTACTGTCTTGTATAAGGTTGCTGCACAATTATGTTGCAGTGTTGTAAGCTTTAAAGAAGACAGTCCTTCAAAGCTGTGCTTCAATACCATCTCCTATTGTATTGGAGGTATTCAGCCTTTGGTTTAGTGATTATTTTTGGTCATGAGCTTCGGATCAGGTAGTATGTTGAAGTGACTTGAAAAGGCCCTTGTTCCCTAATATTCACACTTTGGTCTGCCAGGAAGAACATCTGAGGAATTGGAAAAGTACGTCATGCTAATCCTTTCTCTCTTTCCCTCACTGCTCTTGAGCTTGGGTTCAAATCAAAACATAAACATCCATGTCCTAAAGTACCCTAAAGCTAAGATTTCACTTCATAAAATTATATTCTTTATGAAGTTCAAAATAACTTCATTTTTATTTGACATTGTCCTGACTCTTACCAGGTTTTCATGCATGCCACCTACGTTGGTACTCCCTGAGTCACAGATGTCATGATCTGTCCTTCTTTGGAAAACTTTCTCTATCTAGGTTAAAGGAAAAAGCAGGATCCTTACCACTTCAATGTGCAATATTTGGATACTATTGCATAGCCATTGCCTAATCCCAAATAGAAGACATTTATGGGAGGCTGCCTGAAACCAGCTAACACCAATTGCTCCAGAGGAACATGGAAGCTTGCGTGACTCAGTTTCATTTTAACTTGATTGTGATTGAAGCATAAAGGCAATATTCTTCCATTTCCCTGCTGATGGTGTAATCATGCTCTAAGTGCCATGAATCCAAGGGTTTTGGTTGTTTTGGCAGAAAACAGAACATCTAGATGTGGTCATCATGATGCAAGTGTGGATCGGTATGGTTTCTCCATTTCAGCTGCTCAAACAAATTCTCCTGTGTATTCAGATCAAAAATTGATCAAGATACTTCTGCCAGTCAGCATAGGCAAATTGTATTTCTACTGTGAAGTAGCAGTTTCATGTTCTGGAAGAAAGCTGCTGTCTGAATTTTTGTTGTTTGGCGTACTAGGGCCTTAGATTTCAATGTTAGCCAAGACCACAAATTTATGTTGATTTTAATAAAACTGTGTTGGTTTCAGAATTCCTGTTCAGCGTGGTCGAATGGAATCTGTAATTCAGACGCTAACACATCATGGATATTGCATATTCCTCCACATTTTGTATAATGACATTGCACATTAGGATAACTGAAATGAGAAAGTGGGTAATAAAGGATTATTGGTGATTCTTCCTCATAAATGATGAGGAGAAAACTTTTCGTGTCAAAAAAAGGATGTTTTTCATGTTATTTTAAAAGTTTTCCCCCTTTTTCCCCACTCATTCAATCTACATCTAACAAATCACCTGGGAACTGCTTAGAACTGTTACATGTTTATTTCTGTGGGGAAGACTGGATAGGTAATTACACCAGGTTAGCCTGCTGAAATTAGCAATTCTACGGCTTTTGAAAAAGTTGCCTTATAGTTTGAAAAATGTGCATTCAAGGGTTGGAGTTTCTAGCAACAGCTTGTTTGCTTTCAGAACTCACACATTTGACAGTAACTGATACATAAGGAAATACACTGGTAATCCAGATGAAAGTTAATCTGAACATCAAGAGAGAACAGCAGATTTATAACTGCTTTTTAAGCAGTAGCAGCCTTTGCAGTTTTTTTTCTTTTTACATACTGCTTCAGTTCAGATGAGTTCAAGAAGGATATCAAACATTCTGACTTAAGTATCACACATACTACTAGTGTTTTTTGGAGCTATTACCAGAAGGCTTCTGGAACTACTACAAAGGCTTCTCTGCTTGCTTCTCATTACATGGAGAGCGTGTGGTGTGATAAGGAGTCTCTCCAAGTGCAGAGATGCCACTTTTAAGACATTGAGCATTATATTATGCTTATCTATGCATAAATGATCACATTTACTGTTAGATTATTGCAGTGACATCTAAGCAATTTTACTACAGGTAAGAATTTGCAAAGGAGGAAATCTGGTCTTGTGTTACTTCATGCTTTACAGCTGCTGGAGTTTCTTCTTTTTTTAATAGATTTGCATATACTTTATCAAGTTACTAAAATGTTTTTTATTTGGAATATAGACATGGTTTAAAAAAATTCATGTATGTTTTTTACAGTGTTGAAATGAATATTGAACAAAGAATGACTAATCAATGTTACCTTTCATAGTTTTGCATCGCCACAAAGTGGTCTGAGTTGCTTTCTCCAAACAGTAGCTACATGCCATAAAACTTTTAAAAATTATTTATGCATCTATATTGAATGATCAATTATACACCCTTTTATGTGTGAGTTGTATTAGGCACTTTGGTAGCAGAATGCAGTAGTGAGCTTGTTACAAAGAATTAACAGCAGTATCCCTCTACGATGTATTTCCTAAATGCTAATAATCATAATGCTGAAAAGGATAAAGATTATAAATGAAGGGTAGAAAAATCCAATGGCAGAAAATTTAAAGGTAGTTACTGCTCAGCGTTGGCATAGGTAAAAGTGTTCCCTTTGTAAATAGCCTGTGCAGTATTTCCTTGTCCTTTATTTCCCAATTAACTTCTGTTGTCTACGAAACTATAAATACAGATAACTTGAGTTTATTATTTTTGACTCATAGCTAACAATGAGGACTAGTTATCTCCGTGCATGCCACATGCCAACAAAGTTTTTGTGCACCACAAATCTAATGTTTGGGAACCTTAGTAGAATGAAATTATTTTTGGGGAATTTGGTAGACATTTAAATAGATTTTTTTTTAGGATTGTCACTTGTGTGATAGTTAACTACTGTACTTCCATGCTAATTTACACAATTCCCCATTTGTTATCCAAAAGCTGAGTAAGTTACAACAGTGGAACATGACTTGTTGAAAATTAACTAAGACAGAAAGAGGTAACACCCCTCTCCTAAAGCCCACTTAATGGGGATTAATCTTTGGATTGAGAGCCTTACTTCAGTGCCATGCAAAGCATAAGAAAGTTACCTTCTTCAACGTGGGAAATCCTCTCCATCCTAATAAGGCTAAATACTAAATGCTTTTGCCCTATACTTCTAGTAGAACAGAGATACTGGTCATTCTGTGCGATATTTATATGTTTGGTCATTGTCATAGTGTCTTGCAGTTATGTGCAGTTGTGTATTTTTTACCTCTTCTGAACCACGCTTGCTCTTTCCACATGTGTTATTTCTTTAGGTTCTTGTCAGCCTTCTCTTCCATTTCCCTGTCTCTCTTGCTAGGCCACTAACAAAAATCTGTACATCCATGCATCCTCCTTTGTCTTCTAACCATCCAGTGTGTTATGTACTGGAATGTTGTAGAGGCTACCTTTTAGAGAGTTTTTTTTAGTTATTTACTTGTTTAGGTGGAAGCTTCTATTTAATATGGGAGGCAGGGAGAGACACAGTTTGGAGGCATAGCAATGCCTCAAAAAGTTTGAACGAGAAGTTTCCAAAAATTTTTTAAAAACCCTTGATTTTCCAAGCCCTTAGTTCCTCATTTCTTATGCCATTCTTCTTGCTGAATTCATCCTGCTACTGATACTAGCTCTTGCAGAAATAAATGCAAGCAGTGACTTATGTAAGTAGGTACCTGATCAATAGCTGTGTTTTGTAACCCAACTGAGTTGGGGAAAGACACATGATTTCAGCTTTCTAAGAGCTCTCTTTGGGGTAACCTGCTTCTCAAATACTCATGCGTATTTGTCACCAAAAAAATCAGTATCTTTGGGGAAACTTTAATTTTTAAAAAGTGTGTTTGGGCAAGTGGAATTATCCGTGCACTCAAATTTGTAGTTGTAGGGTACACTAATTAAATGTCTTCATCATTTTACTGTGTTGAGGAACACATTAAATGGCTTTGCTTTTTACACTGTTTTAAGAACTAATCTAGATTTTTTTTTTTTTAAATCTTGGCATACATATCTGAAGCTTTATATTTGTAGTTAAAACTTTATTGAATTGTACTGGTTTATTCTAATATGGTTTTGCTTCCAAGTTGTAACACCTGGGAAGCATGCAAGCACTGATGTTGCTATTCCCTGCTGAGATGTAGCAATATTAATTTGACCACTAGTTTAATACTTACAGCTAAGAAAATCAGAAATCTAATGGTTGCCAAGTCATGTGAGAGGCACAGGGCTTCTGTTTTTTAAAAATTACTTATCTGCTCTCATCAGTATTTAAAATATATTGCTCATTAGATGTATTCTACTACAGTATTCACACTAATTGTTGGAAATGGTTAAGTTCATGGGGAAACAAAAGAATATGGAGAAATGCTAAGTATTACCTCAAGGACATTATTGTAAGTCCCACTGTGCTTACATAGAGTTGGGTATAGATTTATTCTCAGTGTTAGTCAATGTTTTGGAGGCAATGACACAAATTAGGAAAGGAATCTTTATTTTGTTTGTTGTCTCAGAACTGTATTAGTTAGCAGAAGTTCAGTGTGTACTAAAAGTATGTAGAAAACTGAGTCCTGAAATGTTTTAAGAAGTTACATTGTTCCTTACCAGTTTCATTTAAGATTGAATTTTATTTACATAGCTGTATTAACAGCAACCAAGTAGTTATGAAGATTAGCTGTAACAGATGTTGCTTATATTCTGACTTTATGAAAGTAGCCTTTTATTTAAAAGTATGTGCTTTGTGCTTTAACTTACACTTTTAGAGCATAAATATATTTTAAGCACAAAATGCTTACTAGCATATTGAAAGCGATAAAACTTTTATCTCTTTTAGAAAATTGAAAACGGAAGATTTGCAAAACTCAGATATATTGCACATGCTATGGTCAACAGTACAGATCTGTTAATGGTAACAAAAAGGTAAACAGTTTTGACTCAATAATATATACTTAAACCAGTCATCAGAATGTGCATGCCTTGGTAATTGCTGATCAGTAACTGTGCTGTCACTGCATATTTAGATAAAATAATGGGGAAGGCATGCCTAATGTATGGTTAATAATCTTCAACAGTGTCATTGTTCAGCAGAAGACTGTTATTTCTCTCTTATTTAAGAAGGGAAAAGGACTATTGGTTTTAAGATTCCTTTAGCTGAGAAGGATTTTATTAATTGGGTTAGGCTAAAATCAACTGAACTGTGGGCTTCATTTATAATGGTGTATTGAAGGAAAAGAAAGATAATACAGGAACAGAGTCAATGTCTAGCAGTTCAGTATGAGGAATCCTCAAATACAGCTTGAAGTAGTGTTACAGTTTTGCTATGAAACACAGTATTTTAAATGTTGGAGGGAGTTTCAAAAGTCACTGTTTTGGAAAGTGTGCTGTATACTTACAGATCATGAGATGAGACCTGTTTTGCAATGATTAATGAATTCACTAGTACAAGGGTAACAATAACTTTTAAGTATTTTTACATTAATTTTTAAAACTACTTTTATTTTCTGGTGCCTAGCGGTGTGTTATTTGTGACAAAAGGGGCATTTGGACAGCTGACATGTGAATGGCAGTACACTTACGATGAATTTACCAAAGAACCATTCATCGTTGATGGTCGAAGATTGCGCATTGAAGCCAAGGTACCTTACTTTTACCGTGTTTTGTTGTCTTTCTGTGTTACTGTTTATAAAATTGAACTTTGCGTTTCTGCTCACTCTCCTTTGAATTCTTGATCTCTTTTGTATTTGAAATACACTGAGAGAAGGGAATTTGGCATGGGCAAACTCTTCAGATAACTAGTGTCTGACCATTCTATGCAGCGTGGCAACTTGGTCTTTGCAGATGAAATTATTCCTGAGCCCTAGGAATTTTTTGTTGGTGCACCCCAGTTTGTGGTGTATTCATAGTCTGGAAAACCATGATACAACAAAAGGCTCAGAAGATTGCAGTGTGCTTTTATTATGCTCTCTGGGGCATATAATAAGGTTTTAATGTCTTCAAAAATTATTATTATGACATATATTTTTCCCTCTCAATAGAAATTGAACAATGTTGCTCTTAGTTGCAATGTTTCCTTTAAAAAAAATCCTTTAAATTGCTTTCCCTGGTAAGCTGGCAAAGGACATGAGGAGAAAGATGACCACCAATGGCTATCTACAGAGGCAATTTCTTAAAAAAAAAAAAATCTTAAATTCTTACTGAAATGTTAACTGAATTTAGCTTCATTCAGTAAATTTATCTGCAGCTGTTTTGTTTCTGTTTTTAATAAGCTTCGTGTGTGTAATTACACATGTCGGTTGTCAGGACAGTCTTGACAGTGCACAACGTCATTCAGTTTTTCACTCCGATTATTTGTTTCTATTGCAGAGAGCATGAAAGGCAGAGCCATATTGGTTTGGAATCCTCCAAACTGGATTTCTGACTGCAAGTGAACTTTTACAGGATGAAATAATTCTTAGCGTTTCTGCCATTTCAGACAATGCTGAATAACATATCCATCTTTACCCCTACACAGCAGTCATTTCAGAATCCATTCACATGTCTGCAGTACACTTTTTATTGAAGTCTATGGTTGAAAACTATATTTTGCAAATAACTCCTAATGTTTTTCTTTTGGAAGCCTAAGTTGCTGTTTTCACTACCTAAGTCCACTACTTGCAAGCCAATATTGGTGGCGTGTCCACGCAAGTAATGACTTGAAGGAGAATTACAAATTAAAGCCCTGGGGAGTAATGGATTTTGTTACCACATGTACTCCATTATCTGCCTTCCATTCCTACACACTTTTATAGACCCTTATCCAGGGACTCCATGGTAAAAATCTGTTATTGCTGGAGCGGCCACTCTACTATGCTTTCATGCAGAAAATGGTCTTTCTCAGGGTATGTGCATGTGATGCAAACATACTCAGATGACTGTTCTTGGTACACATGGCTGTTTGAACCATTATAGCTGCCTTGATAATAAATAGCATCATAGTCTTAAGGCCTGAAGTAAATAACTTCAATTTTGAATTATGGTTTTGGTTTTTTTAGGAACGAGTTAAATCTGTCTTCCATGCCAAAGAATTTGGAAAAATTATTAATTTTAGAAGTCCAGAGGATGCTAAGGTAAAGTCAAAATTCTATTAAAATTATACTGTGGTAAATATGGCTTTAAAAGTCAAACAGAAATATTCTTAACCTGAAACTAATATGTATATTTAACATTCAGTATTTCACATGTCCATTGCAGAGATGGAAATAGTAATAATCTACTCAGTACTGAATTTCAAAAATATACCAGACTTTTCCTTACATAAATATTTGGAATTACAGAAGTCTGACAAAAGATTGATTAAACAGTAGTGTTGACAAAAACTGAACCATCTAGAATATTAATTAAAAAGTACATTTTAGTAGAACAAAAAGATTTGAAAATTACTCCTAGTTTTGTTCCAGGTGGTGGGCAGATTTTTATTTTTTCTTTTTTTCTTCACGCAGTGGATCCTTTCTAAATTGGAAGAAGTAAGAGAGAGTCAGCCAAAACTGTAATGAATGGAAAAGCACCAAGTTATGAAGAACACTGAACAGCTACCTTTTAATTCCTCTTTCACAAGCAGAACTGTTTGAATATCAGCAACAAAAGCAAAAACAGGACGGAGGGAATATTTATCCAATTGTTTGCTTTGGTCACAACAGTCTATATCAGAAAAGTATGGTGTTAGCTTAAAAAAAATTATGTAATGATAAAAAATTCTGCCAAGTTTTGTCTTGGTTTGCTTGTTTTTTAAATGTAAGAATTCCAGATTTCATTTTTTATATAAGCAGTATAAAGTGAGTTTGTCTTAACCTTTGATACTGAAATTGAACTCTGGAGTAATTCTTATGATACTCTTCCGAGCAAATCTTGCAGTTTTGATTTTACTCTGAAAATCAGTACTTACTTTACGTCTTGATTTTAATATGACTCGAGGCTGTGTTGAAATGCAAATTTCTTTGTCAAAGGAAATGTTAACTTAATCACTAGTGTTCCAATTCAAAATATAAGAAGGAGGCTACTGATCAGAGAATTTGAATTTAGATGATCACAAGTGGCTCTTAGTTGGCAATACTAGGTTTTTGTAAATGAATGGACCAGGTCACAATTAATTTACAGTACAGTATCGCTTTTAGTGTAAACTTTTTTATATTCTACTCAAGGAAATGTTGCAGCACCTCTATCAATAACAGAAAATTTTACAGTTTACAAAAATGCATATTGGGGAGAATTAACTCTGCACTAAAAATAATAATAATAGCCTATTATTTTAAATAGAAGTTAGTAACAGTCTTGCAGCTCAAGAAGGAGTTTATGGGGTTATAAGTGCACTGTTGCATACCAAAAATAAATGCCTTGAATTACACAATATTGTGTGCTAAGCAAGTTACTAATGAAGTCAAATTTATATTAAATAATAAATATGTCACAGTTGCTTTTATCAACTTTTCTTACCCAATGAAACTTTTTTGTTTCATACCCAGACAGCAGAACTTTATTAGCTTGAATGTCTGCAATTCTTCTTATTTTTAGATATAGTAGTCACAGTATTGTTGAATGGCTGTTTACTGCAGTTGATACAAAAAGTACATGAAACAATACAGTATTACATGAAGGTTTCCATAAATTCCCTTATTAAAGTCTTTAAAGTATCTTGTACATATAGAACTGTACCTCTACTGCCAAAATATTATTTCCAAATAATAGTTTGGAATATTTATAGCTACGGGTTGGAATTCTGACTTTGTTGGTGATGCTTGAAATACCCAAATTGTTCCACTAGTGCAAAATCTAAAACAACTAGCATGTAAGCTATAGTTGCAGATATTTAATTTACTGTCAGTCTTGCCATTGGTGTTGAGTAGCCATTTAGCAGGTTACGAAATATGTGTAATCTTGGAATTTTCCCCATAACTTTAAATGGAATCAAAAATATTATAAGGGGATTCCCAAATATTACAGTGATGGTGTTACTCCACTTGTTTGTACACCAAGTACATACCAAGAGTATTAACTCAGGTTATATCATGCCAAACTTCCATACTTTGCCTTAGATAAGTAGTGGTTTTAGATACACTGAGAAACATTTTTTGTCTGTCACTTATTTTTCATCTGTCATTTCCATCTTAGGGATGATAGTTCATTTAATAACCTCATTAATAAGGCTCATAATGTTCTTGATAAGTGTGTGGTCTCCTCTCCACCCCCAGCATTTATAGAGTACCTGCCACAAATTTCACGTACAATACCTCTTGTGTACTTTGTACATTCCCATTTGTGTGTAGCTTTTCAATTTACCTGACTCTAAAAGTTTTCTCTTCACAGAACATCTATTTTAGTTATTTCTTACATTTATTTTGCCAACAAACTCTGATTCTTAAATCTCAGCTGGCTCTTCAGTATTATTTGAGCAATTTAACTCTTAATGTTGAAGGATTTATTTTAAATGTGCATATTTGTGGTTAAGCAGCTCATGTTTTAGAAGACATAACAATTCCCTCAGAACAGCATTTTTCTTATAGAGTATAAAATATTTTGATCTTCTGTGCTAACTAAAAGCCTTAAGACAGGGTCTGAAACGTTCAGAAGTCAATGTGGGACCTCTCTTCCATGTCCCTTGGTCTCCACTTGGAATGAAAACATGGTTTTCTATAAATCCCTTTTCTAGTCCATAATTTGTGTCTTCTGATTTTGGTTTTTTTTTTTTTTTTAATAAAGCTTTCTCCATACAGTCATGAAAGAATTTTGCCATTTCCTGGCAAACACCAGTTGTCTCCTTTAACTTTATATATCACCCTAGCGTGAAGAGAAAGGTATTCAAACTTGTGCCATTGTGTAATTTTCTGGATTACTGCAGGTTGTATGAGTTGTTTACTCTGCTGTGCCTCATTCCTTATTGCAATATGCATATTTTTTTCAACAAGAAAGGTGAAGAGGTTTGTTGATTTTTATTGAAAGTGTATATGCAACTAGAAAAGGGGATGTCGATAAAAACTAAAATGTAGGCATTGAGTTCTGCCCACTGTGGTGTTTAAAAGTGTATCTTGGCCTTTACTAATATGCTGAAGAACGGTTTCTCTTCTATATGACTGTTATGTAAACTTAGTACATTTGAGAAATGTCGTTTGGGTTCTCAGTATGCTAAGGGTTACAATTACCTCTAAGAAATTGCTGAAACACTCGTAAGTCTCATTGTTGGACTTCTCTTTTGTTCTGCTGCATGGCTTTTATGGCATGGCTCTCTTGGTTTCCACACCCCCTCCCCTTGATCTTGAATAAAGTGAAAGTGAATTTGATTTGACTGAAACGTGATTATTACTTGTTTTCTTTACATACTGCTATAATGAGCAGATAATACCATTACTTAGAATTTTGTAGGTCAAGTCAAATCCCGACTCTGAGAACACATGGTCAAACTTCTGTTGCAGATGTCTCAGGAAAACAGAACTATAAACTTTAGAATTTACCTTTGGTTTATTGTAAAGACAAGTTTTTGGTAACTGGATTAACATGTATAAGCTCCTAACATTTTTTTTTTTTGGGGGTGGGGGGGTTTTTTGGCTGCTGTATTTTTGTTATTTTTTTCTTCTGTTGCTATGTTGAAAAAGACATAATGGTATTGCCAGATGATAGAATTGTGGAAAGGTTTGGATTGAAAGGGACCTTACAGATGATCTAGTTCTGATACCCCTGCTGTGGGCAGTGACAGTTTCCACCAGACCAGGTTGCTCAGAGCCCTGTCCAACCTTGAACACCTCCAGGCATAGGGCATCTGCAACTTCTCTGGGCAACCTGTTCCAGTGATTTACCATCCTCACAGGAAAGAACTTCTTCTTGATATCTTAATCTAAATCTGCTCTCTTAGTCTGAAGCCCTTCCCCCTTGTCCTGTCATTACATGCTCCTGTCAAAAGTTCCTCTCCATCTTACTTGTAGGTCCCCTTTAGGTACAGGAGGCTGCTACATCTCCCCAGAATCTTCTCTTCCCAGGCTTAACCTCCAACTTTGTATTCATAAGAGAGCTATTCCAGCCCTCAGACCATCTTCCTGGCCTTCCTCTGGACCATCTCCAACAGGTCCGTGTCTTCTATTGGGAGCCACAGAGCTGGCACTGCATTCCAGGTGGGGTCTTGTGAAACTGGAATAGAGAGGCAGAATCCCCTCCCTGGCCCTGCTGCCCACGCTGCTTTGGATGCAGCCCAAGATACATTTGGGATGCTGAGCTGGGAGTGCTCATGCCTGGGTCATGTCCAGCCTCTCACCCACCAGCACCCCCAAGTCCTGTTCAGGGGTTCTCTCAATGCAATCTCTACCCAGCCTGTGCTTCCACTAGGAATAACCAAAATCTTATGAAATCCTCTTTTTTTTTACCTCCCTCCCCATGAAGATTTTATATATATGGCATCAGCTATTTGTTACCTTTAGCATTTCACGAAAATATTCTTACATGTGGACTGGGGAATTGTTCTGTCCACTGTACACAAGTACATCTATGCATCACTTAGGAGCGGAAGCATTATCTGTTCTGTGCAGCTATGATCTTGGTTACAATTTTTGCTTTTGTGACTGCAAGAATCTAAAGTTCACTGACTGCACACACAAGATCTTGTAGTGCGTATTTGATTGTCTTCATGGCAAATCTGGAACCAGAATTCTAAATATTCTTGTAATACGTCAAGGGAGGAATAAATTTATTTTACGTCTGCACCAACAAGATGGAAAAGAATGCCTTATGTAATTTTTTCTTTTTACCTCGTAATGGTATGTCAAAGGTTGAAACAAATGTGACTGCCAGAACAGGCATGATGGGATAGGACACTAATAGGTAAAAAGGGGAAAAATGGAATTCTCTTTTTGCTGGATGTCTCCAAGTGTTTGTTTGGGTATATTTTTTAAATCTTTGTGCCTTGTTGCATCAAGCAGGTAGAATTATGTGCAGAGATTTGTCTTGTAAAGTGCCTTCATATATGCTTTTGATTGTTGCTTGTGAAGTGTGACAGTAAAGCAATCTTGTGCTGTTGGGTCCTGCAGTGTTAACAGTTTCACCATCTGCAAAACTTTAAGTTCAGCAAAGCCAGGCGCCCCTGTTCATGGTGCCAACAAATCTTGATTCTTAGAGGAAACATCTAAGAGTTTAAACATATTTTTCTGGAAATTCCCAAGGGGTTCAAAACTGGATCAAGCAGTGCAAACATTTGGGCATTTCTTATGCTTTCTTCTAATAAATCTGCTGCCCTAGAAAAGTATTTCTGTTGATGTCTTTTCATGTGATTGGATTTTTTTAAGGAGAACTCCGTTTTGTACAGATCTTATGACAAGAAATGCTTTTGAATTATTCTTTGAGCAACAATGGTTCATTTAGGACAGTAGGTTTGAGGACTTATCATGACGTCTGTTTTTCTCAGGGAAAGTAGAGATTACGTGTTGGGAACATGGACAATATTCACACAAATGTGCTGGTTTTTTCTGTGTCTTCTGCCACCCCCCCTTGGCTGCCTCTCATTCAGCAAGTGGCTCTGTGCCCTGTACCTCATCCCAGGGTGTTCTTCACTGTTCCCTCAGCACAGAAAGCTGCCTTTCACTAGTATGGACGCAGTGTTATAGGTCAGCATCCTTCACTTCCTTAAAAACATAAAAGCATTGTAAGAAGGGCCTTCTCCTGTTTTTTCCAACACTAAAGAAAAAGCAGATGAGTACATTGTTACAGATTGTTTTCTCCTGGAAACACTACTTTTTCTGTACTGCTGGTAAAAAAGGGATCTGTATTGTTTAATATGTGAAAGTTTAATATGTGAAACTGCAAACATCTTTTATGAGCAGAGAAAGGTCAGGGTGTGCTTTTCCCAGGACTGAGCTGTGAGAGCTATCACCTGGCTGAATACACAAAAGTGCTAATCAAGATGAAAAATCAGTAGAACTCTTTTTTGTGCTGCACAAAAATTGCTATTTTATGCTGATAGTAAAAACTATTGTTGTATTATTTTCTCTTAGAAAAAGGGCATTTTCATGTATTTAAGTATAGGAGAACCTCAGCACAGCTTTTGAGCTTAATTACCACTATTAAGAGGCTGTTCTACTAACATGCTGTACCAGTGTTGCTGGGCAAGCTGATCAAGTGCCAGGAACTACCACAAGTTTTGCATGCTAAGAACAGTTTTCGAAATTGCCCTCATGTCTTTATTATTTTGTCTGAGAATGGCTGACCCAGTGAAGGATAACCGACTGTGCTCTTAGTGGTGTTGACACCTTTAGTGTAGGGTTTGTAGCTGGGCAGAAAGTGTAGAAGGTAGGAAAATGGCTGGAAACCTTCTGAAGAACAGCCTTTACTGCTCTCTAATCCATGGAAAACTACACATGAAGCTTAATGGCAGGGGAAATGCAAAGTCCAAAAAGCAAGTTATGCTAGTGATTTGGAGGAATTCAAGGCCTAGTTTGTCACAGGTGCCTGTGGATGATCTTTCAGCTCCCATGGCAGTGAATGCTGAGAACATTTGCTAAATGCCTTGCTCTTTGAGAAAGCAGTGTTGTAAAGCATTTGAACAAAAAGGTAGTTATATGCAAGAGTCACCAATAATTAATGTTTTGTAATTGTTATTAGACATCCAAGGCTTATGTCTATCACAGCTACAGAGAGCTACTTCTATGAAGTGTAACAGGCTTACCCTAGTCTTTCAACTACTGTGCTCAGAAAAAAAATATAAAAATGTCTAGCACACTAAAAAACCCCTAACTTATAATTTCTAAGGCATTAATGTTTCACATTTCATAAGCTATTATTGTAAATGCTAGATTTAAAAAAATATTAATAAAATTCCAGCTGGACAGCAATGTAGTTACGTCCATTCTTCTAAATACAGCTAATTCTTATAGCTGTCAAAAAATAACTCACAGAAAAAACTGAGATGGGAAATGTGAACAAAATATTTTAAACATATAACTTGAAAAGTAAACATTAAAACCTATTCTTTAAAATTCTTATAATCCATAGTTCCTTAGTAAATATAAATCCCCCTTCCATTTCTGTAAATGGTATTTAAATAGAGACCTTTTTTTAATCAACACAGGCTGTGTTATGAGCAAGCCACACTTTGTGGCTGCAACCATGTTTTTCCTTTAAAGCAGGTCAAACTCCCTCAGGTTTAAGGGCCTTGACAACAGCAAAGACAAAACAAGTATTTTCTGTCTGTGGCGCAGTTGAAGTGGGAAAGATTATCTTCTTGTTTAGATTCTGCTCAAAAATTAAGTTTCTGACAGCTTTGACATCTTGTTCAAATCATAGTCCAAAGGGCAATAAGTGGCTTTGAGCAGTTAAAAGCTTTGGTTAAGGAAGAATAATGTGGACAGTATCAAAACAGGCTGATTTTGTATTTAAAAGTCAAACCACCATAAAGGCATAGTCCCTTGTTAGCTTTTTCTCATTCATATGTTAGTGGAACAAAAGCTCCAGTGTTTGCAACACTGCTTTCTAGAATGTGTGGAGTATGCTTTTTTCAATGGTAAACCTCGCAAGGTCACAGTAATCTTTTCCAAAAACCTACTGGAAGTAATAGTTTGCTACACTGTCATAGTTTGTCAAAGACCATGAGAGAAATTAAATTTTCTAAAACATATAGAGTAAACAGGATTCTCTTTGGCCAAGAAGGGAACATGTGTTTTCTCTATAACTAATTAATAAAACACCTATAAGTACTGATTGTAGGATTCAACATAGAATCATAGGATCATTTTGGTTAGACCATAGCTCCAAGATCATCAAGTCCAACCTATACTCATCATCATCTTGTCAAATAAAGCATGCCACATCCAGTTGTTCCTTGGAACACCTCCTGGGATGGTGACTCTACCCACCCCCTCCCTGGTCAGCCTGTTCTTGAAATCCCCTAATGTAGGTTGAGGCTTGATACATGTCTTGCAAAATACAATCCTGTATTTGGTAATATAAAACATCTACTAAAATTCTCATAATCTTTTTGGTAAGGTAAATCATCAGTAACATTTGTAAAGGTAAGCTATGCAGGCTCCTTTTATAACTGTGACTTTTTCTCTCAGATCCACTGGACATAATTTTTCTTTATATTATTTCTATTATATGACAGGAAGAATAAAAGCATCTACTGTTGTGACCCTTCACTTCCCCCCCCCCCCCGCCCCCAATGTCTCCAGCTTCCATAACTTTGTCTAACTGGAAATTGCAAACGTACTTCAGGAGTTTAGTATATCCTCTTGGGTCCTCTCTTCCAAACAGCTATAGTCAGGAGACATTAGCTCTAAATGGGATTAAACTGCATTCCGGCAGGAGCACTCAGGTTACTACAAGTACTGTGCCTCTGCGCCACACCACCCCAAGATTTGATTAAACCAACAGTTCAGCATATGCAGTAATTAGGCTGCTTGAATTGGAAAGCTTTTTGCATGTAATGTAAATTTTCTAAAGCGATGTTTTGAAACACCATTCAAGTTACTGTGTTAACTGTGAGACTGAAAGGAATGGAAACACATACATACAACGCTCATCGAATGAAAAAGCTTAAAGGACCATAGAAGGAAGGCTGCAGCAATTGCTTTTACAATTGTAGACTGAATCATTTGGCAGGTCATCTTACCTAAATAGAGTATTTTCTAGATGAAGAGGACACTTAATAATTCCTGTACTTGGCACTAGTACTCCAAGAATATCTTGACAAGTTGGCACAAATGAGGACATAACAATATGACCAAGGTCAGTGAGGTAATCTGAGAAGTTATTACATATAACAGAAACAAAATGAAGGCACTATCATAAATTAATCACACAGACTCAGACCCGAAGTATTAACCAGCAGTCACTAAAGCGTTCCCACAGAAGCAGATAAATAGAAATTCAGTTGTGCATGGCCTTTGCCAACATAAAACAATAAAACCTGTTAACTTTTGTTTGAATAATCTTTGCTTTATTCCAAAATAAACATAGGTTTAAGATCTAAAGACAAATATAAATATTAGTCTAGTTATAATGTTTACCAACAGTACTCCATCCCCTGTCTCTTCATCTGTGCTGTCTCTATCACACACCGAAGTGAAAGGATGCAAACATAAATGCTTCAGAGTTTTATATTTTTAATATAAAAGAGGATGCACTTAGTTTCTTGTCTGACTATGCAGTCATTCTTAATGTTACTCTCCTTAGTTTCACAAGTGTCGTGGTTTTAATGGCTGGATTTAAATTTTAGGATGAGATTCCTGTGCCTCGATAAAGTGTGTGTGTGTGAGCCGGGCAAGATTCCTCTCTGCAGTCTATCTTCCCACCACTAGACGTCAACATTAGATCATCCGAAACCCTAACAAGGGTAGAAGTCCTAGGAGGACTGGAACAAAAAATAGAAGGTGTATTTCAAATCCTACACCACTGTGGTTGTAGCACAAACATTTCTTTATTTAAACACCAACTTCTCTCTCCCTTTTATGGGAGAGGGAGGGTGTTGATGTATTCTTCCCTTGCTGCCCCAGCATCCCCCACATTTGAGGTTCAGAATACAAAATACTTACAAGTGTAACCTCTTCCTCAGAAAAGTTTTCTATTAAGAATGAGACAATTCCTCCTCTTCAGTATTGTAGCAAACTATTCTTGAGATTTTAATTGTAAGTAACAGTAAAAATAAGATTTAATAGAATTCAAAAGAAAACTAATAATTGATTGTGACTGATTTCTTAGAAAACGTGGCTACAGTAGACCATTAAATGACATCCTTCTTCTTCAATGTAGGATTATTTCAGGAAAATTCAGACAAACATCTAACAAGAATGAAAATTCTTGATACAGAGAAGCAGATTGCCAATGTGCAACTGTTCTGAGTTAAATTTTACCATAAAATCAAAATCTAAATGTTCCTTGCTGAAATTTAACCCTGTTCTTCTCAACCTCAGCAAAAATAGAAATGTAATTTTCCTGTTATCAGAAACAAGCTTCCCCACTGCCATCCCACCAATTCTATTATTTGAAAACTGGGGAAGAAACATATCTTGATTCTTATTTATATACAAAACTTTTCTTGTAACTGAATTATCTGACCTGCCTGATTGTTGTCAATATATTTTGTCCAGCTGTTTTTCATTATTTTTCCCAAGGGAAATTCAGTTATGTACCAGCTGCATTGATCTCAGAATTGGGAGGAATGATGGTTCCAGTACATTTAGAAAGCCTAAAACTGGTTTGTTTCATTCCACCTTAATATTTGTTGTGTACCACTGACTATAGACACAGGTATCTCTACACAGGCACTCGTACAATTAATAAAATCTGAGTGAAACCATCTCTTTATTATGAGTCGGCTGTGCCCAGGTGACCAAGAAGGCCAATGGCATCCTGGCTTGTATCAGAAACAGTGAGGGTGACAAGACCAGGGCAGGGATTGTCCCTCTGTACTCAGCACTGGTGAGGCCACGCCTTGAATCTTCTGTTCAGTTCTGAGCCCCTCACTGACTAAAGGACAGACACTGAGGGGCCAGAGAGTAGGGCAACAGAGCTGGAGAAGGGTCTGGAGCACAAGTCCTGTGAGAAGCAGCTGAGGGAGCTGGGGGTGTTCAGCCTGGAGAGAAGGAGGCTCAGGGATGACCTTATTGCATTGACAGCTACATTTATTTGAATGGAGGGTGTAGTGAGGCGGTGGTTGGCCTCTTCTCCTGAGTAACAAGTGATAGAATCAGACAAAATGGCCTTAGTTTGCACCAGGGGAGAGTAAGATATTATATAAGGGAAAATTTCTTCACTGAAAGTGTTTCCAGAGCACAGGCTGTCCAGAGAAGTGGGTGAGTCACCATCCCTGCAGGTGTTTGAATGCTGTGCAGAAGTGGCACCTTGAGACATGGTTTAGTTGTGAACTTGATAGTGTTAGGTTAATGGCTGGACTGGATGATCTTAAGGGTTTATTCCAAAACTAAACCATTCTATGATTAACTTCTTGAAGTCGTGCTTGTTGCTGTAATTAGGCGAGGCAATTACTGCCTAGAGGAGTCTAAGAGATGGTATTCCCTCTGTTGTAGAATTCCTGAATTCATAGAATCATAAAAATGTTTGGGTTGGAAGGGACTTAAACACCATCTAGTTTCAACCTCCTTGCCATGGGCAGGAACACCTCCCACCTTGATTCAGGGGTAGGAGTTGTACAAACTGCTCAGCAATTTTTTTTCTAATATCTACTCTAAACCTACTTTCTTTTCATTTAAAGCTATTTCCCCCATCCTCTTCTGAGTTCCTGAGTCTTCCCAGAATTCCTTGGTTGCCTTAACTTATCTTTCCAGCAATATTACTTTATTCACTCCCACTTCTTTCATCATCCTGGCACACACCTAATCAATTAAATTATTACACTACTGTGAGAAAAGATTGCTGTTGGCACACAGTGCAGCACATTTCTCCTTTCCTATTATACTCTTCCCATCAATGAGATGAGGCATCACAAAGGAACCTAGAAGAAATCAAGCAGTTTTAATCCTTGAATGCATTTAATCTTCATGTAAATAACTGTTACTGAATGTTTTAACCTCGTGAAGTTCAACAATGCCAGCTGTGAGGTCCTGCATCTTGGTTGGGGCAACCTCCGACGTCAATACAGAGTGGGGGACAAAACGAAGTGAGAGCAGCCCTGAGGAGAAGCCTACTGGGGATGCTGGTGAATGACAAACTAAATATGAGCCAGCAATATGTGCTTGCAGCCCAGAAAGCCAATTACATCGAACTCACCTGTGACCAGCAGGCTGAGAGAGATCTCTTGAGATCTCCCTTGGCATAATCCATACAGCTCTGGAATCCTCAGGACAAGAAAGACCTTGGAGAGAGTCCAGAGGACAGAGGAAAACTTTTTACCTGGGCTTGTAGAGAAAGGACAAGGGGCAATGGTTTTACACTGGAAATGGGTAGATTTAGTGGGTAGACATAAGGGAGAAATTTGTTATGATGACGGTGTTGAGACACTGGAACAAGTTGCCTGGAGAAGCTGTGGATGCCCTATAGCTGGAAGTGTTTAAGGTCAGGTTGGATGAGGCTCTGAGTAACCTGGTCTAGTGGAAAGTGCCCTTACAATAAGATATTGGACTAGAGGATCTTTAAAGGTCTCTTCCAAATCAAATCGTTCTATGATTGGAAATGTTGTCTTATGTAACTTGAACAGGTATATATTAAATATGTTTGCTAATACCTTTAATGGTCAGCAAAAGAATTGTTCTAAAATTAATATTGTAATAAATTATTTAGTAGGTGGACTATAACAAATCAGTTACTGTAAATTCAGTTGGTCAGCACTTTTCCCAGTACGTTGATAGATATCATCAATACGTTTTAAAATTAAGTCCAATATAAAAAGAAAAAAAGGTTTCTTCCCAGCCACTTATTGAAGGTTGGGAGAGTAACAAATGGTAATGCTGCATACAGGTCTGGCTTGGATTTGGAGCAGCAAATTCGTGGGTCTGTGGAGGACCAGGTACAACCATGTTTTTCTCAAACATTCTGGCTGTTATGACAGGAAAGTTGTGATTAGAAGAGTGGGTCCTGCAGAGGTAGGGCACCACTAGGCTGAACTGACTTATTTTTCTGCCTTGAGACTCCAGCTCAGTCCATCCCCTCTGCCACCAACTCGCCTCCTGGAGGAGGGCTCCAAAGGGCAGGCTGTGCATGGGTGAACACAATGGTGTGAAATACCTAGCCTACATGAGAGGTGTGCATCCCACAGCCACTCACTCACACCCCACCAGTAGGACTGGGGAGAGAATTGGAAGGGTAGAAGGTAGAAAACTCATGGGTTGAGATACAGACAGATTAATAGGGAAAGTAAAAGCCAAGCACAGAAGCAAAGCAAAACAAGGATTTCATTCAACCCTTCCCATGGCAGGCAGGTGCTCAGCCATCCCCAGGAGTGCAGGGCCCCATCACATGTTACACTGACCTGGGAAGAAAAACACCATCACTCCAAACAACTGCCCCTTCCTCCTTTTTCTCTCCAACTTTATATACTGAAGATGAAGCCATATCACCTGGAACACCTTTTTGGTCAGCTGGGGCCACCTGTCCTGGTTGTGTCTCCTCCCAGCCTCCCAGCTCCCTTGCCAGCGTGGCAGAATGGAAACCAGAAAAGGCCCTGCCTCTGTGCAGACCCCACTCAGCAACAACAAAAACATCTCCTACATCAGCATTGGCCCTGTGTCCTGGAAGTACATTTTCTACATATTTTCAATCTTACCTGTGGAAAGATGTGCAGAATAATTTGGATTTTGAATAACCTTTAATTTACGAAAGTCACAGAACAGACATCCTTTTGTAGAGAAACTAAAGGGCACTGTCATGCAAATACACATCACAGCATTTTGATTGGGGTTGTCTGTCTTCAGTCCATGCTAAAACTTTGCATGTATCCAAGGGGGTTTCATGTAATTGGAGCGACAAAACCAACTTTGTAGTCAGGGTCTTGTGAAAAGAATTATTTCATAAGCATCTACATCCACAAACTTCAGTTACCTTATGTGGCCGAGTGCCATGTAACGTCAGGATTAATCATCAGTTTCACAGTACATAACAAAAGGAGCTAGATGCTGACAGCTAGTATCATGCTGTAATTCAAAGAAAAGTCCTACAATGGAGTAAAAAATTACGTAAAGCACCAAGTGATTATAATATAATGCTGTGGATACATCACCCTCATTCTCAGTAAACAGGCTCATTGCTAATAAAAAATGCCTTTGGTGTGGATTACAGTGGGTAATATGACATGAATGCAAGATAAAGGAATTTTCACTGTCCTTAAAATGCTGCCTTCAGGATAAATGAGTAATGCATAATACTAGGAGACAGCATACAATAATCCAGCCAGGATCTGATGGAAGAGGGGATTAAATTTGAAACATACTCTAAAATGTCCTTTTAGAAGCAGCAGAAGGTCCTTCAAACTGGACAGCAGGCGAGTCCTGTAGTTTTTTAAGCTGGGGAATATCAGCGTTTTAACCAAGAGGCAGGTGTCACAGTGTTTTGTTTGGGTGCCTGTGCTTGTGTGCTTGTGTTCGTGGCTGCCTGTGACAGTTTACTACCAACAGGAAACATTCATTGTAAGTAAGACCTGAGCAATGGCAGCCTGACTCCATTAATGATTGAAATAAATCCTTTTTCTAGAAAATTGTGTTGGCATGCTAGAAAATATTGGCGTAAAATAGGATTGTAATTGGAAATTAATTGTTTGATTTAGATGTAGTTTTAAATAATACTGATTATCAACCTCTAATATAAGCTATAGCTAAATTGCAGATTTTCTGTATTGCATTCATGGTCAACACAAATATTAATTGCAACTGAACTGAAAATCTCTAAACCATTGCAAAATTAAGTAAATGCCCAAGCTCTATTCCCAGCTCCTCCAGTATGCAAGAACCAGTTCTGCTAATGATGAGTATCTGTTTTTTACATTGTTGTGTCTATCCCACTGAAGGGTTTTTGAGGATTATTTTAAGTAGGTGGACTTTGAATCTGTAGCTCTAGCAATTACTGTATCTATAGCTATAGCTCTTTAAGACAGCCTGATAAAATGCTTAAATGTCCTTTTTCCCTCTCTGGTTAAGTACTCCAGAGGGTAACTGAATAAGATAAGAGGTGACACAAGGCTCACAGGGGTTTTGATATTTAGCTGTAGAATCTCAATACTAAGAAGCCTAGAAAAGGGTTATTAAATCTTATCAACACTTAGTATTGATAGAAGTTTACATTTTAACAAATTTCTTTTGGCATTTCTCACTGTGGATCATGAAAGGACTTAAACTATCCTGAAAATTGGCCTCAAGATTGGAATTTTATAGAAGCCTCACCACAGGAAGATAGCCTGAGAGACATTATGGAAATATGCAACTCTGGAAACACATAAGCAGTAGCTCCTCTACAGAAAGAGCAGAAAGAGCTCAAAGCAAATCTGTAATCATTAGAGATCAAACCAAGGAACAAAGAGAGAAAATGCAAAACAGCACAAGCACATGTTAATGTCACTTCTTGGCAGAAATTTTTGTTAATGAAATGCAAGCAACAAATAAGTTCCAGAATTCACTCTTAATTGAAATATGTATAACATAACATGTTCTCTATAAGCACAGTATAAGCAGGAACAGCAAAAGTTGCATTTAATGTGCTATAAAATTTTTATATTTGAAATAACTATGCCAAAGTTGCCTTATTCAGGCTGATTTTTCTTTTTTTTTTTCCTTTGTAACTAGACCTCTACTTTTCCATGACATGGGGCACGTACAGAAAAGAATGCAGAGAACAAAATAAAGGTAAATAGTTTTGAATACACAGAAGCAAGAGAATATACATGTCCATTAAAAATAAAAACCGCATTGCAAAAAAAACCCAGAAAAACCTCAAATCTTATGGTCTTGGAAAGAAAACTGGTCATGCATGATAAAGACAATGGCAAAACTATTTGGCAAATAAACTCAAAACCTCTATCTAACTTCTATTGAATATGAAAAATCTATTAGTCCCCTAAAAATGTGTTACATTATTTTCCAATGGGAATCAAATTTAATTCTGCAATTAAAGGGCAACAGATGATGAATAACAGGCACCACTGCAAGGTTCAATTGTTAATCTGTTTTCATCAAAAAGTGACATAAAAAGGAAACAAAATAATCAGGAGAGGTTTTGAGTATTCCCTTTTCATTTCAATCAGTAATACCACTGGAAAAAAGCAGCTTACCTCTCTTTTGTGAAAGTGACAAGAAAGAGGCATAAATGCCAGGTGAATCAGAACGAAATTAAACACAATTTGTAATGCAAACAAATCTTTGCCAGGCAACAAATGGATAACATTGCAAGTGAAAAATAAAAAATTTGAAAATATGTGAATAAACTTTATCTCCAGCTGCTACAAGTAATGCTATTTTTTCAGTAACTTCTCTTTTGGAAGGTTTGAATCACCATGCTTGGAAAAAAGTTTTTAATTTGATACCTTGCACCTCTGTCCCATTTCTTAGGAAACTAAATGTTAAATAGAACCCAAAATGGCTCTATGTACTACCTAATTAAACTTTTTTTTATTTATAAAGCCTGAGTTTATACACATATTTATTTTTCTCACCTATTTTTCAGACCAGGTTATTTCTTTTCTAAAAAAGCTGAGAAGGACAATCTGTTTTGCAGTAATAACTACTGAACATGTTTCCCAAATGCCCAGTGTTATAGACAAGAATTACAAATTTTAAAAATGCTGTGAGACCTAATGAAGCCCCTATTTTTCTAAGCATTTGTATTGTACTGTCTTTGCACTTCACCTGCATTCCTCAGGTCTTTCCGTGGCTGGGCAAGAAAGCTACAAAACGCCCCAATAAAAGTCATATTTGGAAGCTACAGTATGCTCTTCACTGTACAGGCTGCATCAATCGGCTGAGGCCAATTATATGAGGGTTGACAAGGAAAAGTTCTGGACCCTGCCCATGGATCACAACAACCCCAGGCAGTGCCACAGGCTGGAGGCAGAGTGTCTGCCAGGAAAGCTGCCCAGCAGAAAAAGACCTGGGGCTGCTAGTGACAGCAGCTGAACATGAGCCAGCTGTGCCCAGGTGGCCAAGAAGGCCAATGGCATCCTGGCCTGGATCAGCAATGGTGTGGCCAGCAGGATCAGGGCAGTGATTGTCCCCTCTACTCAGCACTGGTGAGGCCACACCTCAAGTGCTGTGCTCGGTTTTGGGCCCCTCATGGCAAGAAAGACATTGAGGTGCTGGACATTGTCCAGGGAAGGGCAACGGAGCTGGTGAAGGGTCTGGAGCACAAGTCCTGTGAGGAGCAGCCGAGGGAGCTGTGCGTGTTCAACCTGGAGAAAAGGAGGCTCAGGAGAGACCTTATTGCTCTGCAACTACGCAAGTGGAGGGTCTAACAAGGTGGCATGTTAGCCATGTCTCTCAGCATTCTGCCCCATCAGTAGGCTGCAGGTGGCCAAGGCCCTGGGAGGGGACACAACTGGGCCATCTGACCCAAACCGACCAAAGGAACACCCATGTGATGTCAGATATAAAACTAAGGGAAGGAAGGGGAAGGGAGAAATTTGTTATTTATACAATGTTTGCCTTCTGGAGCAACCACTAGTCATGCTGGAGCCCTTCTTCCCAGGAAGCGGCTGAGCACTGAACATCCCTTGCTGATGGAAAGTAGAGAATATTTTTTTTCTCTTTGCTTATGTATACACAAACTTTGCTTTTGCTTTAGTAAACTGCCTTATCTCAATCTACAAGTTGTTTTCCACGTGATTTTCTCTCCCCTGTTTAGCTGTGGAGTAGAGAGGCTGGGTGGTCCTCTGGCATCCCGCCAAGGGCAGCCCACCGCACTGGTCTAGTCAGCACTACATGCAATAATACTGAAGCAACACAAAGTGGATGTTTCCTATCATTGGCCAGTGCCAAACACTGGCATCCTCACAGGACATTCTACTTGAGTTAGGTTAGTTTTTACTCTGCAGCCATTGTGTTGTTCCAGTAGTGGAAATGTAGAAATATCAAGTGTAACTCTGACTTACACATCAATTAATTGTACTTCAACATTGCTGAATTACTTATATTTTTAAAAAAATTTATTCCTTTTTTAGTACAGATCTGCTCAAAAGTGAAGAATTTAACAGATTATCAGAAAGAGAAGATAGAATCATAGAATATCCCGAGTCAGAAGGTACCCACAAGGATCATTAAGTCCAGCTCTTGGTCGTGCAAAAGGCAGCCCCATGAGTCACACCACGAGCCTGATGATATTGTTCAAATACTTCCCAAACTCTGTCAGGCTGGTGCTGTGACCACTTCCCTGGGAAGCCTGATCCAGGGTCCAAACACCCTTTGGGTGTAGAACATTTTTCTAATATCCAACCTAAACCTCCCTGACACAACTTCAAGCCATTCCCTCAGGTCCTGTCACTGTCACCACAGAGAAGAGATCAGTGTCTGCCCCTCCTCTTGCCCTCATGAGGAAGCTGCAGGCAGCAGTGAGGTCTGTCCTCAATCTCCTTCAGGCTGAACAGACTAAGTGACCTCAGTCCCTCACACAGCTTCCCCTTCAGTCCCTTCACCATTCTCACTGCCCTCCTTTGGATGCTCTCTAATAGTTTGATGTCTTTCTCATATTGTGTCATCCAAAACTGCCCCCAGCACTCGAGGTGAGGGTGCCCCAGCTCAGAGCAGAGCAGGACAATCCCTCCCTTGCCCGGCTGGCGATGCTGTGCCTGATGCCCCCCAGGACATGCTTGACCCTCCTGGCTGCCAGGGCACTGCTGACTCGTGTTCACTTTGCCATTGACCAGGACCCCGGGTCCCTCTCCATGGCACTGCTTTCCAGTTTCTTGTTCCCCAGTCTGTCACGGGACATTCAGGGCTGTCCCATGCCAGGTGCAGAATCTGATAGATGTCATTCATCTAATAATGCCACATCCTTTTTTCAAGAGCATGCAGCTTTTAAAAGGAGAGAAGAAGTGTACATTTTATTGAAAGGTCACAATATACCATACACATTACTTCACATACAGGCAATGCATTACTATTATCTATTCATATTGCACTTGAATATTTGAGAAATATGCTCCATAATCTTTGCCCTCACAAACCTCTCTGACATCGCCAGATAGTCTGTTCTCTGATTCCAGATGTGCCCATTCCCACAATTTTGATCAGAGGTATATCAAGATGGCATCAACTACTCAAGAAGGTTCTATTCAGGAACATTTATGTCTGTGATACCAAAATCTACAGTTTAGTTTGATTACTTTTATTCAGTGATAATAAAAATAATCAATTTTATATGTCTATATCCTGTCTGTACTACAGCTTTTTAGACATAACTTTATCTTACGTTCCTTTAGGATTTGCCATTTATGGATGGCTTCCAGAAAATCAGAAGGAAGATGTTTTAAAAAGTGAACACATTCTGATATTCCCTATTCCTATTTTTGTTCTAGTTAGACAGGCCCTAGTAAATTTCAGCAGTAACACAGATTTAAATCAGTGCTGTTTCAAAACCTAACAAAAAAATACCAGCCTAGGAATAACTATAAGTAAGTAAGGCAGTAACATACCACTGTTAAGGCAACTGGCATGAAAAAGTTAATGGGATTTCTTTTCTGTCTTTGTTTTCTAGAAGTGCTTAAAAATATGAATTAAGCTGGATTTTTATACCCTTAAAATATATTAACATATATCTACAACAGAAATTGTCTCTTTTCCTTAATAAATTATTCTGATTATCTGAACCTGGAACATAGACTAATTTAAGTTAGAAAATTTAATCCAGCTAATCCTGTACATAGCTCCTAGTTTTCTGACAGTATATTATGAGAAAATGTGACCAAGTTTAGTGAGGATGTGAATTAATGTCTCTAATTTTTTCAAAGGTTATATCAGAGGAATAGCTCTAGGCACACAAAAACTAACAAAATATTCCTCTTCTGTTCAATACTTTTTGTCACCTCCTTTTTCTTCTCCAATACATTTGCAATAATTTTATCACAAAAACTGCCAGGACTTAATTACCTTTGACATCTCTCTCCTCTGTAACTTTGGCTGACACGTGACAATGGGTTTAAAACTTACAAGCGGTGAAGAAAGGCAGTCATGCACGGTGTGATCACAGAATGTTTCTTAACAAACTTGCTTAACAAACCAGAATTAATACTCATTAAATTTATTCCAGCCTCACATAATAATAGAAAAGCCTTATTAATTAGTCACAGTAAATTAAGAAAAGCTCTATGAAGAAAAGAAAATATGTTTCCAAGTAATGATATCCACTAAATATGTGTTCAAATCAGGGAGAAATTTACTGGGGTGTTTTCTGGCTTGGTTGTTTTGTACACTTGTCCTACTAATGATGGTAATGGAATTCTTTCAGATTCATAATGAATCAGGAAAAACATGAATAGCACTCTGGAGGTACAGTATGTGTAGATTCCTGAAAGGAAGGAAACAAATTCAGGGAGAAAAAAAGTTGTGATTAGATAACATTCATACCAAATTGAAACAAAATACAAAATGCAACTGGCTAAGAATCATAAATTCATCCATGCCTTGATTTCCTTCCTTGAAAGTAACAAGGTTCACAGATCCAAAAGCCTGCATCTCTGTTCTGTACAACCCTGTGTGTAGAGTAAAGCTTTCATGTGGGAGAAGATGGAGGACTGTGGCTGATACACACTACTTGGAGATTTCCTAGGAGGAAGGGATTCAGTTAGTGACTTCAGAGCCAGGAAAGGAAAATAAATCAAAATGCAAGCATTAAGATGGAAAAGAATGATCTTCTGGCAAGGCAACAAATTCAACTATTAGTCAGAAAAAAAATTTTTGGGCAGAACTTGCATAAATTTTCCTACTTCTGGGGTGCACATATTTAAAACACGGTAATTTTCACAGCAGAAACTAGCTGGTGCAGGATAAAAGTGACATTAAAAGGCTTTAAAATATGTGACTATTATATAAGTAATAGCTACTCAAGTCACAAAGAGGTTCTCTAACCTACTGAAGTCATGCATATAAACACACACACACACACACGAAGGAAAAAGGGAAAAAATTAAAAAAGGACAAGAATGTGGATGTTGCGGATGTCTAAGTTCTAGAGTTTGGTGCAAAGTCACTAGATTTCCTCTTTTCTGTCAAAACCACAGACCTTTCCACCTATTAATACATCAAATTTCTGCAGGAATAAACACTGATACTGCAAGATTAATTTCTTCTCAATTATTTCTGCAGTTCTATCAGCAAATATCTCAACCTCCTGGAAACTGAAAATGCTTCAGCTATAGAGAATGAGAACACATTGTTGTCGTGGGTTTGACCCTGGCTAAATGCCAGGCACCTACGACGTTTGCTCTCTATGCTCTCTCCTGCTGTGGTTATGCAGAGGAGGAAAGAAAAAACTAACACACTGGACTTATGAGTTGAGATAAGACTACTGATAACGAGGACGCACTAAATTCAGGGCAAAAGCAGGCGGGAGAGTTAAAGTTGCAAAAAAGGTGATTTATTAATCTAACAGAGTCGGAGGATAAATCAGAGGTAAAAATAAGCTCTCAAGATACCGTTTCTTCACTGACCCCCCTTCCCTCTTAAGGCACTGCTTCCCAGCTCACCCCCTCCCTCCTTTCCAACTAACCAACAACTCCCGGGCAGGGGCAGGGTGTGGGGTTCTTTTTCTTAAATCAGTCTATCACAACTCTTTTACTGCAGACACTGTTTCTCTATTCGCCCCCTCTCTCTATTCAACTCACAGATCCGGGCTGGGGCAAGGTACGTGGCTTTTCTTAGTCAGTCCAATGCCACAATTCTTCTGCTACAAACGTTGTGTCTCTACTCACCCCCCCTCCCTATTAAGGCCATTTCTCAGCTCACCCCCTCCCTCCTTCCTTCTAACCAACAGCTCCGGGGTGGGGGCAGGGTATGGGGGTTTCCTTTGGTCAGGGTCAGTCCATCAGGGAGAGGAGTCTTCTACTTAGCCATGGGGGTCCCTCCCACGAGAGACAATCCTCTGTGAACTTCTTTGGCGTGGGTCCAATCTCACGAGCAGCACCCGCCCGATTGCTGCAGTCCGAGATTCTTCCGTCCAGGCTGCAGAATTCCAAGCCGAGGCCAGGCTGTTTCCATCCCGGGAGCAAGGCCTCTCTCTCTCTTGCAAGGCCTTTGCAACTCTCAGTCTCTGGGACTCCCACTGGATCACAGCTTCCTGCAGGCATCACCTGCTCCTCTGGCATGGGCACCTCCCCACAGGCTGTGGGGGGTTCTCTGCATCCTCTGGACCCCATGGGCTGCAGGGGGACCACCTGCTTCCCCACGGTCTTCACCACGGCTGGCAGAAGGTTTCAGCTCCGGCGCCTAGAGCATCTCCTCCCCCACCTCCTCCACTGACCTTGGTGCCTCCATGTTGTTCTCCCTCACATATTTTTACCTCCTCCTCCTCCTGCCCTGGCTAAAAAGAAGTGCGTGCTCACGTTGTTTTGATTTCGTCTTAAATATGTTTTCACAGAGGCGTAACTAACATCTCTAATTGGCCCAGGTTTGGCCAGCAGCATGTCCATCATCTTCAGAGCCATCAGAGACTGGCTCTGCTGGACATGGTGGAGAAATTTCTAGAATCTTTACTCAGGACATGCAGGAGCCATCTTTGTGCCCCACCCTGCTCACTGGCAAAAACTGGGCCAGGCAAAACTACCACAATTGTGCAAAGGAACTTATGAAGTAAATAATTGTGAATAATTATTCCAGATATTTACACCAAAATTTCGGGAATTGATTCCTGTATTCTATCTTCAGTTTCTTAAATTACTGTATAGAGGTTCTGTATTACAAGCAGATGGAGACAAGGTTCAAATGGTTTAGAATTTATGATGGAGCCAGGAGCAACTCTAAAGCTAAATGTGTCTCTTTTCCAGGACTGTCTCATAAAAGATAATATACATAGAAACCCAAGAGCTATTAGTTATCTCTTCTCAAACAGCTCTAGACAAAACAGCAGCTTTGTCTCTGTATCTCTGAAGGGCTAAGATTGCCAATAAAATAAGCCCTTCTTGAAAATTAATTTCCTTCCTGGAATGAGATTGTCTCAGTTGGTCTCTACACAGAGTTTCCCCATCCCTGGCGATCTTTACTTCTGTCTTTGTTACCTCTGACACAAGAAATCCTGACCTGAACAAAGAAAACACATGACATCACTTGCCATCGGCAGGCACATGGCATGAAATCACATACTGTCTCATTTTTAAGACACATATGAATGTCAGACTTGAAAATAACAAGAAATACATCTTGTCCTTGGAGATTCCATGTTAAGAGCATCTGGAGAAAATTAAATTTCTGGCCACCTTAACTTTTTGCAGCATACTACAGGAGCAAAAGAGGCAAATATAATACAGTTCCACTGATTCCTTTCAGGACACAGCGCTGCATCTTCATAACCACTCTGTACTTTAAAACAACATAAGATTTACCTAACACTTTCTGCAATGTTTTTGGTGTTCTTTTTAGAAAAGAAATGGATATTTCCAAGATATTTGACAGGTATTTGACCACCCCTCAAGAATTCACTCTCTTGCATCCTTACTAGTGTTCTTACAGGGTTCAAATTGTTTGCAGAAAAGGTTTTGTATTCTGGGCATTATTTTTGAGCATGCTCCATGAAGACATGTAACAGCTTCATCAAGCAGAGCTGAGTATGATTACCTGCAATCTGTTCCAGCACATGGTCACTTGCAGAGTAAAGAAGTCCTTCCTCATGTTCAGGTGGAACTTCCTATGCATCAGTTTCTGCCCATTACTTCTTGTCCTAATGCTTGACACCACTGAGAAAAGCCTGACTTCATCAGCAGAGGCAGCCAGCTTGGTTAAGCATGACTTCCCTTCAGTGAATCCATGCAGATTACCCTTTATCACCTTGTTATCTTGTTCACATGGTCAAAGACGGCCTTTGAAGCAGGCCACAACGAGCTGTTCCATCACTTTTCCAGGGACTGAGGTGAGGTTGACTGTCCTGTAGTTCCCTGGGTGCCCATTCTTGGCTTTTTTTAAAACAGGGGTGAGATTTGCTTTTTGCCAGTACTCAGGCACCTCTCCTGACTGCCATGACCTTTCAAAAATGATTGACAGTGACCAAGCAATTACATCCTCCAATCCCCTCAGCAACTGTAAATGCATCTCATCAGGGCTCATGGACTTGTGGAAGCCAAGTTTGACCAAATGATCTCCAACAAAATTCTCTTCCACCAAGGGGAAGCCTTCCTTCCTCCAGAATTTTTCCTGTTCTCCTCAGTCAGGGATACCTGTGGGCTGACCTTGGCAGTGAAGACTGATGCAAAGAAGGCATTTGGTACCTCAGCCTTCTCAGCATCCTCTGTTGCAGCTGTCTGTGTTCCATTCGGTAGAAGGCCTGGACACCACGCATTAAATACTCCTGTTAATTCAGTATACAAAGAAATGTGAAAATACATCTTTAAGAACATTTAGCCCTCAATTGAAAATAATCTGAATGCATGCTAGATGATTCCCCAAAATGTATCTTAGTTTATGAGATTATAGTTAACATATCACACTTCAGTGTTAACAGTTACCCTGCACTACATACACACTAGGCTGGTTCTTCTGAACTTTTCCTATCTTCTTTCTAAAATAATAAATCTACCATTATTGTGAAGTAATTCATTACTTGAATTTCTGAAATTATTTCAGTGCAGGAAGTACCAGATACCTAACAATATCTAACAGTCTGCTTTACCATATTTCCAGTCTGTGTCTGTAAACATAATTGGTTTAGTTGCCATTGCTATCTAAACTAAAATGAGCTCCAGGATTTTTGATGTTCATCCATTAGTAAGGACTGGTTTTAAGGACAATGTCCCTGAAAGTGGTTGCTTTCCCACTGAGCCGAACTGCTCAGCTGCCTAATTTCCTTCCTAAGTGAATTCCTTGGATGTTATCTTATGTAGGATTGTAAGGGTATATCATGTCATACAGCAAGTGAATGCTGCCAAATATAACATGACCGTGCCCTGGGAGACTGAATTCAAAAGACACTTCAGACACCTCACAGCACAGCCCAACTAATATGTACAAGTCAGAAATATTTACTCCTTTCCCCTTCAACCTAGGTAGGGTACCAGATGTGCTTTTTGTTTCAGTATCCAGAAGAAAAGAAAGTGGAAATTAATGGAAAACACAGGTGTCACTATTACTTTTCTATATTCAAAAATATCTCTGTGTTCTCAAACAGGGAGTATCCTGCGTTAGACTTCTGTCAAAACATTTTACCTCCTCAAGCTCTGAAGATTTTGCATTATCAGCTTCTGTTTAACTCACTAATTTATCAGTTTAAGTACTAAATAAACCCAAGTAATTTTACTTAAGAAGTTAATTTCACATTTTCCTGAAAGCCATTTTCTTACTTCCTCTCCATTACTCTCCACTGAGCTTTTTAAAATCCATGGACACAAAAGCCTTTTCCCTCATGTGTTAAAATACAGGGAAGCAGAGCACTCTTCACTTTGGTTTTAACCACTGAAAGACAAAAAGAAAGAAATTAGATCCACTTGTATCTCATGTATGTAATTTTCTTGTAAAGTAGTGACAACCTCAAACCAAATCATGGAATCACAGAACCATATAAACATATGCAATAGGCTGCATTGGAAGGGACCTTAAAGATGATCTAGTTCCAGCTTTCCTGTCATGGGCAAGGATACCTTTCACTAGACCAGGTTGCCCAGAGCTCCATCCAACCCGGCCTTGAATACTCATAGGGATGGGGCATCCGTAACCTCTCTGGGCAACCTGTTCCAGTGCCTCACCACCCTCACAGTAAAGGATTTCTTCCTAAAATCTACATAGAAAATATAAACCTGCTCTTTTTCAGTTTGAAGCCATTCCCCCTTGTCCTATTCCTGTCATTATCACACTGTCAGAAGTCTTTCTCCAGCTTTCCTGTAAACCCCCTTTAGGTACTGCTCTGAGGTGTCCCTTGAGCCTTCCCTTCTCCAGGCTGGACAACTGCACCTCACTCTGCCTGTCTTCACAGGAGAGCTGCTCCAGCTCTTGAATCCTCTTCCTGGCCCTCCTCTGGTCAACAGGTTGATTTCCTTCTTATGTAGGGGCCCCCAGCTCTGATGCAGGGTTCCAGGTGGGTCTTACCAGAGCAGAGCAGAGCAGAGCAGAGCAGAGCAGAGCAGAGCAGAGCAGAGGGGCAGAATCCCCTCCCTGGCCCTGCTGCCCACACTGCTCTGGATGCAGCCCAGGACACGTTTGGCTTTCTGGGCTGCAAGTGCATGTTGCCATGTCAAATCCAGCTTTTCATCCACCAGCACCCCCAAGTACTTCTTGGCAGGGCTGCTCTCGATTCATTCTCTTCCCAGTCTGTGTTTCTGCTTGGGATTGCCCTGACACGACCGATGTGCCAAGACAGAACGTGCATCTTAAATGCCTGCCCGATTTACTACTGAATTATGTCAACATGGAATGTAAGAAAACCCATTTTCCTCTACCCTGTAGAAAACTGTTACTTTTAAAGAGATAAAAAACAAATGGAAGAACCAAAACCCCAAAATTTAGCTCATAAGTTCTGATGCATTCCTGTTAGCAATTTGGTCCACACATTGTGTATACACTGGGACAGGAGATGGAGAGTGAATGAATATTTATTTGTCACGCAAATCAGCCTTGTCAAAGACCTTGCAAATTCTAGGTATGGGCTCTAATTTTGTTATGACTCAGCTCTGTGAAAGAAACCAGCCTGTGTTCTGGTGTTGCAAACCTTCCCAGAAAACTGTTTAAAAAACATTTCACAAGGAACATACGTGACAACTTTTTACATTTTCTGTGCTGCTCCCTGAGTTCACTTTATCCCTTTAATTTTGCACATTAATGTGAGCAAAATATTGCTTGCAATAGATGTTATCATTTATTATTAATTGCTTTAAAACCTGTATATTTACAAATACAGTACAGTATGATACTCTTTTTCAAAAGAGTATAAATTTCCTAAGGAAAATAACTTGCTACATATATCATCAAAATGGATGACATGAAATTTTAAGCCAAAAAGTTTTTTCCATTTATGAGAACAGTACCAGAATACCATATTTGAATAGCTGAATACAATATTGATCAATATTTTAAGTGTATATAATTTTATTTTCAATCTATGAATACTCTGCACTTACATGATTTGATGTTTACAGTCCAGACCCTCTTTTTATGCTCTTCACCTCTACTGCCTTAGATACTGAAACCAGTTAAAAATGAAAAATACCTTACAAATGCCTTTTAAAGAATTCTGCTGGTCAAATGGCTGTATTTCATGGCTCATTTACTACTTGCTAGTAATTCAATTTTGCTTTAAGAATGAGAAGACATCATCATAATACTTTTCAACTGAGCTCTGTGGTAGTGGTAAAATAGAAAAATCCACTGCCTTCCAATAAATCAGGCTTACACCACCTGCCTCAGATAAGGGATTTTTTTACGGAAAGGGGGAGAAGCACCTGAGACCCAGGAGGGCTGTGCAGCCCTTCAGAAGGGCCTTGACAGGGTGGAGAGAGGGGCAGAGCAGATCTGTCTGAAATCAAAGGCAAATGCAGGGTCCTGCACCTGGGGAGGAACAACCCCAGGCACCAGCACAGGCTGGGGCTGATCTGCTGGGAAGCAGCTCTGAGGAGAAGGAGCTGAGGGTCCTGGTGGACAACAAGCTGTCCCTGAGCCACCAGTGTGCCCTGGTGGCCAAGAAGGCCAATGGTGTCCTGGGGTGCATTAGGAAGAGCACTGCCAGCAGGTCAAGGGAGGTGATCCTGACCCTGTGCTCAGCCCTGGTGAGGCACATCTGGACTGCTGTGTTCAGTTCTGGGCTCCTTAGTACCAGAGAGACATGGAGCTGCTGGAGCTTGTCCAGAGGAGGTGACAAAGGTCATGAGGGGACTGAGCATCTCTCATAGGAGAAAAGGCTGAGATGGCTGGGCCTGTTCAGCCTTGAGAGATCACTGAGAGGGGACCTCATCAATGTCTGTGAGTTTCTGAAGGGAGGGTGTCAGAGGATGGGGCCAGGCTTGGCTTGGGTGCTGCCAATGAAATGTGGGAAAAAGCTAGCTTAGCCACCCCGCATTTTGATTTTAATCCTTCACCGTGAAGCAGCTTGGAACTGATCCTGTTTAAGGACTAGAGCCATGCCTAATGTATGTCTTCATGAGAACTGAAACTATTAAGGGATCAAACAGAATAAGCACAAGTAACTCAATCATTCAAAGCATAGAACAGAAAGTAACAGATGACTTTGCAAGATAACCAGCAAATATGTAATGATTTCCACACACCAAAAGTGGAACCTTGGCATGGAACAGAACAAGGCAAATTTTCCACCCATTCTTATGAGAGTAACCTATCACTAGAATACTTTACCAGGAATTGACTTTAATTTACTATTACAGCGATTCTCATTTTATTTTTAATTGGAACATAGCTTTTAGAAAAACAGCCAATCTGGAATGAAAGACAGTCCTATGGTCTGTGTTGTACAGCAAATTAGACCAGATATTTGCAACATCTCTCTAGTCCATTATGCTTCTCTATAATGCACTTTTCTGCCAGGTGCTCTTGGGGCTTATTGACATGGCGTAACAAAAGAATAGCTGTCAGCTTTTGAGAGACTTCTAAGAAATGTTATCATTTAGAATTCAGTGTAATGTGTGTTATGTTCCATTTGTTTAATTTGATCTGTTGCTAACAGGAACACAGAGCGGAAGCCAGTTGGGTAGGGGAATAACAAGCATATATCCACATCAAAGCACGGTGGTAGCAACGCCAAGGCTGCGGGTTTGATCCCTGTACAGGCCATTCACAAAAGAATTGGGCTTGGTGATCCTGGGGAGTCCCTTCCAACTCAGAATATTTTGGGATTCTGTGAAAACGAAAAGGAAACAAACAGGAATTTAACGGGGGACACCTAGGAATAAAATACTAACTCATACAATATTAAGTTTAATTTGCTTTTAGAAATCTTACTCCTCTTTCTAGTTCATTATTTGTCCCTGTTCTATCTGAGCGTCCTATGATTTTATATTTAGCTTGCCCAACTGCTTTCTTGTCCCTTATAACAATCTTTTTTTTTTTTTTTTTTTTTTTTTTTTTTTTTTTTTTTTTGTACAAAAATAGTATAACATACCCTGTGGTCAATGGGGTTATCCCTGAAAAATCCCTTAGTTTTTCTACTTTGACTTGGGGAGAAAAAAGAAAATTAAAAGTCTTGTCACTCCAGTCTTTCTACTATTAATCAACATACTTTTTCCACTGGCAAAGCAGAAAGAGGCTTTTAACTTTCACAACTTCCTTTTTGTAACACCACAGCCCCCACAGCCCAGTATAATTACCTTGCTTGTGCTCATCAGACAAAAGTTGTCCCTTTAAGCAGGAGGAAAAGAAACAGAAGAAAGCAAGGGAAAAGTCTAGTATTTTGGTAAATGTCAAGTCTCTTTCAGACTAACAAAATCAATGCTAGATATTTCTAGCTTTGCTGAATTCTTAACTAACTCAGAACACATGATCTTGTGGCTCACAGCTATGGAGAAGGTCAGGCCTGCAAATACTAAAAAACTCCTCAGATATCTGTTCAAAAAATCACTAAAGCTATAAATCTCCTATGGACCTATTTTCCCCCACTGTCTACCTCCCAGACGACACCTTCCCACACTGTCCTGAGAACGGTGCCCTCTCCCTGGTCTGTCTGTCAGCATCCCTGTATACCACAGAGTCACAGAATGGCTGAGTTTGGAAGAGACCTGTTGAGGTCACCCAGAGTTAAAAAACTCACCTCTATTGTCTTTTATTCCATTAGCTCATCCTATAAAACTTTCTTTCCCCCTCCCCCAGAGGATAGCTTGAACTCATTGTAGTGCAAATGTTTGAACACTTAAATAAGTATAGTGCTGAAATCCCTCAGACACCGGAGGGCTAGGTCAAGTGTCTTTGTGGAATTCTGCCGGGGTAGCTGCCATCTAGCACATGGAGCAGAAGGCTGGCACCATGGTGAGTGCTTCCACTGCAACAATGTGGACGAGTAAGTTGTGTGAGTGTGAACTTTAGTATCTGTACCCTTCCACTGATGATGCCATAATGGTTTATATTGCTGGAGCTCCTCTCCCAGGAAAGTTTTGACCATGAGCACAGTTTTTCTTTCTTTGGACATTTACACCTAGATTTCTGTTTTAAAAGAGTGATTGTCAGTTTCCAAGAATTTTCACACAAGGTATTTTAGGCAACATTTTCAGAAACTTGCAAATTACAAAAATTAGGTATTAAAGAATTACAGTTTTCAGACTTCCTTAATTTATTTTTTTTAATGACTAAGAGATAGGAGGATAAAAGAAGAAATAGCAGCAGCAGCACAAACTCTTACAAAAACACAGCAGGAAAGAGACATACCAGCATAAAGCATATACTAATTTCTTCTAAGAAATACAATTTTTCACTGTACAGCAAGAATTGAAAAAATTAATTCAGGATTCATTGTAGTTTGCATCCAAACAGAATGTACTCTACACCAGTGCAAATTCTCAGTACAGGTGATAAGAATCAAGACACAGAAAGAAAGCTCTTTTGTTTAAAGGATACAAAAGTTTTGTCAAAGCTTCCTTTTCCTGTGATGAGCTGCTTCTCTGTCCACCTGCAGGTTTTTCCCTGTAGTGCTACCACACATAATCCTCAAAGCCAAAACTCACCAGTGAGTGCGGCTGTCACAATTTCATGAAACAGAGTGAATAAGGTTTGCACGTGAAATTCCGTCTGGCTTTAATTTACTCTACCCTTGCTGATCTATGAAGGGTTAGATAAATACTGCTTTAAATGTCAAAGACATTGAAATTCATATTTTACACAAGCAGACAGCCTTTGTAGACTCTGCTTGACAGCTACTGAGAGTGACAACTATTGAGAGAAAAATCAGGCCTTGCAAATAGATAACACCAGGATCACTGCTAGAATAGAGTTTTCTTGCTGTGTTGGCAGTGTGGCCTCCAGGCAGCAAGCAGGCAGGTATCCATGCCTCCAAATTCATCTCCCAGCCAAACAAAGAGATGTGGAAATGGCTTGCAAAAAAAAGAACCCAAACCAACAACAACCCCCACAAAAAAACCCACCGCTAACCAAAATCAAAACAAAACAAAAAAAACCCCCAAACAAAACATGAAACCACCACCAACATGCAAAGAGAAATCCAGTACGAGAGTTGCACTTTCTGCCCCCCAAATGCTGTGCGTTCTTCCAAGGAAGGTGCTCAGATATATAGATTTCCTGAACAGCATCAATATAATGGTCTTTAGTGCCACTTCACACATTGCAGGAATATCTGAACCGAACTCATTAAAAGAACAGTATGCATCATGTTTCAATACACATACAGGGGTGAAAAAAGGAGCGTAAAAATGGAACCATGGTGTTTGACAGGAAATAGACTAGCACAAAAACCACTCCTTCATTGTGGAAAATTCTGTCCAAACAATGATCTTGTTGGCAGATCATAAATCCATAAAATGTGTCACAGGCTGTAGCACTAAGGAAACAGCAGGCCTAGAGGAGTTTTCCAACTGGATCTCTTTCTGGAGGGCCTTTTTCATTTTTACCGTGACAGCAGATGCTGATTTAAGTTATTTTGGCTGAGTTGCTACTAATTGGTCTTTTCATCTGTGATTAATTTCTTTGTCTTCTTGTTCACTAAAGGATTTAATTGCAGCAACATAGAAATTTGCCAGTTTTTCTTCAGAAAAATGCCAATTAAATTTTCCATTAAAATAAAATCCTCAGATCTTCCATTGCAAGGAGTTATTTGCATATTACAGTAAATATATCTGTAAAATAATATGTTTTTCTTCTAAGAATACAGATTTTTCAACTGTATGCATTCACTCATTTCTATGTTAAACCAAAGTATGCAAGCAAGACCTTACAAGAAAACTTAATGAACTGGAAAAAGTTGTCAGCAATAGCAGCCACATGGCTTTCATGCAGACAGCATGTGCTTCATACAGCCAATTTTGTGCAGATATCAAAACTCTCCAGCTGCGACACATATTTTCAAATATCTTCCTCTCAAGACTGATTCAACCTCTGGATCCTTGGGCCAAATCTAACAATGCAGACTTCTGTGTTGTTTTTATATTTATTTTCTTAGAATTTCTTACAAATCAATCATTTAAAAATGAGAATTTTTTCTTACCTACTGATCAAGATTTATTTTTTTTTCCTTATTCTGCTGACCAAGGCCTCTGAGAGACGTACTCTGGCTGATTTTGTTGTGACAGCTGCAGATGTGAACTTGCCGGATTGAACCCAATCAACAGAGCCAGAGGCGTTTGCTTCCATATGGATACTGGTGCAGAAGCATCAAGTTCTAATAGAGAAGCTGGATGAAAAAAACATATTCAGACACAGTTGCCTCTGTACAGTGACTTTATTTCAGTCTCTATAGTGAAGTTTTGTCACTTTTAATCTTTTCAAGTCACAGCTCAGAGAATAACTGGACTCTGTTCCATCTTCTGCACCATTAGGAGACTTGTTTTTCAAACTTCCCTTGGTTTCATTTGCCAATAAATAATGTTTTGCAGCCACAAAGGCAGGAATGCAGTTATTCACTTGCTACAAGGGAAGGAGCATGGGGAAGAGAAAGGATATTTGGTCTGCAGTACATTGAAGTCTGTCCTGAAAAGCTGGGAAACCTTAACCCCTTGTACGCATTCTGCTAGTATGAACCCTTATATTCAATCTTTCACTTCCAGCACTAAGTCTGGAGTCTTCACTTACAAGCTCTGCATCATTAATGATTTTTCCCACCACTACTGTCCTTCCTTTTCATTATCAGATCACATCTTATCTATATGTACTATTTATGCCACTAGTATTTATAACTCCATAAAGCAAGAGGAAAACTATTTGCAATAAATCAGCTGCTGACTGAAGGGCTTCCTCCCCATAATTCCTAATGCACTAAACCCAAGCCTTGTCAACAATGTGCTGTGTGCTTGTGTAACTTTCTGTGTTATGTTAAATGCTGCACAGAAATAATAACTATAAAGTCAAAACATTTTAGATGAAAGGCCATATTAAGAGGAAAACCTCAGTGAATTCCAGGAGATACAGATATGACAGTTTCTGCAAAAAGTCTAACAAAGTATCAGCTCTGAGGAGTGCCTGATTTTGGTAGATCTGTGGGTGTACCTCCGGCCAAATGCTCATACTTATGAAAGCATAGGCTATATTATTGCCCAGAAAAAACCCCCAACTTTTGTCACCATTAACACAGTATTCACCAGTATTTACTTTTCCTACAAACAGCCCAGTCTAAAATATGGGTGCCCTTGGTAGAATTTTATAAGAAAATATGCTCCTTCTAAAGACAGAATTATGAACCTACCTCAAAGATAAGGAGATGCCAGAAATTAAAAATCACCACTATCACAAATGCAACTCAGTTTAACGACTCAAGTAATGCCAATTCAGCTCAAAGTTTCTTTCAAATCCAATATATATATACTGTCTTTCTCCCGTCTTTCACTTCTCTGATAAGGTGCCATAAAAGTGTACACTTTTAAGACATGCTTTTTCCTCCTGTCTGCCCTTCCACTTGTGGTATTGCTCCATTCGGAGTTTTTAATATGTATATATATAATATATAAAATATATTTAATATATTTTTTCTCAGAAGCATCCAAAATCACTTATTAGTTGAAATAACTGGAAAAGTTAGCTCTGTTTCTAGAAAGCTAAAACATCTCCCCTCATGCAAAAGGGCAAAAACAAAATGAAAATGTATATAATATAAGATTTTACTGACAGAAAGGTAGAAAATTAAAAAAAAAACAAAAAAAAGCCACAAAACAAGTGAAAATGCACTCCCTCTTCAACAAAATAGCATGAAGATGACACAAAACTTGGAATAAATTTGTAAGTTGGAAGGAAAACTCTGACAGATTTCTTGTAGCTCTGAGATTTTATAAGATAAAGAAATACCTGCAGATTTCTAACTAACACTCACCAATTTGAAGAACAAATTATTTCTGCAATTCCACTAGAAAACCAGAAGTGTGTTGTCGGACCCTGCATGCTAAGACAACAGAAAAACGCATATCAATACTGTTTTTGCATCTGGGTGTGTCTAGAAACTATTTAGCAAGGAGGACAGCCAGAAGTCCATTATTCTGAATTTACCAAAGAAGAAGCAGAAAAAAAGCCCCAAAACCAACTCTAAACCCAGCCAGTCATATTTATTTAAATTCAATGGAGTAATGCAAACAATGGTGCAAACAACACCTCTAGAACTGGCAGCAATAAGAAAATGAAATAGATACCAGTATACAGTCTTGTCAATACCATGGCATAGCAGAGAAACTTGAAGTTTTTAAAGAAAAAGGAAATGGTCCATATATTTACAAACCTGTACAGATTCCTACAGGTGTCTTAATAGTAATTAGTAACTGGTATTACTTTCTATTAGCACACAATTTTACTATGACATGCCAGAAGAAGAGCTTCACCATTCAAGACAGTGGTGTTATGGGAAACAGTGTCATTAAGAGTCTGGCAATTTTTAAATACAATAAGGCATTCTGATGAATATGACTGTAAAAAAAACAAAACAAAATCAACATAAAAAGTAAACAAAAACTCCCCACAAATCCTCAACAACACATCCTCCCACATATTCTAGTATCAACAAACATCTCCCAGCTGAGCACATGAACATTCCGTGTGTGGCAGGGAAGGTTGCCATTTAAGAAGTGGAAGAATTCCTTCCTGTCTTCTACATGGAGAGCAGTTAATTCATTCGTAACAGGTTTGATACTTGGTCCTGTAAAGCCACACACAGCTTTAAGCCCCCAAAGTGGATATTGAATCTCTTTGCTGTAGAATGAGGTATGTTCTCACTCAAAATAATAGGTTATAAAACAAAAAATAATGAGGAAAAACTATGCCCTTCCTGGGAGAAAGCAGAAGGTCTCATGTTCCCTCTTTCAGTACTTTGAAAGAAGCCTCTCCTCTGCTGACTCTTCACTCCTATTGCAATTGTGTTCCTTGAAGAAGTTGTTTCCTTTCCCTTCAAACAGCCATCCAGAAGCACTAAATTCTCTGACTCCAAGAACTGCAGGTTTCTAACTTCTACCTCTGTGGAATTCAGCTGAAATCACATGAAAGGTCCAAAGATGGATATAATTGGTCTGTCCACACAAGTGAACATTTTTCCATTTCCTTGAAAATCAAGCTGACACCTCCGTTTAGGAGTGCCTAGACACAGACTTTGTGCTTTGGCCTATAACTAAACATGTTTATTATGAAGCAGGATATAATATGCTTTGGAATGTTTTGAATTAGAGTCACTATAAAATAAACTTCTAAAATACATCTAGACTGTCCATAAATTCTATCCCTTTATTAACTGAATTAATGCCAGCACAATGAAAATCTGTTTAAAAAAGTATTGTTTGTTTTTGTAAAATTTAATTGCAATTAAAAATACTTTAAAAGCATAAAATAAAACTATTACCATCAGATTACTCTTAAAATAAAGCATCTGTTGCAAGAAATGGTTTCTCTGCTAAGTTTTAAAATAGTAAAGAGAAGAAATAACTGTGTTATATCATTTTCCAAAACTTCAAATGCATACATGCAAGGAAATCCAGCAATTCCTCTTTGCTGTGTTTTCCATTTGTCCATGCTACATGTTTTCCTTGTGTAATTCCCAAATCTGATCTTGTTATACTTGTCTTTTTGCATTCCTCTTTTCTGACAAAAGTTATTTACCTCTCCCATAAAATTGATTTGGCATTAGGTACTTCTTAAAAAAAAAAATAGTTCTGCTGACACACTCATGCTGGGACGACTTTGCAAGACAAAATGACACTAGATTACCATTCACAAAAGGTAAGAAATGTTTTGGAGACATTATGTGTTTTGAAGATGCCCTGTTTCTGAAATGCATTTTTCAGAATGTTCTGTTTTTCTCCCTGGGAAAAAAATAACTGTTCATACTGCTACAAAGACATATTGTTAATTGTGAACATATGTACTGTCGTCTCACCTGTGCATTTATAAAACCAAACCAACTCAGAACAACAGGACTGAATTCCTTTTCTATGATCCTCATCCTGGACAGCTATATAAAAAGGTCTTCCTAGTGGGCTAAGTGTACACATTCTGATTCTTAGTCTTGTTTTCTTCAGTGCAAGTTAATTGAAATTGTCATCTAAAGCGGAGAGGGAAAAGAGAGTGATTTTGCTGCAATATAGGGTATTTTTTATATATATAGGTATATTATCATAGGTATATTTTTTAGTTTGGAAGATGAGGGAAAAGTTTCGTTGCACTAGTGTTTTAAAAACTCTTTTGCATCTCCAGTTACAGGGTTGTTTCTTCTGTATATATGTAGCAACAGCAAAAACAAACAAAATTCAGCAAGATGTGACTGGCTGGCACAACCAACCATCCAAGAATATATTTTAATATTGTCCTTTTAAGACTGATGTATACAAGCAGAATGGTGTATTTTCCCTTCCTCCAACATCAATTGATTTCTTGTCTGCTCCTGTTTGAAATTTAATTTCCTACAGTTTGACTTTAAGTTGACTAAAACCGCCTGTACAGTGGAAAGGGGCTTTCAGTACTTCATTTATCAATGACTTGCTATCAAGTACTATTAAATGATTTTTCACTTCTCTGTGCCTCATATGTACCATTCATCTTTCATTTACATACATTACTAGTCACAGTAAATCAAACACCATTTCTTGAAGGAGCCAAGAGACAGGCTGCCATTAACTTTCAGCTTGCTTTTTAGAAGTCTGTACTATCACATAGAAAGAAGTGTTTTTAAAAGTAGTTAATACCAGCTCTGGCATAAAAAGATTATCCTTATACTCCAAATGATGTTGTACTGTAACTGACTATTCAACCAACACTCAATTTTCCAATTCCACTCTATGACAGTGAAAAAAAGTGATATATAGACTGTAAATAACACTTCCTCCACCCGCAGCCCCTCAATGAGTTCACTCCAGCAGAAGATTTTACAGAGTGGTTATAATAACAAAACAAACAAACAAACAAACCCAAACAAACAAAAAAGGAGGAAAAAACCCCAACCAAGCAATCCCTTCCAGAACTGTAGAGTTTAGAGAGTACTATGATTCTTTATATTCCTTACGAATTGTGAGACTCCTAAACATCTGTAGGATTTACACTTCAAATGTACCCAAAACATGCTAAGACAACTTCCATTTTCAAGCTGAGGTCGAGACAAAGCATCCCAAAAACACACAGCCTGAAATTAGGAAAAAAACTGCCTTTTCAGTCAAAGCTAAAGGTGAAGCCTGACTGTAGTCCATAACTACTTCATCCAAGAAACGTCAGACCAATACAAAACAAAACCCTCTTACCCTCTCATTTCAGCAGCTATTGATGAAAATGAATAACTACAGCTGAAAACAACAATAAGAAACCTCTTTCAATACCTTCTATAAAACTTGCTTTTATTTCTGAGGGTTAACAAGCCCTTTTGACATTCTACCCATACAGGAGTTATAGATTTTCAGACACATCACACTCACAAAGAAGAGACACTCAGCACAGAACAATCTGTTCTCTGCTACAAAAGCACCAAAGAGAGATATTCAGCAGCCAGAGAATTCACAGGCCCATAAAAGAGATAACCTGACCTGGTCAAAGCACAAACCTGAATACAAGAAAAACAAAAAAAGCAAACAGATAAACAAAACTAATAAAAGGGCCATAGGGAAACAAATATTTCAGAGAAAAGAAGTCATGCCATCGAGAAGGCAGACATGGTGTAAAGTGGGGGACCATGCATATCGATTTCTGTATTGGCACTGGACACATTTTGCAATACAATTATGAAAGCAGAATCACAATTTCTTTGTTCATTACTGTGGTTGACAGCTGTTTTTCATTACAGTCCTAAGATCCATTAATGAATGACAATTACAAGACTTATAGTACTTTGCATTATATTCAGCACACAATGAAAGATCAAATGCAGCATTCTTCTGTGAAGCGACTGGAGTGATGCCTGGTTATTTTCAAGTTGTCTCTCAGGGTTTTCTCTGTATGTAAGCAAAAGTGATTTTGCTTTCTATGTGCCACTGAAGCTGGGCTTGCCAAACTCTTCTTATCACTTAGTGCTTCGTTACCTCCGATAAAGCACAGCACTAAATTCTGCCTCTTCCCACCAACTGCAAAACAGCTTTATAATCACCAGAACCTGAAGACACTGGCAGCACAGCTATCATCAAGAACACAATTTTGCCAGAATAGCGTGCTATGGGAATGTATCCAGCCCAGTTCTCAGTGATCAGAATAAGAAAAACTTTGCTGTTTATTAAGTTTATTCATATTTTTTTCTTCATGTGAAAAAACCCCAAAAAAACCCAAACATGAAATTCAGTAAGAGATAGTGCAAAATAGACTCCCTCAAATAGATTCTGACTGTCATAAATTTTCATCAAAATGTATACATCTGAATTAGGATGAAGTATATTCTCAATCACATTAGATCTTTCTGTAGCTGTTACCTTCTTGAGGACCCATAGGTGTTTCACAAATGATTTACTGTCAAAATACTTTACTTATGCATGAAAGAATAACCCTAGTACCTCCAGTCTCTGAAGTTCAAAATTTGTTTTTGCTGACAACATGTGTTCTTTTGTGACAAAATAATTTTTATTTCCCAGTCCTTTACTTTAAACATTTTTATCCTTCTTTTCTATAATCTTATGGAGAAAAAATAACAGAAACCAATTTAAATAATGAAAAGTCTGATAATTTTTTGTATCCATATTGCTCATATGAAATAATATTTTTTGAATGAAAAGTAAGCTATCAAGTGTATTTTCTTCATGCAGTGTTTCAGTTAATAAACCCATAAATTCTACAGATTACTTCTGTCTTGATGTGTCCTACAGTGTCCCCTTACGTGGCAAGGTTTTGGTAGCTGCAGGGGTGGCTTTAGTGATAAGAAGACAGAACTTCCCCCATGTCAAACAGAGACATTCTCACCAGCTCCAAAAGTGCCCCACTGCTGCCCAGCGATGAGCTCCCACACTGCTGGGAGTGATTCTGTGGCAGCAAAGTTAAGAAAAGGAAAGCAAAGCTGTGCAACAACTGTGTGAGAGATGTGAGAAAATGTGAGAGAAGCAGACCTGCAGATGTCAAGGACAGTAAAAAAGGAGAAGGAGGAGGTGCTCCAGGTGATTCTGTTCTCTACTTTGGAGCAGAGATTATCCAGCAGCCCATCAAGAGGTCCATTGAGCAGATATCCACACATGGAGGACCCCATGCTGAAGCAGGTTCACATGCCTTGAGGGAAGTTTCGGCCCTTGGAAAGCCCACGCAGGTTTTCTGGCAGGACCTGCAACCCTGTAGAAGGGACTCATGCTGGAGCAGTCTGTGAAGAACTGCAGCCCATGGGAAAGTCCAATGTGGAAGAAGTTCGTGAAAGACTATTCTGTGAGATGGACCTCAATCTGTAGCAAGGAAAAAGTGCAAGGAGGGGGGAGCAGCAGAGGTGAAATGCTGTGATCTGACCAAAGCCTCCATTCCTCCTGAGTCTGTGCTGCTCAGGGTGAGGATGTAGAGCAGTCAGGAGTGGAGCTAAACCTGGGAAGATGGAAGTTGGGGTGAGGTGGGAGAGAAGCATTTAAAAATTTGTTCTTATTTCTCAATGTCCGTCTGTTATAAATTGGCAATAAATAAAATTAATTTCCCAAAGCCAGTTCCTTTTGCCCATACCGGTAATGGCCAAGTGTCTTTATCCTGGCCCATGAATATTTTTCACCATGTTTTCTTCTCTGTTCTGTTAAGAAGATGTGTTGGTTTTGGCTGCACTGGACTTGATTTTCTTTGTGGCAGCCGCTGTGGGTCTGTGCTTTGGATTTGTGCTGGAAACAGTATTGATAACTCAGGGCTGGTTTAGTTATAGCTGAGTAGGGTTTACTCAGGTCAAGGCCTTTTCTGCTCCTCACTCCACTCCACCAGCAAGGAGGCTGGGGGTGAACAAAAAGTTGGGAGGGGACACAGCCAGAATAGGTGACCCCAACTGATCAAAGAGATCTCCCAGATCATATAGCATCGTGGTCAGCATATAGAGATGAGGGATGGAGAAGAAAGGGAAGTGATTGGAAGTGATGATATTTGTCTTTCAAAGTCACTGTTACATGTGATGGGGCTCTGCTTTCTTGGGCATGTCTCAACACCTGTCTGCCCATGAGAAGTGGTAAATTAATTTGTTGTTTTGCTTTGCTTGTGTGCACAGTTTTTGCTTTATCTATTAAACTGCTTTTAACTCATGAGTTTTCCAGCTGTTACCCTTCTGGTTCTCTTCCTCATCGTGCTGGGTGAGGCTTGGTTGCTGCCTGAATATTGAACCATGACAGGAGGAAAAATGATAGAGAAGTGTGGTGGGCACCTGAGGGTCAGCCAAAGACAGTCCACCACACATATTTACCTTCTGCTGTACTTTTCCTATGCTGAAGGCCTCTAACCAGGACAGTTTTGTTCTCAGGTGGAAAACACTCCAAAGCTCTTACTGAAGTTTTGTCAGTTCTGTTTACCTCTGAGATATACCTGAAGTACCAAAATGTTAAACTCGAAGGTGCTGACAAAACTTAGATTTATGAAATGGCATCATTGTTTTACCTGCACTGTAAGCAGTTAAGAGAGAGATGGAGCCTGTGCTATAGTTATTGTCCATCTGCATTACTTTATACTGATCTACAGTTAACTTTATCTGCCATTTCACTGCCTACTTTCATAATGTCCTTCTGAAACTTTCAGTCATCCTTACCAATTTCACTAACACTCAGGAGAAAAAGTCCTTGTGATTGCTCAGTCCCTTTCCCACAATACCTTTCAGTTTCTCTATATTTCCTGTATTCAGCATCAGTGTGATGTGGCTGAATGAATCCGTTCCTGTCCCACACAGCTTTAAAATGACAGGGTCGTGGACAGCCTTTTCTTGCTCTTCCCCAGCTGGAGGATGGTACAGGAGCACAGTAATACTTGTTATACTTTCTTCTTGAAACATTCACTGTAATTTTTTTGAAGTGTAACAATTAACTCCATTCTGTCTGAGCTATACCACTCACTTCATTTCTCCACTAAACACTTACTCCTGCTAAAGTAGTATTCCCATTAGGAAACCTTCAGTAATTTATAGTTTGTAGCACTAGGTGTCGAAAATATGTCAACGCAAAGAGGAAATACTTTCTCTGAACATCATATCTTCAGATATAACGAAGCAGGAAAATACTGTGAGTGACCATCTCATCATACTGTATCTCAGTATTGTAGCAGACAACACCACCAGTTTAATGAACAGTCACGCAAGTGCAGGGCTCCTACTACTGCCATTAAGAGTAAGCAAAACCCAGGTAACCTAGGAAAGTGCAGTATCTTCTGTATTACTTTTATATCACTGCCATTCTTCTAAAATTTTTATCACCCTCATCAATTCTTGCTCTATGACTTTCTTTTGTATTTTGCATCATCCATTGGGGCCTTCCTTTCAAAGCTGTAATCTGTCCCTCACTCAAGCCCCTGCTGCTCAACAGCCCTTCTCGAGGGCATTGCCGGCACAGCTCTGCTCTCTCCAGGTAACACAAACTATACCACTCTTCAGAAGAAGACTGAAGCTACTTTTTAAACAAGGAATAAGAAATACTTTATATTTTTGTATGTAAAAAAGATCATATAGCTGTTCTTTCAACGAATCTTTGTGATTTCTTTAACTTTGGTGTTGTATTGGTTTACTTGAAAGAAGTACGAAATATGGTAGAAATATGATGGAACACATGCAAAACAAATTTCAGGAGGAATACGTTTTAGTGAAGTGCTGATGTTAGATTTTATACCATGACCCTCAGGAAGGCGGTCCTGACATGTCAGCTTTCAGAATTCAACAAAAATACAATTCAAATACAATTCCATTTAAAAAACCCAGCAAACAAAATCCCACCACAAACTTTCCTCACTGCCAGTGGAACCCTTTTATTTCAGAGGAAGACTGCTTAACCTAGGTTTAATTTCTGGCCTAAATTTTTATAAAACTCAAAAGAAACAGCCCTATTAAATTACAGAAGTGTCCTCTAGTTCAAGTTAAAGAAAATGTCACTGTCAGGAGTATGTAACAATGTTGTGAAATAAACACACATCCCTTCCCCAATTTCAGATTTCAAAAGAAACAGCTTTTTGCCCAAGCTGCACAAACACCAGAGGCAGGTGGAGCCAAGTTTGAAGAGATCATCTTCTACAATGCAACCTAGAGTTCTCCACTGCATGTTGCAAATTAAATTTTAAAAGAAGTTTTAGGTTAATATTTTATTAATATCTGATTAATCTACTCTGTATCAACCTATAGCAAAAGAAAATGGGCTATTGAAGTGATTCACAAAATGGTATGAAATACACAGGTAAAAACCAGAGCCATCCTGCTTTACCCCATGGCCTTTCATAATCATGAATACAAGATGATTTACAAGTTTTGTGCTTCCCACCTGATGTTAAGTACACACTCTTCCTCTTGTACTTTTCCTTCCAGCAACCCCTTATGTGCCTCACTGTGCCTCTTGACATAAACTCTTAATACTGGATTTCTGTGCAAATCCCACAATACATGGTATTTGTTACTCCATTCCCATAAAACTCTTCAAGGTTCATTAGATAAAATGAAACAAGGCTCTTGAAGCACATCTTGACAGAGCACCCTTTTAAAGCATGTTAAGAAGTGGCTGGGCTTTCAAAGAGAGCTTGAATACCGAGCATCAGGTCAATATGCATACTTCCGAGATATTAAACTAAAGATAATTGAAATTCAGGATGGAACAGCACACACAGTCAGATTTGGACTGAGTATCTTTCTAATTAAAATAGCTGGAAAATAAATGGACATACAAATTGGAACTTCTGTTTTAAGACCTCAGCTGGCGTGTCTTTAGAAAACAAAGTATAGTTGTTACATTAGGGAGAAAAAAAATGGTAAAACGTAATAAAAAGTAAGTAGCACAGAAAGTATAGGTAATAGAACAACAAAATAGTGACACTTTATATACCTGGAAGCATACAATCAGATCTTAAAACTGTCCATTCTAGTGGCATCAGAGAACGGGTGTCTTTGAAATATGGTTATATACCAAGTTCTTGGGATTCTGTTATTACAAGCAAGTTTTAAAACATTATTTGTGTTTAAAAAGATTTTAAAAGTACTCTGGAAAATGGGCAAATTGTATTTTACTCCTCACTGATATTTCTGATAAGCACCTTCCCAGAATACATTCAGTGAATTTATCTTCAGGAGATTATCTGTTGAATCATTACTGCCAAAATATGGCATAAGTATTCTACTGACCAGGTCAGAGACAAAAGGTGACATGAAAATACATCAGTGAATGCCATATAATTATCCTCCTCCCAGTCACTTCAAGCATTCATATTTTTTTCCTCTGCTTCCAAATACTGACTGCCACATAGGTAAGTGTAACCTTTTCTCCTGTTAGGAGTGGCCACTGGAAAAGGGTCCTGAAGAGAATCATGTTTACAGCTTTATGTGACTTACCAGCTCTGCAAAACTCACTACCCTCAAACCTCTGCTCTTAAACCTCTCTGACAGGCCACATTTCTGACTCTCTACAGAAAAAAGGGGCAGAAACTTTTAGGAGAATAAAGATAGCAACATTTAGTAATTAAATTAGGAGAATCACTGCTGTATGAAAAACTGAAGCACCTTTCACAGTATCTGCAATTGTTTGTATTGCAGTTGTTAGGCTCGTTCCACTGAAAGAAGGAAACATCTTTCTGTAACTGTAGGAATAAGAGTTTGATATGCAGAACTGAATGGAGCTAGCGTGCAAATGTGCATAGAACAAAAATGGCTTTCAAATAAATAAACCTGAATTACTGAAAATACATAAGGTTATAACAAAAACATAGATTTTTAACACAACAGAGGCAGAAAAAGTATTCATAATGTTTATTTCAAGGAGGAAACCTAAAGCAGAAGAAAGGAAATTTTTAAGGGTTATCAGAAAGGAAAATCTTTATAGTAATTCAGCACTCTTGGAGGACTAATATGCCCATTCTGTTAACCACTTCCATGGAGGTACCATAATAAATGCTGAAGTTAGCTTCACAATGTAATAGTTACATAGTTACACAAAAACAAATCCATGACCATTTCCACTACTACAAGGCAGTGACAAGACCTTGGGAAAAGGCAAAGTAGATTTAATCTCTACCACTCATAAGAAGTCGTTGTTTTCCAGTAGGGAAGTAATCCAAAAATAAAATGTGTTTTCACTTCTCTTGTTCATTTACCAGTGAGCATTCTTGATATCTGTGCCAGGCAATATTTTGAAGTGTTATCTCCACTTTTTACTAATCAACAAAACAAAAATTATCTTTCCACGGATATATAAAGAAACAAATTTGGCCAGGGAGATGAGGTGAGGAACAGAAACTGAAAAAACATCCTCCCAAAAAACCCAGCAGCTATTTCAGATACGCCATTCATATTCTTTAGGATTCGGAACCATCTTCCACATTGGTTACCAGGGAAACAGCTCTCATGCATTCTAAAATCCCACATGTTACAAGCACATTCTGGAGACTTTTCCCCTACTGATGACAGGGAACATGATTCAGAATAAACGTTTTTCCATTTCCAAAGTTAAATTAACAGACGGAGAGGCTCCAAACATATTAAATAATAACCATCAAAAATTCTGTAAAGAAGAAAAAAGGATACTTTTATTTTAATGATTTGTAAGTCCATATGCACTATTGCTATCCATGTGTCTGAATGTCTGCTTCTGGCATGACTTATTTGACACCTACTTAACTTGCTACTTCAATGTTATTTCAGCTACTAAATGTAAAGGTGGAAATGACAATATATCTGCAAAAAAACCTTTCAATTATAGGATTCTTAGAAAAAAAAAATATTGAATACATGATTTTTACAATTACACAAAGGTAAACGTCCATGTCTCATTCCAGTCTTTCATGCCATAGATGTGCAGAACCAAGTTAGTCTTAATTCCATTATTCTAAGTCATTCCAACACCTTGAAGGAAAGTGTCGGAGCAAAATCAGCATTGGAACCAAAAGTTACAACCTCTGGTCAAATCCTCTAAGGTTTTGCGCACGTAGTATGAGGCTTTGTAACACACTGCACATGCTTAACAAGCAAAAGCTACTGTCCTAACCCCCCAAAGAGTCTGCTACTGTTGAAGACATCAATGCTAACAGTACTTTTTTAATACTTTTATTAAAAAATAGAAACTGTAGATCACAGACAATGCAAGCACACATGTGTGCATGTGTGCATATGTATCGTATAAAACTGACAGTAGCCCCTGGATGGGCTTCAAATAGAAAACACAAAAAGCTTTCCAGGAACAGCTTCCCTCGATGATTCTCTGATTAACCCTCACTTGTCCTGGGCAGACCGTAACTGGACCCATCACTCCAGGAGTGGCTGCACCATCTTGGAAGAGAGAGAAGGCCACCTCCTTCCACCTTCTGACAGCATTCCTCCTAAAGCACCAGCATACAACCAGCCTTTGCTGCCTCCAGGGCACATTGCTGGCTCTTGTTCAACTTGCTGTTCACCGGGACCTTTTCCCAGCATGCCAGCCCACAGTAACTTGTGCATCGAGCTGTTCCTCCTCGAGACTTCGCACTTTCCTTTGTTTAATTGCATGAGGCTTCTGTTTGCCTGGAGGTCTGGATAGCAGCACGACCCTTGGGTTTGTTAGCCACTCCTCCCAGTTTGGTGTCATCAGCACTCAACCCCATCATTGCATGATTCTGGGCTTAAAGAAAGTATTAAACACGACTGGAACCAGTATTGCCCCCTGTGATACACCGCTAGTTACCTGGCCCCCAGCTATACCTTGTGCTGCTGATCAATGCTCTCTGCACCCGGCCGGTCAGTTTTCAGTGCACCTCACTGCCTGCTCTTCCAGACCATCACGATCAGCTTCGTGTAAGGATCTTATGCCAGCCAGTGTCACATTACTTGTTATTAACTGACAGTGAATATTCCCCAAACAATGTACTTTTCCTACAGAGCAGAGGTCACACACTTCAGGCTTTAGCTGGCTACCTAAGGCCATCTCACTAGGTATAGAAGCCAAGTCCACTAGTCCACACCATGACATGGTTTTGGCAACATCATGTATGAAACAGAAGGACAAGGCAAATTTACATTGTATTTGCACCAAAACAAACCACACCTGAGGTGAAATTTGCCTACAAATATAACTGCCAGTGACTATCCTGTCACTTACTCCTGTGAGAGAGCTGAGAAAGGCAATGACTGATCTCTCCCTTTTGAGTATTTTCCTACATCAAAGTGTACTGTTTCAGATCAGTACCTTATTTTAAAATCTTAGTTTCAGTTAAAGACCCTCTTCCAGATTAACCCAAAAATCAGTGAATGCTCCAGTTAGTGAACAGTAAAATGTCATTACTAGACAGCAGTATAGTATATGTATAATACAGGATATTAACTATATATATGCACATGCATTTATACAAAGCTTTTCCATCAGGACAACCAGTAGCTGCTTTAGACAGCATTCATTTGCTCCATCACTGACTTTAAACTGACTGCAACATACACACAAATCAAAACCAGGTTTTTTGTAACACTTCCTGAGCACCATGCAGGTGACTGACTTCAGCAAAGGCAACCTTACAGCATTAACGTCCTGAGCCTGGGGACATGCTCATTTACAAATACCAAATGCGTGGGGGCAGGGAGAAAACAAAAGGTGTATTTGAGAGTCTTGGGTGTTAAAAAAAAGATAATTTGTTATTACCTCCTTTAAAATGTACCCAGATTAGAATTGCATTAAAGATTCCATTGAGCAAAAATATGACTGAGCTTGAAAAGGTTATTCAGATCAAAATAGGACAAGAGAAGAACCTGAACACCACCAGTCCTGCACAGCTCTGGGAGATGAACCAAACAGGGTCTTACCTAAAGAGTGGTGACTATATGGAAATAGTCTCCCAAGAGGCTGAGTGGGACCAAAGCATGGCTGCTGAGCCTCCAGTTCTGCATACCACCTGATTTTCATGTAGATGTTTGGACAACAGACTGCAGATCAATTATTCTCCAACAGATTTTTTTGCTTACTAACAGTCTTATTTGATTCTGCTAGAAAGAAGGCTAAAGTACAGCCTTTATATCAGTAAAGATAGCAGGTAAGTAGTTTGGAGTCCACTAGTAAGATTATGGATTGCCAGAAAAAAAATTAGGAGCTAGTCAGAAAACAAACATAAAAATCCCCTAACCCACTCATATTAATTTTAACTGCTAAGTATAAAGACTGTCCTCATCCTCCTCTCTTTTTGTTCTCCCTGAATCAGCAGCTTCACAACTTTCTAAATACTAATGAATATTAATAATAAATATTTATATTCGCACTCTAAGGTTTTGCATGATGGTTTTGCACTACAACTAACAGATAAGGTACTTTTCAGAGAAAGAGAAGCTGAGTAGAGTGCAAGAAGAACCAGCAGATGAACCCAGAGAGTAGTCAAACTTACTGTGGCCCTTTAAGCATTACCGTTATTTACAGTTTTAAAGTTGGACTCAAATATTTTAATGGAGAGGTTCACTGCCAAAACAAACCAATTCTCATTTTACATGACAGCTAATAGGGGCACAGGATTTCACCCTAATTTCTCCATCAAGTCTAAGTCTCAAGCTAGCCAAATCTTTCCTCCAAGGTAGTTATGTGTGGTGGGTTGGCCTTGGGTGGACACCAGGTGCTTACCAAGCTGCTCTATCACTTCCCTTCTGAACTGGGCAGGGGAGGTAAAATCAGATGGAAGCCAACTCACAGGTTGAGATAAGGAAGTCTGTTAAAACAAAAGTGAAAATTTGTGGAATTACAAGCAAAGAGGAAAAAATTCTTTCCCTACTTACCATCAGCAAGTTATGTCTGGCCACCTCCTGGGAAGCAGGGTTCTGGCATGAGTAGAGTTTTCTCCAAAAAGCCAAATATTTTAAATAAAAAAATTCAACAACACCAACACCCCCACCCCCCCACCCCCCCCCACTAGTTTACATCACATGGTATGGAGTGTCCCTTTGGTCAGTTTGGGTCAGCTGGCCCAGTTGTGTCCCATCCCATCCCAGGTCTTTGCCCAACCCCAGCCTTCTGATGGGGCAGAATGTTGAGAGACATGGCTGATGCTGTGCCAGCACTGCTCAGCAGTAGCCAAAACACTGCTGTGTTATCAACACCTTTCCAAACACCAATGCAAGGCACTGTGAGGGCTGCTGTGAGAAAACAAACTCCAGCTCAACCAGAACCATAGAAGACTATGAAAAATATTTTCATCTAATTACCTCAAGAGTTGGAGAAATCCAGGCTCCAGAATGAAGCCTCTCCAGGCTGGTCATCCTGGCCATCTCCAGGCTGGCTCGCCTCACCATGACTCAGCAATGTTGACCGAGCTGAACGCAGGAAGGCAGAAGTTATCTCAGGACACCATCCCCAGTTAAAATTTTCATCACATCTCATATGAAACTATACAAACTCAGTTTCTAGATGAAGCAGCTCCTTATGATTTGCATACTAAATTCTAACTTTCCATTTACTTTCCTGTATCTTTTACTAAAATCACACTAAGATTCTGTTATTTCTTGTTCAAAAATCTACAAAATTATGCTTGGCCTGAAACTGCAAGTATTATTTTTATATTCTGCTTTACGTTCAAACAGCTACCCTGTTCAACAAAACGATTCTTCCATTTGCGCACAACATGCAATCATCATAGCTCTACACTCCTGTATGCAGCTGGAGAAAGTGTGTTTTACAGTTAATTCAGTAAGAAAACATATAAACAGAATGATAGTATAACTCCTTTAGATTAGCAGCATTTCTTTGTTAGCCCTATGTTTTTCAAAACAAATTGAACTGTTCGCATACTCACCTGTTTTCCTGGTAAAAACAGTGAATGAATATAGAAAACCATCTGCAGTGTTCTCAGTTAAAGCACAGCGACATTGTACAGCATGTGATATCCTAAAAGCAAATGGGAGACAAACAGAAAACAGTAGACACTATAGCATTTAATTGCATAGAAGTAGAGTATTATCATGAAGTAAAGCAAATTGGAGTAAAAGCTACTTCACAATATTTCAATACATCAGCAACACAGATTAAAAACTCCTGTAGCGCAATGTTTTAACAGACAATTCTTATTTTTTATAAATATTCACAGCAAAATCCAACAGGTAACAGTGTAGACTGCACAGCAGTCAGACACAGATTTCTACATGGTTAACAGGCAAAGGCAATTGCAAAACAGATATATGACACAGAAGGTCAATTTGGGGTTTTCATTTTTTTTAAATCAGTTTTGTGTTAAAATAATTTTGTAATTCAACATTGAGAGAAGCCTGTTTACACTTAGTTCCTGATATACAGTTTTGTTCAACAGGGATAAGCGAAACCATTAGAAAACAGAAATATAAGCAAATATTTAAACAAGCATAAGGTGATTTTTTTCTCCATTAGCTTTTATGTTTGTATCCTGAATGTAAAATATTTTTAAATAATTAAGCTTAGTATTTCTAGGTTGATGGAAAACAATAATCTCCAACTTTAAAAAATAAATATTTAAAGGAGTAAGAAATTATGTAAAAGTTGTTTCAAAATTTGAAAGTGAAATATTTTTGTAATTTTTAAGGATAGTAACTTTTTAGAATACTGTCCTGACATAAGAGTACAGCAGTTTTTAAAGGAGTTAGGATCTCTGAGATTGCTAATCATGGCGTTTCATACAATTGTGGTTATTCTCTGAATAATGTTACTCATTGCTAGTGTAAGTAAACATTTGTTTTGTTTGATAGCATTTGATGACCTGTACGTACCAGTTCAAGGAAAGCGTCAGAAGTCGTTTTTTTGTTGGAACTGTAGAAGGATGTACACAGCAGTACAATTCCCACTGTGCTAACCACTTTGAAAATTCACATAGTATCTCTGTTCCCACACTAGGGTTGGCTCTCCAAGAAAAGAAATCAAGGTCTAAACTTATTTTTTCTGTATATGTCTTACCTTTATGAGCTTTATTCAACACATCTTTTAAAAGACTGAAGAACCTTCCCAGAATCATAGAACCATAAATTTGGAAAAGACCTCTAACATAACCAAGTCCCACCATTTAACTCAGCATTTCCACATTCACCACTGAAACAGATCCTCAAATACCATATCCACATATTTTTAACACTTTCAGGGAATATTTCCCAACATACCACACTCTGGTTCACATACTTCTTCATCTAAGAACAAGTCAGTATAACGTAGGCAATCCTCTGGGCAATTTATTCTTGGAACAAACATTTATGTGATGTGCTTAAGCTTTCTTCCAATCACTAATGGTATTTTTTTCCAGCTTACTTATTACTTTCTTCAATAAGCTTTCACTGCTTACATTGTGCCGATTACAAGGCTGTTAATATTTCCTGCTGAGCTCCTGTGGGCTTTGTCAATTCAAAATTCTGCTACATCTCTCTTGATGTATGACACGGTTTAACCCCAGGCAGCAGCCAAACCCCACACAGCCATTCACTCACTCTCCCACCAATGGGACTGGAAGAGAATTAGAAGGGTGGAAGGTAGAAAATTAATAGGTTGGGATAAAAGCAGTTTAACAGGGAAAGCAAAAGCCATGCACACAAGCAAATCAAAACAAGGAATTCATTCAGCCCTTCCAAGGGGCGGGCAGGTGTTCATCCATCTCCAGGAGAGTAGGGCTACATCACAGGTGATGGTGACTCAGGAAAATAAATGCCATCAGTCCAAATGTCCTGCCCTTCCTCCTTCTTCTCCCATACCCTGAGCATGATGTCATACGGTCTGGAATATCCCTTTGGCCGTTTTTGGTCACACGTCCCTGATGTGTCTCCTTTCAGCCTCCCACGCACTTCCAGCCTCCTCCTCAGCATGGCAGTACCAAGAGCAGAAAAGGCCTTGGCTCTGGGTAAACCCAACTCAGTAATAACAAAAACATCTCTGCATTATCAATCCTGTGTTCAGCACTAATCCAAAATACAGCCTCATACCAGCCTCTGTGAAGAAAATTAACTCTACCCCAGGGAAAATCAGCACAGTGCAGCTGAAGAGAAATACAGCCACCCAAAATATCTGGCAGCCAGTGGTGTTTCCTAGACCAGATATGAGCATCAAGCACATTTCCTTTTAACTCCTTTGGCTGATCCACCATTAATCAGTCATACCCACTCTCAGACATTCAGGCATATAAACTCAGAACTGTCTTGATAAGGCTGCCAAAAACTAAGGAGTATGTAAGTAGTTGGTGTCAGTACAATTGTTCTAGAGAGCTGATTACAATATAAATGGTATTGTACCATCGGGAGAGAAATTCTGCCCTCAGCTAAAAAGAAAAGTGCATGTTTTGAAATTTTAAAAAAATCTGGTGTGGTGTAAAAATCCTTACAATTCAAACATCTCATTTTCTGACATGCCCGTATTGCTGAAAACTAGCTCAAAATCTGTGCTTGCATGCAGTTGGAAGAAGTTTTAAATCACTCCTTTCTGTTAAGCTGGATTGTAGTTATGTTTGACCTCATGGAGGATAGTCAGAGGTAATTTTCAGGGAATATCTTGTAACAAAATCATAAACCACCTCCAGGTAGTGTTCTTTTGCTTGCACATTGTTATTCTTCAAAAGCAGACACACACACACACACACACACACACAATCATTTACTGCTCTCTTCTGCTGCTCAGGTTTTCATTGTTATGATTCCTTGAAGATGAACATAATCTTTAAATCAGGAGGGTACCAGCTAAAAAGGCCAAGAAATAGTGCTCTGTGCCAAACAGGAAGAGAAGGGTTATTTTGAGTAGAGGTAGAAAGTAGAAGGAAATGTTTGCATGCTTCATAGGCTTATATTTTATGATGTGCTTTACATGGAAGTAGTTGGCTGAATAAAAAAAGTAATGAGTATAGGAGTGAGGCAGATGAGGTTTTAGAAAAAAACATGAGCAAAAATGTATTAATGTAGGTTCACTGGGGAAGTTACTTTGTTTTTTCCTTTTTAAAAAATTTGCTTGGGTTTTTTTTTATGTCTCATAGCAGCTTTTTGGGTATTGTTGATATGGAGAGGGGACTTTAAGGCAGAATACTCAATGCCAATAATATTTCAGTTTTACTCCTGAGTTACATATACCCTTTGTTAACTATTTCTAGCTAGAAATAGTTCATTCCTACCATGAGTGAGAGTAGTGGTAGATGACCATAAGAAATCCTGCTGTCATTCACTCAAGAAGTACTGAAAAATGAGAAATCTCTTACGCCTTCACAGAGCATGGTCATTTCAACCTGTGAAAAATGGATACAGTGTTTTTTGTTTTTTTTTTTTTTTTTTTTTTTTTTTTTTTTTGGCAGTGGCTTGTATCCACTTTTCTTAGGAGCAAGCAGCTATGTAGGACACACATTCAGACAGAAACAGATCCCAAACATGATGCATATTCCAAAATTGGGAGATTAAAATAAACATACTTTTGCTCTAACACTTTGTGTGGCTTTCTCTTTAGTGTGGTGGGTTTAGTTTCTATTCGTTTTGCTGTCCTATTATTTTGCTATTTTACACTTTGGCAAAATTTTACTTCAGCTGACTTTTTTGTTTCCTTTCACACTTTGTGTACTTTGTGCATGTCATTGCTCAGTAACTCACAGTAGCTGCACTCCTTAAAAGGAATAGACTCAGAGAAACTTTCTTACTGGCCCAAACTAGTTTGACAGGTTCAATGACCCCAAATACTAGTGCAGTGAAAACTATCCCAGATTCAGGCACCTTCCAAGTGCATACTATTTAACATACTCCTTTTCTTCAACAGAAATGCCCTGGCTAAAGGATATGAATTAAAGTAGCACTTAGAATGTGAATGATTAATTGTACAAAAATCATAAACCAGTCTAATTTTCAAAAGGCAAAACTTGTCCTTGCAATAGGAGTACTTTGAAAACAACCAGCAGCAGTCCAGGTTTCTTTCTACCAGGTGTCTGAGACTACAGCCAGATTTTGCTAATTTAATTGCATGATAGGCTAATCTCATCTGGCAATGTGAAGTTATCCTATTCTAACACTGCAAACAAACAAGAAATAATGAGAGCAAAATAAATCTGCTGGTGTACCTTATCTCCTGAGAGAAATAAAAAAGACATTATGGATGACCAAATGAGGAAGTGATTTTCATATTATCATTCATGTAAGTGAGAGGGTAAGTCCAGGACCTCTCTCTTAAATCCTAAATGTTTGATCACATAGGAAAATTTTCCTGAGTAAGTCCACATGCGCACACTAATGTTAAGATCTACTACTGTTGTGTTTTGTAAAGATTTATGGTGTGATGCAAAAAAGAAGCTTATTGCATGTTAACTGTAAGTCTGCAATCCTTATGTATGAGGGAAGAATTCCCATCTCTTTATTATTAAAACCACTAATTAAGATTGTTACATAAATGCTTCTGTATCTGCAGAGAGATTAAACCCACCATCTCCTGTTACAGTGATGCCCCAGCATCAGTCTTCTCTGAGGTTTAAGTATTTTATAGTAAAAATAGATTATTTTATATTAAAAATGCATTACATAATGGCAGGTTCAGAGGAACTTAGAAACACATTGGATTAAATGTTTGGGGAAAAATACATGTTTCTACTGCTAGCAAACACAATGAGGTTTTGTACTTTTATATTATTTTTTAGTACTCTGAACTTCACTACAAATACTGCATTACCTCCCACAAAGGTCTGTTTGGGTGGACTGGTTTTACTCCCTGTGCTCCACTGGCTGTATTTAGAAGGCAGGAGAGCAGTTCCACTGGAACACATCACAAATATGGCAGAGCTGGAACAGGAAGCTCGAGTATAATCACTGTTGTTCAGTTTATCCTAAAGCACTCAGTAACATTCAGGCAAATGTTTTCGAAAGTTTATCAGGATGTTTACTTGTGCTCGCTGTTGGCAGTGTTTAATTAGTTAAACTACAGCTGATAGTAGCGCAACAGCAGCACTGTTCCAGTCTTCTGCTGTATCTCTTGGAGTTCCTAATTTAAATTAAAATTTTACATTAAATGAAACAAGACCTCCTTGGAATTTTTGGCTGCAGGTTATCTGGGTCTGTTTTAATTTCTACACAATATTTCTCACAATTTTGCTTAGTCACTAGTGGATTAGAAAGTGTTTAATCATACTCATTTGACATCACTTGCTATGGTCCCTTCAAACATATACCAGACAAGGGCACCTGGTATGTCTTCTTCCTAATTTCTTCATACTTATGTTTTACCATTTGAGTAAAACCATGTAATACATTGCTAATATTATTCTAGCGTACTTAAAAGTATCTGTCATTTTACTGCTACATCATCCTTTGGTATTTAAACTTCCTTTTAACCATTTTTATACTCCCTACCCTTGAATTCCCATGATTTATGGCTAGGTTTTTTTCTCAGTATGTCGCATTTTCTTTCGCTTCCCTTTACTACTGAGTAAAAATGAACTTACAGCTATATCTGTCTTGTTACTGAATCTTCGTTATTAATCTAGTAAGTGTCTTAAAAGTTGTGGTCTTCCTTTGCAGAACTCTGTGCTTCTTTTTATTCCATACCTCACTTCAAATTTTCCCAAGTATTGTAAACTGGCATTTTCAAAGTATCAGGAACATAAATTACTTCCAGGAACTCTCCTCTCTGGCCAGTAATAAATACCAGGTATTAGGATTGTTCAGTCTGGAGAAGAGGAGGCCCAGGGGAGACCTTATTGCCATCTACAGCTGCCTGACAGAAGGCTGTAGTGAGGTGGGGTCAGTCTCTTCTCCCACATAACAAGCAACAGAACAAGAGGAAATGACCTCAAGCTGTGCCAAGGGAGATTACGACTGAATAGTAGGAAAATTTCTTCACTGTAAGGGTTGTCAGGCACTGGAACAGACTGCCCCCTGAAGTGGCTGAGTCACCATCCCTGGAGAAATTTAAAAGCTGAGTAGATGTGGCACTTAGGCACATGGGTTAGTGGTGAACCTGGCAGTTGAACTCATTGGTTGGACTTGATGATATTAGGGGCCTGTTCCAACCTAAATGATACTGAATCTAAATTTTATGAGCTTTCTGAAGAGATAAACACACACACACATGCATGCATAGGTATATAGGTAGATAGCTGATGTCAACTGTGTAGTCATGGCCAGGTAAGCATGACTAAATGAGCGCAGCTTATCGCAAGGAGAGGGACACTTCCCATCTGAAGAAATAAACACCCCTTGACTGAGGAGAGGATGCCGGCACCCCAGCACATCCAACACCTCTGCCAAGTCCTGCGGTCACCTTGTGTCACAGGGCAGAACCAGCGGCCAGATGGACTCCCAGGACGTCTCACTCCAGACGGCAGCAGATGGATGGGGACAGCACCCCAGAGGAGAGAGTCGCTTTGCAGAGCAGGGGTGTGTGTGTGTGTGCGTGTGTGTGCATGGGCGAGGGACACGACCTGGCTGTGAAATGGTGATGCTGCACGGCCCCGAGCAGGGAAGCGCGGGGGCAGCGAGAGGCTGCGGAGCTCCCGCACGGCTCAGCTGGAGGCGGGCGCTGGTGGGACCGGCGGGGGGCTGAGGTACTGTGCGTGGGGCGAGGGGCTGGGGCTGAGGTGCTGTGCGTGGGGCTGAGGTGCTGGGGCTGAGGGGCTGGGGCTGAGGTGCTGTGCGTGGGGCTGAGGTGCTGGGGCTGAGGGGCTGGGGCTGAGGTGCTGTGCGTGGGGCGAGGGGCTGGGGCTGAGGTGCTGGGGCTGAGGTGCTGGGGCTGAGGTGCTGTGCGTGGGGCTGAGGTGCTGGGGCTGAGGTGCTGGGGCTGAGGTGCTGTGCGTGGGGCTGAGGTGCTGGGGCTGAGGGGCTGGGGCTGAGGGGCTGGGGCTGAGGTGCTGGGGCTGAGGTGCTGTGCGTGGGGCGAGGGGCTGAGGCTGAGGTGCTGGGGCTGAGGTGCTGTGCGTGGGGCGAGGGGCTGGGGCTGAGGTGCTGGGGCTGAGGTGCTGTGCGTGGGGCGAGGGGCTGGGGCTGAGGTGCTGGGGCTGAGGTGCTCTGCGTGGGGCTGAGGTGCTGGGGCTGAGGTGCTCTGCGTGGGGCTGAGGTGCTGGGGCTGAGGTGCTCTGCGTGGGGCTGAGGTGCTGGGGCTGAGGCGCTGTGCGAGCGGCGAGGGGCGGGCGCGCAGAGGGGCGGGCTGCCGTGCGAGTGGCCGTGCGGCACGGCGGGTGAAGGGGCGGTCGGGGCGGAGAGCCGGGCTCCGGTCCCCGGCGTCCCCGGCCGGCCGCCAGCCCCACGGGCAGCACCTCACGGGCAGCCCTGGCGTTCCTCCTCGGCCTGGCACAGCCACAGCCAGGAAGATTTTGGCCCGCTTTCTCTCGCCTCCCGTTCCCCTTGGGAGAGGTCAAGGAGGCAGAGTCAGGAGGAGAGCCTGACTCCCACTGGGTGCTTCTGGTCTGTTGACCGCAGCAGTCATTATTTCCTCATTATCATTATAGCCTGTGAAACCTAATACCTTCCTACCAGCAGAAAAAACAGAGCTGTACTTAGATGTAGAATATCAAGAAAGTCAGGCTCTTGTAGAAAACACCTTTAAAATAAACTTGTTTAATTTAATGCAAAAAACCCCCAATACCCCCAAACCAACCCCAAACAAAATACAATTTATATATTTCATTAACATCTATGAAATTACAATGGTTTCACAATAACTTTCTGAAAATTCCTTACATAGGTAAGCATTATCTGTAAGACTACGGCACTCTCAGACATCACAAAATGCCTTGATATGCTTGCTATGCCAATAGAAATGTGCATGTACATATAGAAAAATAAACTTAAAATGAATTATACCTGTCTCTGATGAAAGAAGTAAAATTGTGTGGCCTGCCACTGGCTTTGCATTGAATTCTTTATGTTATTATTTATATATGCCATTTTCTAAATGTCACATCTCCTGAATTTACAGCTAGGTAATATATGCAGAGATATATTCTCAGCTTGTGTTTTCTTTCATGACAACCTTGAAGTCTTGGCAAAATGTCTCAGACTTTACCATTTTTTATATTCAAAGGAATTTTTATGAAGTGGTATGATGTATTCCACACTGCCATTTTCCCAGTGTACTTTTGGCCCAAGCATAAGTAGTTACTAAAATAGTTTTCCACAAAAAGGAAGTCCCCTCCTCCTGCACCAGTAACTTTGGTCTGTGGATGCATCACAACCCAGTGTCCTGCCTGTTCCCACCACAGATCTCAGTACATTGTTAATGGCCATCTATCGTTACCTACTTCTCTCGCCACTTGAGTAAGGCATCTTCTTAAAGAACAGTACATACATATTCGATACTACACATAAAACCCCCTTGACATTACAGACTCGATGTAATTACAGGCTCAATGTCCACAGCCAATGGTTGTAGATATTTGTAAACATATTGGGCACCTGTAGGTTCAAACAATGTCGCTGAAAACTATTGTCTGGAACATGCACGTAAGTTGTCATTAGCCTTCCCAGCTCCTTCAGGAAGTTTTGTTAGTTTGTTGTTAGTTTGGGGTTTGTTTTTTTTGTTGTTGTTGTTTGTTTTGTTGTTTCTTTGATTTTGGGTTTGTTCTTTTTTAAAATAAAAATTATAGGGGGAAAGAAGAAAACAGGTATCTCTGTTGTAGAGAAATTTTGTTCCACTAACGCAGCAGTGGATCTGCTCTTGCAGATGTAGAAGCATCAAACACTGTGACTGTCTGTTAAAACTTTCACTCTCTATGGCCCTGGGTACAGAGGTGACACAGAAGACTATGGTGACTGCTGTGCACTGAACAGCCCTTTCCATGTACCCATAAGCATTTTAAATAATGCCCTGTCATCCTAAGTGATGTAAAGACACACTTCACTTAAACTAATGCATCAACCTCTGTCACTTACGGATCTTCAACTACCAAGTTAATGTTTGGAAATTTCAGAAAATCAGCTGAAAAAGAAGCTTTTTCTAAGAAGCAAATTTCTTTTTCATAGATGTTAGTGGAATCAAACATTTACTCAAAATTATTTTCCTCCTCCTAAACTATGTTGATCACAGATTATTGAAAGCAAAGACTAAGCCAGTATGAATAGACTGCAGAAAATGAATCTGCAGCAGCTAAACTTGTTTGCCCTTTCATTAATTTCTCATGGTTAGGACCTGTCCTTTTGCTTGCTGTGTAATAGAAAGCTAAATAAAGGTCATACTTATGGCTCCCTAAGACAGCAAATCAGGACATTTAATGATGGAGAGTTCAGAAAAGTAATTAGTCTGTTTTTGTAGTCTAGGGTAAGACAACCATTCTTTCCTATTTCCATTAGAACAACTGAAGAGTAAAGAATTAAAAGGACTATCTGCTAGGATATTGAAGCTACAGTGTTACTTTCTACTGAGAAAACAAACAAAATAATTAAACTATGCATGTTTTGCAGGTAAACTAGCAAAATAATTTTCATCTGCGTAACTGCAGACGTAAGGTCTGCCTTCCATGCCTTGTAGCATTATATTATTCGCCTCCACTGCAATTTGGAGGCATACATTTGAGCACCCTGCAATGTATATATTGTGTGAGTGTGTATTACTCAACTCTTGAACATGAGAGTAAGGCAGAAAAACCTTTTAACCTGCATTACTTTGTACGGCAAAATGTTTGAAGAAGTCTCTTAGAGAGATGCTAATAAAGTATCTCAAACCCAGCTTGTTTTTTCTCTATTAATCTTGAACAAGTGAACAGTCACCTAAATGACTCACAAATGGTTTCTCAGTTTACATAAACTTTTCTTTGCTCAAGAAATTTCTTGTGCTCATTTACATTGTACACTATCATCTAGGTTGAGCCCTGTATCTACAAAGTTTTGCTCTCCTGGTTTTTAATTGAGGATTACATTTTGGTATCTACAGTGGAGTTGCTTTTCTTCCATATTAGCAGAAATAAAATCAGCATGTGTGTGAATATATATCAAAAGAGAATTGTTTAATCCATAACCACAGAAATCTTCCACTTGTAGCATCATTTCTATAATTTCTTACAAGAGATTCAAACAATTTCTAGGCCATATTAAATAATACCAAAAATCAATTAAGCTGTTTTTACATGTATTAGTCATAACATTATTTGAACACTTCCAACATCTTGTAAAGAATTTGAATAATATGATTACGTATATAAGGAAAACTGATTTCTTCTTAGTACCACCACAGCCTGTTGCAATTCAAGAGGAATAGCTCCATCAGCTAAAGTATTGTCATATTATTGATTTATATGTTAGAAGATTATTATGAAAGGCAAGTATCAAAGTGGACTGTATTTATATCTAGCCTTTTGCCTCTACATCACACTCAGGTTGCTTAACTTCAGCAAAGTGAGACAAAACAGTGTAGTTCTGAAGTACTTGAGAAAAACCTTGAAAATAGATACTAAATCAGTTAATTTCTTGAGATAAAATAAATCAGGTCTTATCATTAACTCTGAGGGCTCTCCTAAAACATGCTGAGAAAAGTAGTCACCAAGATACTCATAAAAACATTATTCTGTCTTTCTAAAAGCAATATTTGTAATAAACCAAGTATTCTGCAGCATGTGACAACGGATTAATTAACCTCTAGTATACACTAATCACACTTGTGTGCGTAAGTAACTGACAATTGTTAAGAGACTCCAGATACTTCATTGTGAGATAAATGGAATTTTATTTTTAGGGAGAGAGTGATTCCTCTTTATAATAAATGTATAAAAGTGCAATATCTTAAATATTTACTGCATGCAAGTAACCTTTTGTTGTTGTTGTTGTTAGCATCATATAAAGTAATCCTATGCAATAGTCTCTGCAACAATACATTTGAACTTATTGTCGAATTAATGCATCTCTTCAGTTGAGTGCCAGCCTGTTTGTTGCATTAACCACCTCATACAGGACTGCAGGAAAAAAGGCAAATTTTCAGCAACATCTTAGCAAACAGCTCTCTATTGACAATGTGAAATGACATACTGAAATGGCAAAATTTGGCCCAGGTTTGCCTACTACATCCTTCAATTGACTGTATTCCAGCTATAGTGTTATAGTTTCGTTCTCTGAAATGCCTGTCCAAAAGGCCAATTGGATCTGCCCCAGATTACAGGAAACTTCTGAAGCTGTTGTTATTCACAACTTGTCTTTAATGCAGCCAGTATGATCAATTCTGTAATGACTACCAAAATTGAATCTGGTATGTCAAGGAACCTTCTCTTTGTGGCAAACAGGATAAAGGAAAAGACTCCAAAAAATAATCAGAAAATGGCAGGAGGAACAAGAAACAAGATTAAGCAGAAAGTGCATTCCTCTTCAGCTGTACTACACATCATCAATTGTTGAATTTTACCAGACCAATTTACATTTAATTCACAAGGATCAGAAAGTATTCAGAGTGCACATACATAAAGCAATGCAGTATTTTCTTGAGATGGCAGGAAGCAATTAATGAGTGTGATAGACAAGTGGGAATGGAGAAAGAAGTGCCTTGGACAAGGACACAGTAAACCCTGAATGTCATGCCCAGCAACACAGCATTTTAAATAGATAGAAAACATTTTCTTTTTTCTTTTTAGAACTTACTGGAAATGACCTAGTTTCAGTTTGGTTTTTTCCCCTGTTTTACTTTGTTTCAGGGTTTTTTTTGGTGAGATAAACGAATGTCCAATTCTTGCATTTCTCCATCCTTAATAAGTCAACTAAGTTTGACTTGTTGGCATCACTCTGACTACAGTTGCATTTAATCCACGTACACAGAAACTTCTGATTCCTAAAGAAGAGAAAGAAAGCATTTTCCTTTTCTATAATTTTTTTCTTTTCAGAATAAATATGCAATCAAGACCTTTCAAAGTGAAAAGTGCAATACTTCCAAGCCAGAATACCTAATAGGCGACAAAGTGCATAAAACAAAGATTTTAGATTCTACATCACTAGGACTAGGTTTTACAAGGAGGCAGGTGCTAGTCCCTTTTTTCCTCATTTCTAAGCCTTCTGGCCACACAATTCTACCTCTTCCACTTGGTCAACTTAGCACTTGTTGGAACCATTGGTCAGCCAAATTGGCTGAAACCCCTGAAAATTAGACTAAAAAAGCAGCCAAGCAAGAGGAGCAAAAATAAGGTGGTTTTTTTCCACCCAATTCACTGGCAAAGCAGCAAGGCTGACGTAAGGGAGAAGGAAAGCTCCCAGCAGATGAAAATCAGGATCAGAGGAGGTCTTGGGAGGGTAGCTCCTTTTCGTAGTAATGAGCTGTGAAAGGGGGTCTGGTGCCCTGGCATCAGGTGTGCTCCTGAGGATCTGGCAATTGTGTATTTTGTGGCACAATATAAATATTCAGGAACTCCCATGAGTTTAGGACAGTATCCTACAAAGCGCTTGGTAATCAGGTGAGATGATCATAGTATTTGATGTAAAGTTTCAGTCACAAGTATGCACAACTTATCACACAGATACAGTTTCTACATCTATTTCAGGGATTCTAGGACACAACTGACACTGTATTTTGCTGACATTATCTTCACTGAGACATAGACTTAAAATAAATCCTTCCCTACTGATTGATCCTCCTCCCATACATTCTACAACTGGAAAGAAAAATGAGGAACCATTCACTCAAGTCCTCGCTTACGCAAACTGTTTGCACTCCAGGAATCTTACTTAAACTGCTTTGATCGCGTAATAGAGAACAAACTAATTTTTGCAACTTGCCTGAAATACTGTTTCTTCAGTAATAAATATTTTGAGATCCACTGAATTTTTACCAGCTACGAGCTGAACTCTTGAAAAGTAGCACATGGCCCTCTTTCTGTTACTCCCATCATGACACAGGTGAACAAAAAGATCTAAGAAACACACTGCTCTAGCAGTACTGCAGTCATCCAAAATACCTTAAGAAATTTGCCTCACTGTCTGCAAAATCTGAATTTTCTTTTCCTGAGGCATAGGTTTTACCTCTTTCCTCTCATGCTTCTGAGTTTCCACTACACCCAAGCCAAAAAACCCACAAACCTTTTATAATACTGTCATATTACCATCTCCACTGTAATAAACTTTAAATGTTGCAAATATCTGGCTGTTAATTTTAATATTTAGACAATGATGATGGAGCATGTAATTCTGGAGTAATATACCTATCCAACCTTTACCATAATAAGAAGCATTTTGGGAGAACAATAAGCCCAAATATTTCAGAAAAACTAAATTTCAAGGAATGAAGATACTATAGTACAAAGATGTGGCCAAAAATATTGTATTTTTAACCAGCAACATTTTTGAGGGGCAGTAACTGTACAATATTAGTTTTTTAAAAAAACTATTTCTGTCCCTCAAGCAACACACAATACATGCATTTAAATGACACTTCAAGAACAGCAAATGTTATTTATTTTTAAATACTCTTTAGTTTAAAAATGCATCTGACACTCCTTCCTTAAAAGAATTTAAAAACTGGTCAAAAGGATTTCCTGCAACATGATAAATGAGGAACCCAGCAATAGACTTCAGCTTAAACTGTATTTTGAGAAAAAAACCCCACATTTACATTAAACTTGATGTGGCTGACTGTATTTTTGACACTATTTTCAAAATCTCTATTCCTTTCTTACCTGCAGCATGACTACTGTGAGAAAGCTCAAGATAAACTTATAGTAAAATCCTTTAATCATCTAAATCATGACCCCAATGTATTGACTAGACAGAAAAACTTCTTGTGTGACTGATACAATTCAAAATGCTCTAGAAAACTGAAAGGCAAAACAGAGGAAGTACCAGTAGCTCCACTTCTCAAACGAAACATATTGTTTAGCAAGATTTCTACTAAACTAACAAGCTGGACAGGGACAGATGGCTTTAGTTGTTTAATGCCTGTTCAATTTTAGAATTTATGGTTTATGTAAAAAGAGGAATCATATTTGCAAAAGTGGCAATTTCTAAAAATATCATGGTTAATTTAATACCAGGACATTTAAATTTTCTAACTTACTTATGTCAGTCTCTCCAAAACAAATTTACTTTACTGATCTCTTAACTAGAGGTAGGTCATGTGTAGGCCTTGTCAATACGCTGTGAACACTTAACTAGCTCACTAATTTAATAGTCTGCAGGGTGACTATGCACAAAGCTCCAAGAATAGCAGCACATGTAATAAATTAAATGTCTAAATTTTATTTTTTTCATGTGGGTTAACATGTCTTTGTTTTCTCCTAATGTTTCATTCTTTTGTGAAGAATCTTTAACAAGGAAAGGATCATGAGGTTGAGTAATCTGAAAGTCTTCTGCACCTTACAACTCAAGGCTGGGAGTCTAGCAATATCTATATGCAGCCCTTTTCCCCCATATAGTTTTTGCAAATCATGCAGTCAATTCTGACTGCTATCCAGCATTAAAAGTCTCTTCTCCATTTTCAAACTTTAAAAAGTGATTCACAATCATGTGGCAGTATGATTAAAAAGTACAGTCCATACACCTTGACAATCAAAAGAGACTGAATAATAAAAAGTAAACTGCCCTTACAGCTGCATCATTCTACATCTGTGAGGACAGCGCCAGTTAATTTGTGAAAAAGGCAAGTTCAAGGTTTCTGTAAAACATGTATTACAGCTTTCTTGTGCTAGTGAACATTTAGAATACACAGGTTCCCAAGACATTTTCCTTCCCTCCTCCCCCATTCATAACATTCAAAGAAAACACATCATTTTGGCAAAGTTAAAAGGGTTTCTGTCTTGATGTTTTTGCCTTCAGCTTCATGTTAGAGGCACAAACTTCTGGACTTAAGCACTATAAGGCATAGTAGAAACCACTAATTAAAACAACAGCAACACCACCACCGCCACAATGGAATATACTACAAGTGGGAACAGCTGTGTTATTTAAAAAGAAAATGTTTTTGTAAACTGTCATACTGCAATGCTGTGTTAGGTGATTCATGTAAAGCTTGCTTTGGCATGCCGAATATTTTTTTTCCAGAACATGCTCAAATGATCTAAACATTGCCACAGGTTCAACTCACCTAAAAAATACCAGAAAATAGCCCAGTGGCACACACTCTTGAAAACTTTTGCAATCACAATATAACTATAAAGCATGAGTAAACTTCTGTTTTGTTTTTATACAAAACTTGGAACCACATTTCCTTCTCCCCCATCCAAAATCCTGTAAGAAAAAAAAATTAAAAAACCCCAAACTTTTGATAGACACCACTGTAGGGTGTGGCTTTTTGTTTGGTTGTGAATTTATTTTCTTTTTCTTTTTTTTTTTTTAAATTTTTTTTTCCTTTTTTTGGCTACAGTTCCATTTATAGCACTGAATCCAGTGTGAGCAATGTATTCCCAGGTTAAAAAAAGGGTATTATCAACAGTGGAACTGTGAAAAAAGCAGCTCTGTTGCATCTATAGCATGATCAGGTCCAATTTTGTTAAGCTATATGTAAGAAAGAAACTGCTCTGATCCCCTATTCAGAATGTCAGTGTCACTTTTTATAATCTAGATCTACTTGCTTTAGCTTCATTAAATAAAACACTTTAAAACTCCTTAAAATAATTAACAATAGTGACTTTTTGGTTGTTGTTTTTATACCTAAGGTTTCCACAGTTTCTGAAAGACTAATTGATTGATCTGAAGTTTTGTATTTTATCACGGTATTTTTAGGGCAACAGCATATATGCATTAGTGCTTATGTACAATGGTTTGAAATATCTCTGAATTTACTTTTTCAATGAAGACTATTAGAAAAGTAGAAGCAACCTAATGTGAATCAGTCAATAAAAATTAAATTTATATTTAAAGCGTATGTTCCAATTTGAGATATAATGGCGTAAGTTCTAATAACATTGTTTTCTACAGCTGTATAAAGCCCTGACAAGATTTAAGCATTGGTTTGAATGTGAATAATTTCTATCTTGGTGTCTCCAATTTACTTCTACTCAGGAATGTGCAAATGATTTTATACAGCACGATGCTAGTACCGCTCTGTACTATAGTATTTTGTTTTGTAAATAAAAACAACAACAAATCCCTAGTCAGAAATAAACTGACAAAATTTACATTCTTCTCTCTTAAAAAAGTAAATAAAATAACATTATTTAAAATGTGAATTAGCTATAAGACATACAATACAATTACATAGATACATATCAATACAGCACATTCAATTTGCCAAAAATTAATGATTACAAAGCCAATATGGATGCTGCCATATATATATATATATATATATGTATGTACAATGATTATAGCATTCATAATTGCACTATACCTACAACCAGTTTTAAATTACAAGGTGTTTTAAGAGGGAGCAAAAAATAGCAACTGTTCTTATTACTGTTGTTTTGGAGTTGGGAGGGTTAAGGATGAAAAACATCTCATTAGTATTTATTGTTAACTTTGGTAATCAACTAATAAGCCATTCTTTTTTTCCACCTCCCATCCGCTGTTATGTGGCAGCAATTTTTGTATTAAGTGCACTCTAGTGCCAGCTGGCATTGCAGATAATCAATCCAATTACAAGTCTGAACTCTTGAGTTTTCCTGCTAGCAACCACACACCTGGTCAAAAAACACCTTTTAACCTAAGCTGCAGAATAAAGGCTCATCAATGTGTGCTGCATTTTTGTTGTTAAAAAATTGCACATTTAAATTTCAAGAATGATTTTCACACTGCTTCATTTACATTTATAAATCTCTTCTAAAGAACACTGAGAGAGGCTATTTTGCATGAAAGCCTATCAAATGCCTGTGAATCAATTAACAATCAACCTTATCAAGAAAGGTTCCTGAACGTGATCTCTCATCAGTAATTTCTTGTAATACAACTAAAGGTGCCTTGAAATTATTACAGAAAACAATCTCACGTAATAACTGACAAAAGGAGAGATCTAAACTGTCTTTAAATTCCTAGACCACATGAAGGTGCATGGTACACCTCATAGCATATTCACTTACATGTTGGTTTTGGCATTAGAAAATGGTACACTTTCTAAAAAAGGGAACATATGAGCTGAAACTGTGTGTGTTAATCATTTGGCAGTTGACTCAATCAGGTCAGTTCCCAACCCATCCATCTGGCATTTCAATCAGTATCTTATGTTTCAAGCGCATTGGTTTTATAAAAAGCCAGATTTGGCAACATGAATTTTGTACATTAAAAATAATTTTTCTACTGTGGAAAAAGAACACTTAAAAAAGCTCTAACTTAAGAAAGAACACCCCACACAACTGAGAAAAACACTGTTTCAGGCTGTAGCCACTGGCGAAAATGTAGTGTCTATGACTTTTCTATTTGGCATTTGTGAATAAAAGAAGAGAGAAAAAAAATGGCACATGGCAATTAAAAAGAGATTCTAACATATTCCATGTACATCCCCGATTGTGTCTTAATCATTTCATTACTGTCTTCTGTGCACCTTTCTTAACTGCAAAATTGTGGTTCAATTTATTATCCTTAGACAACTGTAATTCTGTTTTTCAATCCCAATATTTTAGTCTCAAAAGTGAAGACAGAATGAAGACACCAATGTAAAGAATTTAAAAATCACAGTATCAATACTTTTTGATCCTTCAAATAAAGTACATACTGTAAAATTAAAATGACTGCTGACTTAAACCGTGATGATAATGTTTTCCTGACCAAATCACTCAACAAAAAATATTTCACCCAGGAATGCAACTGGGGAAAAAAAGGCCATTGTACCTTTTAGAAGATAAGGGGGTAGGAAAGGAGGGGCGGAGAAAGGGCTAGGAAAAGAGGAAACCAGCTTGATTTTGCTTCAATAGCAAAAAACTGCTATCCTTTATAAATGTATGACTGAGAATCTGAAACACATTGAGTCACAAGATTTTGCCTAAAAAATGAGGAAATGTGCTGTGAATGTACTTCAGCATCTTTTGTTTTTCCTCCATATAGTTTAAATAAAATCATAATATTAACTACAAACTCTGTGGACATTCACAGAGTCCAGGCCGGCAATAAATTAGTATTATGCAAATTGTTTTCACAGATTATAATACAGTCCCTCTTGTGTATCTTCAATCACGGAAAGTCGGTTTTGCAGGACCCCCCAGGCACAGTTAGACCAGGTTGTACTCTTTCAGGTTCAACTGTAGGATTGTGTCCTTGACAGCAGCAAAGACGAAGCGGATGTTCTCTGTGTCTGTAGCACATGTGAAGTGAGAGTAGATAATTTTGTCACTGTCTGGATTCAGGTCTACGAACATTTTCAGGATGAACTCTCTTGCTGCCTGTGCATCCCGCTGTGGTCCTGTAAGAGGAGAAATTCAGGTTTTTTAAACTTTATTTTTTATTTCAACTTCTTTAAAAGAAAATAAGGGCTCAGTCTGCGGTCCTCACGTAAGAGATGTGGAACTTTTTACCAATCAATAGTATCATATACTGGCTGCATTCTTTGTGGTAGGAACTATTAAAAATAAAGATGGAAGGAAATTTCAGAGGTTCACCAAGGCAGTGCTGCTCTTTTCCTGCAATCTTCTTTCTTCACTATGATAAATCACTTGTTTTAAACCAGGTGATGAATTAATGGACAGAATGAAACAAACAAACAAACAAAAGCTATATAATTAAATATTTAAAATGTTAGTAGAAATGGTTAATGTTCAGTCTAAACCTACTATATTTAAATTATACTTCAGTTATTTCAGCACTGCAAAATTTACTAGTTTTATATGGATTTTAATAGGAAGTGTAATTATATTCTGAACTGCATCTGACATTGTCATCAATAGAACTTAATTTATTTTAAGTGATAATAAAATACACAGCTGCTCTCCAGCTGAAACTGTTGACTGCAAAAGGCTCGTGTTCTAACCAATCACTTGATATCTATATTTTGTATGTTAATGATCCTATCAGATCTAAGTTAAGGTTGTAACTCTCAGAAGGACACAGCCAATACAACCAAACTACATTTTCAGCTTAAAAGATCACAGAAGGTAATTACTTCCAGCCTGCAACAGTGAGGATTCATTCATGTTCACAGCCATAAGAGCAGTGAAGAAGCAAGAACACAAGCCACATGCTGGTGAATTCTGTTCCATTATTCTAGCACTGCCACCAAAATTCATTGTTCCCTTGCTCTCCTGTTTCTGAAACATGGGTTTCTACAGAACACACATTTTCGGTGCTGTTGCCTCCTCCTATTCGCTTCATTAGTCCTGTTGTTACACAGCAATATAAATACCAGCAACCAACTGTTACGTGAAGCTGTCCTTCAGTAACTATAAAATCAATACTTTCATGGCCAGCACAAGTCCACACACTTCAACAATTGGATAAAAGACCTTATTTTTAACACTTCAAGCTTACAATTTGTAACATTTCCAATTTGCATAACTCCATAAAATTTTATCAAGAAGGGAACGTATGGAAGAGAAAGCACATGCTTTCTGGTGTGCTGCAGATCCATGTGGAGGGGGAGTAAGCTTCGGCAATACAGTGGTGTATACACATGAACATGTTCATATATGCACATACAAACACAGATGACACATTTTCTGAGATCTGGGGATGTAAACAGATCATAAGCTCTCCGAGGCAGGACAGACGACTGTCCAACACTTTCACAGGTTCTAAAACACAACTGGCTCTAGCCTTTAGCTTTGTCAACAAGACTCTATAGATAAAGAGCAGCAATAGTAAGTCTCACAATAGCAGAAATAAATGTGAGTATTTGTGAAGAAAACTCTTGGGCTTCCAAAGACAATGATTTCCCCAAAATAAACCACTTAGGTTTTTTAACAGTTTACTAGAATTTTGTTTAACAGTTTCACAGCAGCTACACACAGCATTTTCTCAAAATCTATTGGCCTAGTCTAAGATATACCCAAATTTGCACCCCTCTACTCTTACATTATTTAAACTTTTATTTGACTGAGGTTCAAGTATGAAAAAGTATGTTTAGGACCTCAGGAACTTACTAAAAAAATTGCACGAGTGAATGTTAAATTTAGACTGCAAAGTGGTTCTAGTCTAAGAGACTTAAAAAAGAACTACCACATGAATTAGTAACTTTCTTGCCCACTGCTCTCCCTAATCAGCAGTTTTCAATGTCTGTCTCTATATGATAAAATGAAGATCTAGGTAAGTGCTACCTCAATAATTTTTCTCTTCTTTCCCTCCAAACTATAGCTCTTTTAGTGTCTGTTCTCTCTCCTCCCAGCCCCTAAGTCAGCTCTCTAGGACCAGCATGCAAGTGTGTCTTCATGCGACACCCTGACCTAGGAGCATGGCTTGGCTTCCCTTCCAAAGCTCTGACAAATGCACCGTTCAGCAGAACTGCTTGGCTTAATTTAATCTGTCTAATTTGCCACCCTGGCCAGCAATTCTCATCCCTAGGCTACTTTCTCCTTTGTGCAGGAAAATGGATGAGAGAAGAGAGCCAGTTAAAAAATACCTGATTCTGATACATTCCTCAGATCTCCCACTTCCCACATCCCCAGTGTGCTGAGACAGAAGAGGGGACCACATGGTGACCTCTGCAAGCCACAGACCCCACCCTGTCACCAGAAGTAATCAAATCAAACTGTAACTTTGTCTCTGGAGTTAGCTCATCCAAGACCAGCAGAAGAAAGAAACAAAGATTCTTCAAAACATGCAGGCCTTGACTCCCATATCCCAGCTAGTTCATAACCTTTTTTTCCCCAGAGGAGAAACAAAATTGCTATGAACTAAGTGGTTGAGTTCTTTCTTTTTTCCACTGGACAAGCACTTTACACAGGCTTTGTCAACACTTGAGAGGAGGCAACAGCAGACTGCAGGGTCTTCTCATCTTCGGGATGTCATCTAGGGAACTTGCCACACAAAGTAAATTCGAAAGAACAAGTGTATTTCTAGTCAACTGCCCGTTCTCTTCTGTACAGCGCTATGAAACTAAATTTACACTGCCTCATAAATAATATGATCTGATCCTGCAGGCTTTTTACTGTTCTCTTCCCCTTTAACAGAAAACAAAATGTACATTTTTCCTATTATTACTTTCCATATTTGAAGATGAGAGTTTTAATCTTTTTCTCAGCTTCCCAATCGGTTATTCCTTCCTGGTGGGACAAAATCGATTTTCTTTTTAAAAAATAGGAACATTTAGTTCTTTAGACTTCTTATTATATGAGATTTTCTTGTTACCAAGGCCTCCTCCACTCAGTTACCTCAAAATACTTAGCTTTTCCCCTCATGAGAACTTTCTGAGAGTACAGGTTTAGTAGAAACACACAGCCCACAGTTCTTTCAATGGACAAGCACATTAACTTCACATAATGAATATAAAAACAGTTTAAAAAGGCACAATACAAGGTTGTAAGGGCTGGTATTTGTTCCTCTGAGTGTTACAGAGAGCTTATGACACTTCCCCTTATTCAATCTTATATAAAAGCAAACCTCAAAACACCAAAATATAAAAGACTATATATACAACTGAGGAATGTGTTTCTATTTATTTTTAACTCTTGTTTTTCAATTTAAACCCTCACCCTAACTTACAGAACATGACAGAATGGGGTACACTACTAATATGACAATACTGATCTGAAAGTCTACAATTTCCTAAAAAAGGTTTTGCCATCCCACCCAGAACTAATTACAGTATAAAGTGAAATCCTAGCAATCTAAAAATCCCCCGAAAGTTCAATCACATTTTACAATTTTTTAATTTTTTTTTTTAAAGGAATATATCAAAGGATCTATCTGTCTAACACTTGGACAAGGCTAGCACAATTTGTCATTACTATCGAGTAAATAAAGCATGAGCTCTGATGCCATTATACTTACCGTCATACTCTGGAAAATAATCAACTAGATGGGAGTACATAATTTTCTCCTCTAATAGATCTTTTTTATTTAAGAACAGAATAACTGAAGAGTTCTGGAACCACGGATATGTGATAATTGTCCTAAAGAGTGCTTTGCTTTCTTCCATTCGATTCTGAAATAAAAAAGAGAGCAGAATTTTGGTGGTCATGACTTTTTTTGGTTTTTTTAAATAAATTCATGCGTTTTCACTTCATTTCATGAAAGGATCCATTTCCTGTTTTGCACTTTCCTACCAGTATATAAGGTCCAATTAATTAAATTAAAAGTAATAAGCAAGCAGTTAATTAAATATGCAGGCATTTTCCTTTTGCAAATTCAGCTAGTTAAGTATTCTTTAAAATACTAGTCATGAACATGAAAGTTGTTCAGGCACATTTGCAAAATCTGCAAATGCACAAATCAGCCATTGCACTGGTGGTTATTGAAGTGCAAGTGATCCATGGTAGGGGCAAGTACAACACCACAAGACATAACCAATTCAAGGTTTAAGAACATTATTAATTTTACATGGCTTTCCAAAATTTTGAATATAGAGGTAACCAATTCTTAAAGATCAGCTCTAAAATAAATGCAAGTAAATTTGAAACCTGAGAACATTTTGTCAACACCAAAGGTTTATGACATAGAATTTAAAAAATTTGTTAATTGTTAATTTTGTTTCTAACATTGTTGCCAGATGAATTTTTTGCACCTGGTGGGCTAATACAATGCTTATTGTTCAGAACCCACTAGCCTATGGAACCACACAATGCTTATTCTGTAGGAAGAACTGGAAAGCAACCAGGCAGCCCAGTTACGCCAACTTTTACCAGTTCACCAGGCAGTCAGGTATGACTTTGGTGTCACCAACCACCAGGTACCATCAAAGAAACCCCACAACAAAAGAATGCATGCATAGAGGGGAAGGACTGCATAACAGTGATTTCGGGAAAATGATTATCGTATGTATCTTTACTCTGGGACAATCAAAGAATATGTAAAATATAGTATATAAATAGAAAATGTCCTGTACTCAGTGTGCACAGTATTTGGAGGAGATATCCCCTCATGCATCCAGCCAAATAAAGAACGCTATTTCTTAATGCTACATTGGTATTAAGGAGTATCATTTTTACTGATTTTTGGTAACAACATCATTGGATTAGCCTTTAACACCTTAGCTGCTCCTGAAACCACTTTGCATTATAGCTGAAATACCAGCGAAGCCTACAGTTCTATTTGTAAAACTCCTTTGTCATTGTACAACAATGTTACAATTTGATTAGTTCTGTAGAACTGTTAGGTTGACATGATACAGTTAATACAGAGCCAGAAAAAAAATATGGTTTGAAATACAGGAACTTACTGTTTTTATTATTATTATTTAAAGCTGCCACCAAATGGGGCTCCAGAGAATGACAAGAAGGTGAATCCTGCAGATTCTGCTGTTGCTAAGCCATACAACAATCTGTCAGATAACTCAGACAGTTTTGCCATAGTGTATCTTTACTTCCATTAATTTGCATTTTAGAGAGGCCAAAATAAACAAGAATAGGAACTTGAAAAACCCGAAACAAACATAAAAGAACAAAAGGGAAAAAAACCAAATCATAAACTAATTCAATTTTGTAGTAAAAGCTGATGATTCGGTCTGTTAAACTTTATTGCATGGTACTGTGGTGCATGAAAATAAATAGCTGAATTTATATATTATGAAACCAATGCAGAGTAATAAAACATTTGCTTGCATACAGTCAGATCTCATGACTCATACTGATTTCAATGGTACCAGGATTTCATTCTGAAACAAGAGAAACTCTAATGTCAACATGGTTGAGCATAAACCATAAGTCATTAGACTAATGGCTAATAAGACAGTATTTTCTTCTCAACTTTCTATATACAGACTTCTTCTCTAAAAAGACCTTTCAGAAAGGCAATGGGAACTACGTAGTACAGTTAGATCTGTTACACTGTCCACCCCAAAAAGTTCAGCTCCATGGCACACCTGCAACTCCAGAAATACTTGCTGGCAAGTACTAGTGCCTTCTAGACTACACCAAACAAGCTCAGGTCTCTCACCCTGTCTTCACAGGACATGGGCTCTGGGCCCTTCATGCTTTTCCCAACAGATTATGTGACCATGAAATTGCTTTATATACCCTTTGCAAATTATTTTAAAGGGAAATTGATGCACATTTTGTTAAGGACAGTGAACTAACATTCTGATACTTTGTCACTCAGATGATGTCTGCAGATGTTTTGCAGGAATTGAAAGATGGCCTAGAGACTTTCAAGTGGATTTTATTTGCCTGAGCAGATAAATAAATACAGGTCCTCAGTTTGCCATAACTGATTACAATTCATTTTACTATGATTCATCGATTAAGAAAAAAATATGAAGTGATTAATTTTTTGACTAATCAATCTCTGCTTAACCTTCTGCTGTCCTTCATCTCTTACCCAATTTCTATGAGCAATTCAACTTTTATGGATGCCACAGCAGATAAAAACAATTTTTGTGCCAGAGTTAATTCCTCCAACAATACTGCTTATTATTCTCTTAAATGTCTCTTAAACTGGTTTTCTGTTACTAATGATAGCTCACTCCTTTGCATGCTCACTCTTTTCCTTTATTAAGTATATGTGCAACACTAGAGCCATAATATTTTTATTCAGCTTAATTAATCACAAGATTATATGGTTGAACTACTGTTCTGAAAACCACTTTTCATTAACAGGATGCACTATTTCTTATGTAAAAAACAATTTCATGCTACAGTATTTTTACTGGAAGCAGGGATAGGACTACAAGGAGTATAGAAAGAGTCTAGCATTGGGGACCTGACATTGTGTCAGATGCACTACAAAGGAAGCTTTGGCAAACCAGGCAAGACAGTGTGGCTCTTCAAAAAAACCCTCAGCAACAGTGGGGAGCAGGCAGCATTTAATAATCTCCTTTTACGAGGAGCTCTATCTCACCAAATTGCTTCCAGAAAAACCTTATTTCAGCTTCAATAAAAAGGGCTGCAGATAGAAACTTGGATAAGTAACGTACACAAATGTGCAGCTGGATCTGGCTCAAGGTTTTCTCAGTAGCTGACAGCCATTATCACCAGTTAAGCCAACCTTCAACAGCAACCTCTGCTCAACAGCAGCAACAGCTCATCATAGCCTCCCTGGCTTTGTGTGTGGAAAATAAGTGGCAGGATGTGTGTTTTCACCATCCCTGAAGATCTGCTGGCCTGTGCAACTTCTCTGCTCTGCTTTTGTCTGCAGTCTCTCCCAAATTGCTAAAAACTTATTGATATCACCAGCTGTTCCTCCATTTTTCTTGTTAGGATATACAGATGCGAGCGTAAAGGTCCCCATCTTCCACACAACCTGATAAGAGTTGCCACTCCAATGTACAAATATCATCATGAAACAGAGTAAGGAATACAGCAGATGTACTCCAATAGTGAATAGAAATTTGTTAACATTAAACAGGTTATACAGTCTTGAAGTGAGTTATTCTTATATTTAAACACACAGCAAGAAAAAACAGTCTACTTACTAATGAATCACATGACTGTCCAATTTTATGACTAGAAACATGTTTTTATGAAACAAAAATAAAATTAATTTTCTTTCTACCATGTACATCTTATATAAAAGATTTTACACTGAAAAGTTTTTGTATAATGATAAAACATTAACACAAATACAAGTAGATGTATAAACCATGTTCTCCCACATTTTTATCCAAATGCAAATTCTTACTCTTCCTTAAGTTTTAATGGATTACAAAGGAGGACACTTCCTTCCAATTTATTTTTATACATACACTTTTAGTTTCCTTGTTAAAATTATGGATTTCTGGTTTGGATGCATATACTGAAATTCTCTTTGCTATCTGTTGCTCTGAAAAAAATGCAATTAGTCCTGCAATTACAGAAATAAAAAAGGGGTATAATTTATAAGCACTCAATTGTCAAATAGTGAAGAATACCCAAAAGAGTGCTAAAGTGGCACTTAAGAGCTGTATCTGCTGGTACCCAGTGAAGGGAAAGCAGCATGTCCCAGCTAGGAAACAGTGCTTTGTCAGAAAACACTAAGTACAATATTAATCTGAAACAACAGAGAAGCACTAGCGGAGTTTCACCCATTACTGTCTTTATGATTATCTAGAGTGGCATCTAGTGGGCGTACTGTAACTCACATACTGAATGAAAAATGTAGTAACTACACCTCTCTTAACAATTGTTAGCAATTTAAGTACTGTCTGTTAACAAAACTAGGATTTCACAGATTCTGAGGGACTAAATTTTGTTGGAATGCTGTGAAAGAGAAGGTGGTGAGGAGGTAAACAAGACACATTTTTCAGTGAACAACTTGTTCTGTGTATGTAACTTGTCTATACTGGCAAAAATGGTTATTTGAGTCAGAGGGCATTCAGAGATGATAACAGTAGAAAACAAGATAGTGACACAGGAGAGCTTCAGAAAAATAGCAGAAGTTAATATATCAGAAGGTTAGTGTCACTGTAATGGACTCTGCTATTTTGGTTGACAAAATCTTTCATTGGGAATGTTTTTTATGCACAGCTCTACATTAACTAGGAATGTCTCCACTATCCAAGTAAGACTTTCAGCAATTATTTTCATAGAAGCAATGTCAACTCATAAAGACCTACAGTGTGTTTCTTGGCTAAAATTTTTTAAAAAGCTGCTCTGTAAAAGCTGGGAAATGGTAGAGGAAATCACGAAGTGGGAGGTAAGTGCAGAGTCCTCCACTACGTAAAAAAGTAAATACAGCCTCAAAATTGGAAGTGCTTCACATTTTTGTCACCAGTATGAAGTACAATCTTGCATCTTTACCCCTGTAAACTAGTTATCCAAGCAAAACTGCAATGGTTGTACAAATATTTTGATGAGTAACTCAAATGCAGTAGAGGCCACTTCAAACACAGAGCTCAGGAATAATTCCTTTATTTTGTTTACTGTCTTCAATCTTTCTGTAAATTAGCCTAAAAAAACCAGTTTCTGGTAGAGGACTGTGAAGACATCTCTGTAGATGAGAACTGTATTTTAAAATTACCAGGGAGAAGAACTCTCACCTCTCCATCAAACTCAATTTGCAATGCTGCACTTGCAATACACGGATATATGGCAATTTTATGTACCGAGTAGAGACACAGATGAAGCAAGTGACAGCTGAAGAAATCCATCAAATCAACATGTTCAACAACCATCAAAACACAAAAATACTGTCCAAAACAAAAATGGTCTACAAAGTACTCAAAAAACATAGTCCAACTATTGCTGTCGAGTATTTTTTAAATACAGAAATGGCTCTTAAATTATTTTTCATGATATAGCATGAATGCCAGAATTGGCTCTTTCAAAATACTTACATGTATTCGAGACAAAAGGGTGAAAATATTTTAAAATCAAACTGTCCCTAAATAATGCTCTTTTCTGGATGCTTCTGACACAGGTTATTCAGAGACAAAAAAAAGGCGGCAGTCACTTCTTTGCCTGTAGTAACATGTACCCGCAGCATTTCTGGCAGCATCTGTAAGCTGGTTCATGGTTGTTCAATCCCCCATCTCTATAATGAACCACTCACTTTAACAAAAGGCAAAGAGGCTCTGACTCTTCCTAATGTGAATCTTTTCCAGCACTGGTAAGTTCACATTCAAGAAGTTGTTTATCCACAAGCCAAAAATAAATATGCTTTTGTGTGGACAGGTATGAACAGATAAAATACATCCAGTAACGAGGTTTGGCACAGGTAATTAATGCGCTACTTTCTCAAGTTTCCAAATAAACAATCAGTTACAGAGATTTGATTTCCCATGGGGAAAAATAAATAAATAAATAAGTATCAAGACTATTTGAGGACTTTAATTCTAACTGTGAGTCTGTATTATTCCTCTGCCATATGCTCAATTGTTCTGGATTGTTGGCTGTTGATGAAAAAACCAGCCAACTGAAGCATTACATTTATTTATGATGTAGAAAGAGAGAAGTGCTCTGATCTCAGAATTGTTTTCTTTCAGCCTTCATGCTAAGCCATGTATGACTAACCTGCGAATAAGGAACACGGAGTGCTGGAAGAGAAGTGGAAGCATGCCCAGAGAAGCATGCTTGTAAACAGCAAGAGAGTTCTGATGAAAAAATGAAATATGTTGTTCAGACAATTGCCTCTACGGAGAGTAAACATACTCTGAACTGTGTGGCCTCATACCATTTCTTATTTTTGTCCCAAATCAAAAGAAAGTGTGACTGGAACACTGTACCAATTTGTCACCTGTTAATGTATTACACAAATGAATGCTACACAACTTCCACCTAGGCTCATTTATTTTGCAGATGTACTTTTGTTCAGACTCAAAATGTAAGCACGTGTGCCTGCATCTCCATACTTGTATAAACGTAAATGAGCTAAAAGTAAAAATATGTATCCTGGATTTAATGTAATTATTTTAAAGCAATTTTAATAAATCCAATTTTAACTGGAATATTTTTTAACAAACTGAGCAACATTGATCCTTTCTACGTGGGACAATCTACATGTAACAAAATTTTCCATCAACCAAAAGAACAGTGCCTTTATTCAGTAACTTGAAGCACAAAAAACATTTCAAAATCCACTCTACAAAGTTTGTTCAGGTTAAATTTGCAGTTGTGGCTGAGATACTGAAGCCCTAATTTTCTTCATATCCTGTTTTGCCTTCATCTGATAAAACAGCATGACAATTCTTCAGTGTAAATTAAGTACTGTGAAGGTAACTACATTTATGCAGATATCCACTGTCAAATAAAGTAGGGTTCTTCAGGGTATTAAAGAAGCTATGGCAGAACCTTATGGCATGACTGCAAAGATGCTCCCCGAGGAAACAAAGAAAAATAACTTACTTTCACATGTCATACTATATTTTTGCTAGAATCAAAGAAGAATTTATGTTGGAGTACATCTTTACGTGGAAGCCATCAGGTACAACTCCTTGCTCTCAGCAGGAAAAGCTTAGCCATCATACAATTTTACTCATGGCTGTGTTCAGTCAAGCTTTGAACATCTCTCTTCAGGATGGGATCCTACCTCTCTAAACAAACAATTATGCTTCACTAACTCCTCTGTAGGAATCATCTTTCACCCCTCATGATATATGAACACCAAGTTAAAAACAGTTTTACTGAGGGCCACTGTATTTACAGACTATTAAGTCACTTTAATGATCCCCTGTTGGTAATGTTTTGGACAAAACATTTTTAAGAGCAACTTTCTTCTTGGATTATTTAGCTCCATGCTGCTTCAGTAAGCGACTCAGTCAGATGTCCCTTCTTCCCTTCATCTACTCTGTTCCACTTGCCTGAGACCCCTTGAATTACTGAAAGATTTGTGCAATGGCTATTCGAAATGTTGCTTGAGCCACCTCCAAATCTACTAGTTCTGCTCACACCTCAAATTACAAAATTATGTTTTCCTACTGCTGGTGCCATGCAAACATCTGGTACTGGTAAATGAACCTGCTATTCTGCACTTCAGAAACCTGGAAGACTCGATGGGGATCACAGCTGCACTTTGTAAGCAACAGCCACTGTTTTAGAAGTGTGTAAACTCAGGATAAAAAGCTATAAGAAAATGGGATGCTGAACACAGAATGTGAGGACATAAAGTTACAGCAGCAGAATTCTCAACAGTGCAAGCAACAGTCTTCACACATCTGGCTGCTAAACCACTGTACATCACACTGCAGCAATGGAGCAGGTTTAGACAAGTTTCTGAGGAACTCCTTTAGTTCTGAATGAAAAGAACTGTACCTCATGCAGAAGTCTGTGTCTGAATATTTCAGAAATGACTGATCAAGATTGGAACAAAGGCGATTCAATCTGGTTATGATACTAGTTTAGATGATGCAGGTCCTTAAAGCAGACAAACCATTTGGTTCTATATCATACGGACGTGAAAGCCAGTGGACAAGAAGATGAAGAAATTATCTTTACGGCATAATTTTTTTAATGTTCATTGAGCAACATGGCATGTGCCAAGCTCTCAGAAGAGATAGGTCCTAGAAAACACCTTCATATGTGTGGAAGGAGAACAGGCAGGAAGTAATTGGCAATATTATACAAAGCTTGGAGGCAGAGAGTCATAGGACAGTTTAGGTTGGAAAAGACCTTTAGGATAACGTGTCTAAGACTTTTTAAGCCAACGAATCAATTTTCTTTTTATTTTAAAATCTCAGAATTCATAAGCTAGTCCAGCCTGCTTCATACATTACAATCTTTTTCAGCAAGAACTGTAATCTGGAACCAATCCTGTAAATACATGGATTAAGTAGATGGTACTTTCTTAAATGTCAATGAAAATTGGATGACAGTTTAGGAAGGGAAGGTACTACTGTTTTAAGGAAATTCCATTGCATTATTATGCTAAAACTACCAATTTCGGCTGCAGCTAAATCAAATATAATTTCTTAAGACATAGGGCAAGCTTTTTAAAAAGGCTTTAAAATAAAAGCTGTTTTAACAGTACTCTTCTTAACAAGAATTTCCTCTTACCAAGGAGGTTCAAAATTTACCTACAATCCTGTTTAAACTTCACATTTTACAATTTAACCAAAATGTATTATCTCTGATGAGAATAATCTAAACTGGCATTTTCCCCCACAGATTTTGTGCAATGAATGTCCAGAATACTCATACTGACTTACATGTAAAAATGATCTTTTATCAATGCATACTTCATTGCTATCCAATGCCTCTGTTGCTTTGCAGCTCTGAAAATAATCTCAGGAAAGACAGCATCTGCTTTTTGATAGTTTAGAAAATTTCTAATTTTCACTTAGCCTATTAATTCACTAATTTAGCTGAACTGAGGAAATTGTATTCTCTCTTTTCTGGTTTTCCTCTGAGAACCCTAGAAAAATAAAACATTTATATAAATAAAAACATACATATAACCACCACAGAGCTATACAGGCTAAATGAAATCTTATCTACCTTAAGACTTTTAGTGCACTAATATGGAAGAAAAAAATATGTACAAGCTCCAATAAACACTGTCCTCTATTTTGTTGTTTCTAAGTACTTCACAAGCTGTGCAAAGATAATGAAAACCTCTTTTTTATGAAACTCTGTTTTACAGGTATACTGTTATGTCTCTAATTCTTCCATAACTGCAAGTGGTTACCAGTTCTCTTACAAACTAATTTTTCTATTTATTGCACTGAGATGCTGAGATTTTATATGTTGAGGAGCTACCTCTAATACATTTTCAAGTGCAGCATATCCTGGAAATCTACAAAAAACCCTCTATTTAATCTAAAAAAAAAAAAAACTTTTTTGAAGAAACCAAGTTGATTTTAAACATGGAGAAAGTTCTAAACTGCGCCTTTTCATAAAACTGCCAGTTTCTCCAAATTTGCTGGCATAATTCAGAGGAACAGCACATCCTACAAAACATAATATATCATAAATCCATTTAAAAAAGAGATGATTCCTTCATTTTCTATCCCACCTCTAATTCTAGCTGAGTTTTCTGAAAAACTGAAAATGTGAAACATCTAATAATTTAATTTATAACATGTTCTCCTTCGTCAAATCATATCAGACTCACAGATATATTTACTTAATTTACAGTACTATTAATGTAATTAGTGTATCATGTCCTCTGGTTCAAATTTTGTCCTCATTTTCAGCAATGAATCTAGACAGACCTGTTTTATTAAGGACAGAATTTGGAGCAGATTTTGGATCTCTCTCTCCTACGTGTATGTTAGAAGAGAGAAGCATTTCATGACTGTACATCAACTGACGTTTTTGCAGAGTATGTTAAAATATACCTTCCTTAATGATTCTTCCCATTTTGTACTTACACACTAAATCAAGTTATGTACAGTCTAGACGGACACTTACGAGAGATGCCACTGGGTCTGAGTATTGCCTGTTAGAGAAATCATAGCTAAAATACAGTTGAACCACCATGTGTGCCTGTCTTCAGGACTGAAGCTCCCAACTCTTCAGATATTTGTCATGGGAGTGCAATTTCATGCATGTGTCATTTAGAAGTCATCCTGCACATCTCTCTGAATAACAGGCGGTCTGAACTCTTGTGTTATTTTCTATCTAGGGGCTCTTATCACAGGGGTTATATTCCTCAACACTTTTAATTCTTTAACTCCTCCAAGGGCAAGAAAACAGAAACAGTTCCCAGGTCCACCTCACGTATAACCAGTGAGAAACACTAACAAAGCCTCTCAACTAAGTGTAACCTTATCTGATTTATAATCCAAATGTATTTCTCTTGAATAAGGTAAAAAAGGAAAGAAACGGATTTACACCTGACCATTCCTCAGAGACTACCTTTTGAAATACAAATCAAGAGTCTTTAAGGCTCTAAACCAATTCCATATTCAGGAAGGTCATACAACCACACACACAACCCCCCAAACAGAAAACAGTAATTTTTACAGATTTCTATTTACTCATAAAAATGGTATTAATGAAAAACTGTATTAACTAAAAAGGATGGCACAAATGATTAAAAATTACAGTGTTCTTTGTAAAGATATACTACAGGAAAAAAGACTTCAGGCAATATGCAGTGGACTAATTAGAAAAAGAAAGTAGGCCACCTTACAAAAATCATAGTTTAATCAGGCCATGAAAGCAATGAAAAGGAAATAGCAGAACACTGAAAACTGTCAAGTCAGATATTTTAATTTCAGTACAAGGCACACAAACCAAAGAAGGATTAGATTCTATCCTGGTATCACACTAATGGCATACATATTAAGAAACTAGAGCATTTACACACATTCCCTTCACTTTGGCGCTAAAATTTCATTACTGTTCCACAATTTAAAGCTAAGTGCGAAAAGTACCTCTTGGCTGCTTACCAAAGTCTTCAACTTAAATCACTGTCTTCCCTCCTGAGGGAAGTCACACCTCAGTGAGGAACAAAAACATCTTTCTGGGTTAAATTTCTTAATTCAAGGTGTCAATAAATACATTTAAATCCATACTTCTGCCACAACCACATTCAGACAAACTATGTTTTGCTTTGTGTGGAACAAATAAACACGTTCTTCCATTAATTCCAGAACTGCAATGTTTAGAGACAGAGGGGAGAGAAAAAGAAGGGAAGAAAGCAGTGCCCTGGCATACTGACGAAATCTTGACAGGCTACAGGTTTGCTGAAAGCCAAAACTTAAACTGCCCAAATTGGTGTTTAGCTCTAAGACTGTCTGGATCCTTTTCAGAGTCAGAGTAACACAGGCCCTAAGAGTGCTGGAAAGCCTACTAGGCTATGTATGTATCACTTCAAAACAAAAACTGGTTTGAATTAAAGCCATGAATATATTTTAAACTAAGAGTCAAACAGGTTCAGAAGTTTTCCTCTGTTGTTAAAACGAACCGTAAATTGTTCAGTAGTGAGGTGGAAGAACCATCTGCAAGAAGGTTTTGACCTTCATGCAGCTGATTTTGGATAGTTAGAAGAGTGTTTCAACATTATCATAACTAATTTTTCTTTATATAATTTCCAATACATTTTGCTTTGGTTTGTCTAATTAAAATGCTCAGTATTTGTGCGTTGACTGTGTGGCTACAAAAGAATAATGCACACAGAAAAAGACAGAACCAGACATTTCCAGTTTGACTTGAAATGAGACAAGTCTGACAGACTTCTCTAACTACACATGTCTAGCTTCCAAAATTACAAGACATGAAGCTGGTGCAGACTATATAATAATTTTTGGAAATTCAGCTTTGAATCATACAGATGACTATACAATTAACATAACAATAATACTGTTTTATGAAAACACTACAAATGTAAAGGTTTCCAGAGCTCCCAGTCTTTTTTAAATTTAATACTAAAGAAAGCTCAAGATAAAAACGTGATTGTCCAGGGACACGTGTTTTACTTTATATCAACCACTCTCTTAAACAGTGAAATCAACATGTATGTATGCAGATATGAAGAAGATATTTTCAAATGTTTTCCTTTTCTCACCTAACTTTTGTAAGTATGTGCTAAAAGATTTGCATGGGAGGGTGCCAGTGAGTAAAATTCATAAAAGTTTGATGAGTAACTTAAATTAACCCTCAGGAGAGACAAAAAGTCCTGAATATACAAAAACCCCATCCTTACTCTGTAAAACTGCATTCAAAACAATGGATAGTGTGCTTTGCCCCCTCAGCTCACCCACTTGCTTACTTATCTTATTTTTTGAAATAAAAATACAATATACACCTTCGGCTTTAAGTCAAAGGAATGAAGTTTACTACCTTATGGTCTGCTCCTTAGGAATCTATAAATTTTGTCTTCATTTACACCACTTATTATTGTGCCTCTGCTCATAACACTAACTGTACAAACATTTCCCTGTAGTCAACTGCATTCCTCTTCAACATAAAATAGAGACTTCTTTGAGTACTTCATGGAGTGGATCAGCTTTACCATATTTGCAGACTGAACCTTTCCTCCCCTTTGACCTTTATCCCTAAAGTGTTTCTCACTCCACTGGGTGCCAGTAGTGCATGACTGCCTGTAGATGAATTTAGAAAACACCTAGGATTGGACCAGTAAAACTAATTCTTTTTTTTTTTAATTCATGGGTTTTGTTGACCATTGCTTACCTCATTATCTGACTCCACAAGTACTTGATCATATTCACTAAGAGCTACTAGGAACATGATAGATGTGACATTTTCAAAGCAATGTATCCATTTCCTTCTTTCTGATCGTTGGCCTCCTACATCCACCATTCTGCAAAATAAACATCCACATCAAGTCCACGAATACCTTAACAGATAAACAGAATCACACACACCATGAAAAAAGTCATGGATTTAGTTAAAAACACACAGTTTGGTTTGGTTTTCATAATGATTTTTTTCCACTGATATTTAATAGAATCTCTTGTAAGTAGACAGTTAATCATGTTCAAGTCCGATGTGTTTTCTGTACTTCAACTACCATGAGTCTCAAACCCCTCAGAATTATGAGATATAAAGGTCTCATGAGGAATGATTTGGCAATGTATGCCCCATGTACTGAGCAAAACAGATGCAAACAAAACAGGCAGTGGACTGCCTTTCTCACCTGCAAATTACCAGAATCAAAATCCACAATTTGTTAAAGCTACCCCATTTTAAGCAAATAGAACATAATACGTGTCTACTGAAGTTTTTCATAGCCAGTCAAAACTTACGTTTGCCTGCAGTGTATTCCCACTTCATCCCATGTCTCAGTGTAAACACAGGTGTCTGACTTGTAATTACAATTCCATAGCTATTTTTTAAACTACTATACTTGCATGAAAGTAGGGTGATTTCTCTCTAAAGGAGAGTAATTTCCCTCTAAAAATCAACTACACAAATGGTAACCTTTTATTCCATAACTTACATGAATGACAAGGACACACATGGCTGTATTATTTTCAGATTACTCATAGTGAAACTCTGATATATATTACTGAAACAATGAATTACAGACTTTCTATCAGTAACAATTACTCTCAAAAATAACAAACCTAACTGTCTTTGATCTTCTGACATCTTTAACATCAGCTCCTTATTACATGTGGACAATTACATGAAGATAAACTGACCAAGTTCAAATTTTAAAAATGGAATAATTGTTTTTTATGCCCTTTTAACCCACATCCTATACTTGGCATTACAAATGCAAAAGGAAACAAAAGAAACAAAGCAAGTGGGTGATAAAACTCTTTTTCCTACCTGAAAATGACGCTTTGTAAGTCGAATGGATATTCAATGATCCCTGTTGTTGGGACTCGAACTCTGAGCACATCCTGCTGGGTTGGCAGATAGGTGGAATCTGCTATGCGGTCCAAGTCATTAAGATAGCTATAAACAGGGAGAAACAACAGGAATGCTAGACAGTGACACCATCATCCCACTGAGGAAAAAAGAAAGGAAAACTTGGGAACGGAAATGGGCTGTGGGGTAGGGAGAAGTACAACAGAAAAACAAAGCATTATCAGCAGAAAAGAGGGGACAAAATATAAAAACGTACTCCATCCCAATTTACATAGCTTCATGCTAATTCTACAGGAAGGTAGCATCATTGTTTTTGAGTTTTTTTAATACAATTTTGCTTAGCGTTCACATGCAAATTCACCAAAGTTGTAAATTACATAATTCCAGGTAATTTAGAGACATAGTATTATACAAAGTGTGAGAAATATAAAATTGCTTTGAATATGTAACATACTTCTTGACACTCATTCTGCAGTGCCTGCACACACACACCTGGATAAACTAACATGCACCTTCCAAAGAACAATGAACTTCTATGGAATAGATCATTACCAGTTATAAAATGACAGGAGGATAAATAGCACTGTTTTGAGACTAAGTCAAAAAAGGAAAAACCCAACCACTGGCAAGTTAAAAACTCTCCAGATTTTGTTATCAGAGGCAGCAAAAATTAATTAGTGGGATCTCTGGCACCTGAAATTCTGCATTCACATTGTAACATCTGATTAGGTTGATAAGCCTGCAGTACATGAAACACATTGCAGTTGGCTAGCAAACAACCCAAAATTGCTATAAAATTGCTTGTCAAGGTTCAGCAACTACAACATACAACTATTCTGCTTATTGGTTGAGTTTCAACCATAAAGCACCAGTGTACTGAAGGTTTTTATCTGTCACAAAAGACATCCTCCAAAAAATAAGTGTTTCCGTGTGTGTCCAGGAGCTGGACATCTCATGAAATCAGTGCACCAGGAACCTTATGTCTCGCTATGGTGGACATCAGGCAGAAAGACTGCTGTAGGAAACAAAGTTCTTTGGCATTTGGCTAGTTCACAGCAGAAAAATTACCTACGGTTAGCCACTGAGAAGATAAATTAAGCTACGGATTCCCTCATTCTTTCTAGGAGATGAGAGCAATGGTCTTGTGATTTAATAAATGATAATGAAGTGTCACCAAGTTCTCTACATGTTCTTTTCCCCGTACTAATTAGCAGAAGTGCTCTTTTTAAATAAACCACAAAACAAATAATCAGACTTCTAGATGTTCTGAATTACTTTTTAAAGAAATAGTGAGAAGAAGCTACCCTGAAAAATGACAGGAACAAAAAGTTTGGTTTCTACCTTACAGTAAATATACAGAAGTATTACTTCGTTAACTTTGGGGAGGTGCCAAATTATTATTGGCTCAATTATACCATTTTATTATCAAATTTCCTTCACTATGTTTTTATTAATGGAGTATCAATCCAATAGTAAACACCAATGTGAGAAAGATGTGTTGAACACTACAACTCAGGTAAGCCAGAAAGTACTACTCTGAAAATATTTTCTGAGAATGCTGATTAGTTTCTGGCAATGAGAAAAATGTTTGAGAGTCTGAGCACTGAGCGTGCTCTCAGGGCTTTTTTACACAAAAAGTAGCAGGAACAAGCTCATTCATCAACTTGTTGGTGGAAAAGGGAAAGAAAAAGTGTAAGTGAATGAAATTCATAACCATCACCATAAGAAAGTGACAGATCCTGAACTAGATTCTTATTCCCTCACACTCGAAAAATAATAAGCTTTATTTTGTGATGAAATTCTGGAAGGATATAAAGAAGCAGTGCCAGGGCTACATGCTACACTGGTATTCATAAGAGCAAGACAATTTTAACTGAATAAACTGGCAGGTGGCCCATTTACACAATTGTCGTGTTGCATTCCTTTGGAAAGCTTTATCTGTGGTCTCCAAGGGTGAGCCTGGTTACAGCACCTCTGCACGGTGGACATGTTACTAAGGTATCTGGTAATGCACATCTGGCTGATTTTAGAAAGGTGATAAAGCAAAGGGATAAATACTATTAAATTGTTAAACCTCACTTGTGTTTCTAGAAATCAATAAACAAGCAGATGAAGTTTCTGTGAGTTTTGTGAGTTTTTTTTTTAGTTTCAGAAGCATTACTTTATCCTTAAAAATACTTACTTTTTCCTTATCCCTGTTATTTATGCTCAAGTTCTGCTCACTCAGTAACTAAACTCAGGTCACTACCTTTTCACTCATTTCACCTGTAGCCCCTTACAGAGCCTACGCAGTCTACAGAGGAGTTCTTATGTATCCTTACGGAGTCTTGTTTCATTACCTGGATTTCTTCACTTAACGGAGCAAAGAATGTTCGGTTCTGTAAGAAATGTCCTGACTTATACATTCAAACCCAGAATCAAGGAAGCAGTGTTAAAACCAGTACGAGTATCTCATAGAAAAAAAAATAATCAGAAGGACGCACCAAATCCTTTAAAAAAAAGTCTTTGCAACAATCAGAATCTACAGGCCAACAGAAGCCATTTAGAATACATCTTGCATTTTTTGTTTTCCAATAATATACAGCCCCATCACTTTTTCTTCTAACTTAAAACTTAATAAACAAATGTATTATTGTATCAATTTATTTAAACGAAAATACCCCAATTCTTTGTTGCACAAGTTAAAGTCTTTTATCATTGCTATTTTAATGCTGGGAACATGCAGTAAATAGGCAATGAAATTCTTCCTAAATAGAAAAAAATAGTTTTAATTTTGATTTGTGGTTTTCTGGGGTTTTTTCCCCCATTTTTGGGGGGTTTCTTTTAATTTTATTTTAACAGAGACATTTCTGCTGAAAAGTTACTTGTGCTGAAATTCAGATTTAAATCAACTTTTGTACTGTTATTCTGAAGCAAAGGAGTAGGTGTTTTCTGCTACTGACAGTTCTTCAGACAATTACACTTCCTGTTACTGTATAAGGATATATAATGATCTGCTATCAATCTCATGAAGATTAAACTTGTTTCTGAAAATCAAACTGAAAGCTTTGCCAGCAGCAGCAACATAAAGTTGCTTTCAAGATATTCTAAAAACACTAAAAATGCTGTAAGTCTCTCTTAAAATTTACGTAACTTCTAAAATAAACTAAAAGTTTTTAAAAACCCTATTATCTTTAAGTGAGAACATCTGTCATTGGGATTGACATCAGGGTCTTTCCTTTCCATTTTACCCACTGTTTTATACCATTGTCTGAAGACTTTTGACATATTGCAGAAATAAAATGTCTCATTTCAGTCATGTGCAATCTTCCTAAAATACCAGTGGGATCAAACCAGCACACATAAGCTCAATACATTATCATAACTTTTGTATTAACTGCAAAACACTAAACCTCTACACCCATGGTACTACATAGATGAAACTCAAGACATTTTCTCCTTATGAAGCATAAGAATGGATTTTTGCATTGCAGTAGAAGGGGTGGGGTGACAGTCTGCTTATTCTGAACAACTGCTTTGTTCAGAGTCAACTGAGTCACTACTTCAAAATGCTGAGAGTGAATATGTAAGAGAATGCAGGTGACTACATAAAAAGAAAAGACAACTAGAATACAATTTATATTTAAAGACATACCAGCAGCACATACACTTTTCATGTACTAATATTCTAATTGTTCCTGTAATACTGAAAATTTATTATTTGGCTTATCACAGTTTATTTATTGTCACAATAAAGACTTATATTTTCAAATCTTCCTTGTACCAAAAGAATTGGATATTTAACTTTTTTTTTACCCTCATGAAAGCTGGCGTTTAAAGAAATTCCCTGATCACCAGGGAAGTGCAGCATTAGACGCATAAGCTTTAAACATCCTACACTTATTAAAATAGTAATTTATTTATTTTTAAATTACTTTATCAGGTAGCAACTTTAAATTAAAACATCGAAAGTGCTAGCTTATGTCAATTATCTTCTGTTTTCAATTGCATTGGCTGCAGACAACCCTATCTGTGCCTCTGCCCATCCCCAGCTGCCAGTTCTATCACCTGTGCAACAGCTTGATAACACATTTCTGTCAAAACTATTCGGAATAGGGAAGAAACACTACTGAAATTGTTCAGATTAAGGTAGCGTATTTGATGTATACAGCCTGGGATGTGGGAAGCGCATAAACACCAGCAGGAAAGCAGGGTGGAACTATTTCCTCCATTGGCTTATCTGCAACCAGAAGAGAACTTGTGAAGCCAACGCTGTGTGAAATGTGTTGGGTTTCTGAATGTAGATGTGTGAGAAGTGAATTGAACAAAGATTTTGGTGGGATTTTTTATGTATCTGCTTACTAATAAAGTGATTCACTGTGGTTTTAAAATACTGAGCTGATGCAGCTCTAAAGTCCGGACAACTATACTGCTCTCCTAGGCAAACAAATCCTATGCACAAACAAAAAATTTAAGCCTGTAAGAGATATGCACAGTATGTTTTCGGGTTGATGCCCCACTCAAAATGAATTCACAAATACTGCAACCAGTCTTAGCAATGCACCTAACTCCTCAATGTATACTATAAATGGCTACACTTGCACTCCTGCAAACAAACAAGAAGACTTGACATAACCACAATCTTCCACAAAAGGAGTGTTGCCAGTAATTGCCCAGACCAGGTATTTTCTTCATTTATTAGCTTCAGATTTTAAAGTCATAATAACAATACGAGCATTGGAAATACTCTGGAAGCGGTCCTGAGGGCTAGTCCAACACTGGATAACTACCAGCATTACCACAGGAAATTCAGTTGTATGGGTACATGGTACTCCAAGTTCATTTTCACCACCGACTAAGAAATCTTGTTTTGATGAGTCACACTGTAGCTATATGGCCTCTCACCCAAACAGTACCTACTCAGCTAGGCATTATACAAAGGAAAGAGGAAAATATATGGTTCTGAGTAAATTTATAATACAACCAAGTTTCAAAAGTTAATTATATCTGTAATTAGTTTTAATAAAAATGAATTTTAGTGGCTGCTGAGGTAACTTTCCGGGGGGTTGCTATAGCAACAGGCAGAAGATGCACTACTGAGGCAATGAGTATGTAATGAGCTACTGGCAGTGGCCCTCCCTTGACGTCAGGAGAAGCTGCCAGCGTCTAGCAACACGCCTGTAATCTGCACGCTGGCCAGAAGCAGAGGAAGCCTTTTGTTTCCCAGTCAGCATTAAGAGCGAAGTAATTATCTTTAATGCACTTTACATCACCTATGACAAGGTCCAAGCCTGCAGCCAGCTTCAGGGAAGCTGCCAGGCTATGGAGGTGCTAACAACACCATTAAAAAAGAAAATACGTGTCACGAGGTCCTGTTTGCCCACGTTTCCAAATAAACAGAAGGAATGGCATTATGGGAGTAGACTGACTGGCTCTGTACTTTCCTACATGTCTTTCCCACATAGAAATCAAGCAAGGAAGAGGGACTCTTAATCTTAAAAAGCAGACCAGAGCTGTTTTAACCAGAAAAATTCCTAATTTTCTTTAGGAAAATTAAGTATGACCCCAGTCACCCTGAACAGGTAGCTCAACATTAGGCCTTAATTTCCTAGGGCTACATCAGCTAATGTCAGACCATCAAATCTTACTTGAATTTACTTTCAGAAATTAAGGTCTTTGAGCACCTTCAACATGGGGCAGACATTTCAAACAAACACCCTCCTCCAGCCATGAGCTACTACTTACCAGCGTCTTTGAGGCCAGATTTTTCCAAGTAATCAGGTGATAAACCAACATTTTCTAAGGAATAAATCCATAGGATGAATTTCTGTAACTTTAAACTATGTTCAATGCATAGCCTAAGTAATCAGGTGCAGGCAGTAAGGCATGCGCAGACAAAGGTAGGAAAGCTACAGCCTTCAATCCATCTCTAACATTGCTTCCCTTTCTGAGGTTAAAAATGAGACTGGTCTGCTCATCAATACTGTCTAATAACTTTTCCTAAAAGAAGGCAAAACTGGTGTATCAAGATGCTGAATTAGTACTCACTAGCACACTAACAAACCCTGTGCTTAGAAGGAGTCTGACTGAGAGACACTGTGAGCACAGAAGTCCTGGGGAGCAGAATGCCTCTGAAACACTGTTATAAATCTTTAAATAAAACCAAACATGTTGAGATAGATGTAATTATTGATGCTGATAGAAAGGTCAGTATAAAACCAGTAAAGATGGCTTGTTACCACTCAGCCAGCCAACATGTCTATATGGGAAGAATGAGAGTACAGAGAAAAGGGAAGAGACAAATCTCAAGAAATTCCACAAATCCTGTTGTTTAACAGAAAAGTTTGTTAGGTGATTTCAGCATAACCACAGCTATAAAAGTAAGCCTTACCAGCAACATTTCATATGCAAATGCTTCCACTGCATTCAATGACAAGACAGATTTTGGTATGATAGTACCCATAAACATTTGTATCTTTGCAACCCCAGAGTTCTGTGGTTTAATGCAAAAAGAAAAGTATTTTCCTCAAAATTAAGATAATTCATGGGTATGGCCCTCTCCAAATGTTCTGTTTCATACACATACAATGGCAGTGCAAGAGAAAATATAAACTTAACTGAAGCCTATGACTAAGGATAATTAGGCAACATATTTAATATGATTAGGTATATCTCTACCCTTTGGAGCCTGGCTATTCTGGAATGGGGTGGGGCTATACTCCATACTATTGTTGAGGTTCAGTGCGGTTTTGGGGTAGGGCTGTAGCTCTTTAGCGTGTTCAGCAAAACTTTGAGCTGGTTGATGAGACTACTCCTAAAAACCCTAGCACTAGTTTTGACCATGTGCTGAGTAACAAGAGCCTTATTTTTCTGCATCTTTGAAATTACAAATAACTGGCTTGACTTTCAGCTGCACATATGCAAAATGCTAAAGCTGCTGTAGCAGGATTTTCCCTGCCTCACAGAGCTGCCAGAATAATTGACACAAGTGTCCTCTATGCTAACAGGCAGCAGTCCAGTAAACAGAACCAATTTTCAGTGTACAAAACTAAAGGTAAACAAGTACTGGGTGTGTTCTCATAATTTCTGTAGAGGTTTGTGTTTCTAAGACTCTACACCAGTGGTGAAAAGTTGAGGCAAATTACCAGTTTCCAGAGTTATCTCATCTTAATCTAAAGTAAACACAATAAACCTAATGTTGCAATGAGGTAGCAAGAAGTCTGCACAGTGTTCTTTTTATCCATATTCCATCCAAATCTGACCTAGATGTCTTCCTCAATTTCCCACATGACTAAAAGCCAACCTTAGGCCAAAGGCTAAAAAGGGCAAGTCACTACATAAACAAATGCTCATGAAAACTTTTCTTTTTAGGAAATGTGGCTGCAAAAATTATACAGCCATTAAGAACATGTATGGTGCTGCATGAAAAAAGGATCCTGAAAGAAATACATAGTGTATACTGCTTTACATAGTCCTACTTCCCCTTCTGAATTTCCCAAGTTCTGTCACATAATCTGCAGTTTTTCTACAGGAAGCAGTACTTTGGTATGAATGTCCCATCTTTCTTCAGACCTTGCTTTTATTTTTGGGACTATGTCTAAGGCATAAGATAGGATTAGCATGGTTCTGCTGCTAACACTTGATCTTTGAATTTCAGACTTCCATTTTTATTTGCTGTTTCTACCTTACTGTAAACCATACATAAGGCTGAGTAAACTCTGAATACGTAAAAGCAGAATCTACCATTCTGCAAAAAAACTGCCCCCAAGTATAGCTTTAGGACCTTCAAGTACATTGTTTAAAAGGAAGGTAAGCAAGAACTAAAGAACAATATTAAAATGTTTATAAAATAATGATGTACTTATGCATCTTTGAGATTACAAATATATTATTTTCTCCCTGCAACCTAACGACTGTTACACAGACATCCCACAGACAACTGTTCTGAATTTGCTATCAGCGCCAGCTGCACAGCAGGTCCCAATTTTGGGCACTATTAGTCCTTCTGAAAGACCGATCATGCTCTAAGAGTGCCCTACACCTGTACGAAATAAAAGAATGATTGCTAAAAGCAATGCCAAGAAATGGGGTAAACTGCCATAGTAAAAACTTAGATTCATACACTGATCTTTACCCCTGTGTCCCCCTAAGCACATTGTATTTAACATGCTAATTCCACTGAAATTTACCTGTTTCAGAAGAGTAACACAGAAACAAAATGTTATTTTTAGCTGACAGTTATAAAGGAATTGTTTATCTGAAGACTTGAAAATACTTCAAACTCAAATAGAACACTGTCATACAAAAATTACTAGATGACCAAAGCTTTTAAACAGTTTCACACAACGTGTTTTTTACTGAGCAGATATCGTTAGGTTTCATCTTTCTTTCCTGCTAAAAATCAGGGATATGCTGTAAGCGACCTCAGATTCACACCCTTGAGCTCATATTACATGGTAAAATATGGGAATCTGCATTTCTGTACTAACTGTCCAGCTATCTCAGCTCACAGTAATGCAAAGCTGTGCAACTGCAGCAAGTGAGCTGTTAAAGGTTATAGCAAATGCAGAAACAAAAGCCTGAGACTCTATACATGTATGAGAACAGTATGGCATGTATGACTAATAAAGGAGTACATATTACATAATAACAAAATGGGCTATAGATATCCACTGGCATAGTTAACACAGTGAAATAGTAACTTAAGGGATAATTATTTTTAATTATCTGAAGTGTCAGAAAACATAGCCACAGAAGAGAAACTAAACAGGTATTTTCAGTGCTTGTGTACCAACTAGAAAGACCTTACCAGAGGTACACAATGGCCAAATATTTCAATTTCATGTAGCCAGAGAAAGCTGAAATTGAAAATCTGAGCCAAGCAAGGCTCTGGGGACACTTTCCAGGTCTAAACACTTCCTACATTTTGTTCATGAAAGGTAGGCCCTTAGTGTCATATCGGAGAAAAATGGCAATGAATCTTCACAAATTCCAACTGCAACCCAGATTCTCTAGCACAGGCTACTGCCTCTCCTTTCCTTAGGCTTTAAAAAGGTATGACACAATCAAACTGCTGACTGGTAACCTCTTTACATTTGGGTTTAGGTCTTGGCACCTGGTACAGTATATTCTGAATGATCTCAACTCACAGCTACTAGTTAAGGCAATTAATTCGCAGCACTATTAGTTTACAGCTGTCTCACACTGTGAGACAGCATCTTAAAGGGAAGTGATTTAGTGGTAATTAAGTTGCCAAGTCACCCTGTAATACGCATGGAAAGTAAATAACCTCTATATACCTGATGTGCTCTTGACTTTAGAAGTCGAGAAGACTAAAAGTTGATTTTAGAACAACATGAACATCCAAGCTTTGGAGCAGCCAATGGTCAGGGAAGAGAATGGAACGTATCTGTTAAGCCTCCAAGAAGTTCAAATCAACTCTCAAAATGCAGGGAATTTTCTTTCTTAGACACTATTCCCACCTCCTGTAGTAAACACACATTGGATGTATTTTTCCAGGGTACAAGCAGTGGGCGTAAAAACATCAAAAGTGCAACTAACAATGACAAAGAATGACAAAGCAGGTCAAAAGACGGCAGAAAGTTGAAGTATTATGATATACAGGACATATGAGAAACGTGAAACATGATTTAGAAACAATAACAGGAAGAGGACAATGTGTAATAAAGAACAATTTAGGTTGCAAAAGATCTCAAAGATCAGTAAGTCCAACACTTGATCAATCACCACCTTGTCAATTAGACCATATCACATCCAGTTACTTCTTAAACGACTCTAAGGACGGTGACTCCATCACTTCCCTGGACAGCCTGTTTCAATGCTTAATAACTCCTGAGAAGAAATTCTTGATGCTCAAAAAAATAAACCTCATCTGGTGCAACTTGAGGCTATGTCCCCTCCTTCTCTCTTTTGTTACCTGGAGAAGAATCTGACCCCCACCTGGCTACACCCTCCTTTTCTCCAGGCTGAACCCCATCTCCCTCAGCTTCTTGTCACAGGACTTGTGCTCCAAACCTTTCCCCAGCTCTGCTCCCCTTCTCTGGACATGCTCCAGCACCTCAATGTCTGCCCTTCAGGGAAGGGCCCAGAACTGAGCACAGGATTTATGACACGGCCTCATCAGTGCTGAGTGCAGGGGGACGAACCCTTTCACACTATTTCCCATACAACAAGTATCAGAGGTGGATCTGCTGACCACACTATTTCTCATCCAGGCCAGGATGCCATTGGCCTTCTTGGCCACTTGGGGCACATGCTGGCTCATGTTCAGCTGCTGTCAACCAGCACCCTAGGGTCATTTTCTGCTGGGCAGCTTTCCAGCCACTCTGCCCCAGCCTGTATCACTGCCTGGACCTCTTGTGACCCAACGGCAGGACTCAGCACTTGACCTTGTTGAACTTTGATGGCAGAAAAAAGCAATATAGGCAGCAGACTGAAAACACTACTACTGCTGCTGCTGCTGCTACTACTACTACTACTACTACTACTACCACTACTACTATAAAAACACAGCAGAAAACTACTGAGATGAGAAGCTCGTGCAAGGGATGACCAAAGAACACATCTGACATTGACACACAGGCTTACCAGATATATTGGCACATATGCTTACAAGAGATCTGGTGCATGACAAACCATTTAGGTTGATACATCAAGTCAGAGGACAATGAGCACCAAGTGCTTGCTTCTGTCTCACTGCCTTGTGAATCCCAGGAGTAACTTTTAAGCAATTTGTTTCTTTCTTTGTGACAGGGGTATAATGCTAACAAATTTGTTTGGGTGTTCTACTGATAAATGCACATACTGTATTTTTGAAACAATGTTTCTTTTGTTTCCATTGTTTGTTTTTTTTTTAGTGGACTTACATACCTGGAAAAAACTCTACTTGCAAGCATAAATATACATAGAGGCTTTTCTAAATACTTGTATACAGTGATTTACAAGTCTAATTTAAAAGATTTTGCAGAAATCCATAGTATTAACTATAATAAAGTCACCAAATATGAAAAAACTCATGGTAAACTGCTAAATATGCTGAGCTTGAGAAATAACCAATCAACTAGAACACGCACCTTTTGCAAGACAATGCACTCTGTTTTTATAGCTACTTAATGATTATTCCCTACTATTTTTAATGTTATTCAAAAGATCCACTATGGTGACAATTTAATTAAAAGTAGGTCAAAACTATGGTATTCGGCATAATCTGATCTGAAGTAGCATCAGATCATTATTTCCTACTTGGGAGAATAATTTATATTTTTAGCCTCTAAGGTAGAGTACACAAAATACATACATGTATTTCAACTTTAAAACCAGTATCACATTTGTTGTGGAAACAAAGTTAGGACCTACAAATACAAGAAATTCAAAATATGAGACAAGCTCTGCTTCACCTTCTACTTAACTCTGCCACTCATTTCAGTATATAAACAACGTGAAAACATATTGTTAGTAACATGTCTCTAAAATTTTCCTTTCACTGTTTATGCATCCTGAAATTTTTCTCTTTATGTAACATTCTAATTGTTTCCTTACCACTTAAAACCAAAACACAGTATGGTATCTTTGGGGACAGTGAGAATCTAAACAACACAAGAGAGATGCCGCTGAGCTTTGCACCACTCTACACCAAAACGTGCAAAAATGATGAGCTGGGAATATAACCAGGACACTCCACACGACAATAGAAACCCTAAGCAGAAGGCAAGGTGAATATTGCAATGAATCAAAGACTTATGTCATGCACCCACTGGTCTTCAGCTCCCTAAATTGATCAGCAAGATCCTAGTAAGTTTACCTTGCCTAACTCCCTTATAAAGTGCTGTGCTATCCTCACACTACTGTGCAGATAAATGTCATTCCAGATGTGTCATGACTAATGTCCTGCTTCAATGTGCTTAATGGGACCTTCATGGTGCACTTTCATAAGTAAGAGGCTTCCATTCATGTACACATGCCAAATGGAATGGAGAGTGGAATTATACCATTGGAGTAATTTTTTTTTCATAGGTAATACAAAAATTCATGTAGAATCCATGGAGGTTTTTGCCACAGCTTTAATAACAAACTATGCTGTGTTCTATAGCACTGGTCAACATCAAAAGGCCATAATCAATTTCTTCGGCAGCAGATGAGAAATTTTACCTGAGCTATATGCTACATTACTAAAGAATAACTAAAATTTATGGAATAAACCTTCAGGCAAACATCAGATTCCAGTAACAAATTTCACATTGTTTTTAATCAGATTCTGGTCCCAAGAAACTAAAGGCATAATGCTGCAGACATTTTTTTAGTCACATATGCATTTTTATTATTGTTGATCTAGAAGAAATAGTTTAACTTAAAGCATTTTCCTCATGCTTTCCTGGCAGCCATGTTCTTTAAAGTTTAGACTTTGTTTCCATAATAGAAAGGCCATTCAGTATAAAACAAATCCCTTTGTTTAGTACTGTTTACCTCACTACTACGACTGAAAATGCCAGGGAGGGAAAAGGCAAAACCTGGAAAACAGGAGTTCTTGGACATTTCAATTTTTATGAATTGTGTGGAGGTCTACTTTGACTGGACTTCCCAGCATTGGCTACTGTCACACTACATCAAATTATTTTTGCACATCTGGCGTTTCTGATTATATGTCAGAAGAGAGAAGGTTGGATAGGTTTAACAAAAAATTCCCCTGAAATTAACTATCCCTAGTCAGAATCTTAGTTTAAGACTTTAAATGATCCCAGACTGTCCCTTTGTGAAATAGGCACAGATACAATCCTAAAATGGATGTATTCCTCTTCTTAATTCAATTTGGTAAAGGTATATTCAGCTACGTTTGTCCTGCATATGCATACAAACATGTACACATATATTACAATAAACTAAACAGTAAAAATCACTTTGTAAGAGAGAAAATTATATATAGTTGTTTGTCACTACCATGTACTTACTATTTAGTTGAATCTGATAATTGATATTCCCGTCGTCTGTCGTAACATTCCTGAATTCCAGGGTCATTCCATAAGCTTCTTATTGCATCTACATATGGGTTCTCAAAACTTGACACCTTCTCTACATCAACTTCTCGAACTAACAGTGCATGAACCTAATTAAAAACAAACAAAACAGTAAAATATACCTAATTTTCTATGCTTGCAGACAGCTCATATACAATGAACAAGATTAATAATTCTTCACATTGGTCATATCAACAACATGTACGTTCAATTCCAAAAATCAAATACCATGAAGATGATTGTGAAGATGAAAAAGGAGGTAAGCTTTAACCTAACATTATAGGGAGTGAAGTCTCTTTGAAAATTGTATCTTCTTAACCTTCTTTCTTTTGGACACCAATAATTGTTACCAAAACACTGAAACAAAGAAAAAATTGAAATGACAGACAAAACTGAAGGATTCTGTAAGTACCACCAAGTTCAAAATGGTAATTAAGATCTAACTACTGCTAGCTCAGCTCTATCATTCCACAAGCAAAATCTAGATGGTGTATGTGACTGTTCAGTTCAATACACTTTTGACAACAGCAGGCAACATTTCCCATGACCTTCCGGGAAGATAACAATTTCCACATTATTTACCAGAAATCTTGTAAACACTTAATCAATTCTTTGTGGCAAACCATGTCTCCTACATTTAAGATCTTCTTCATGGTTTTCTGCAAGTATTTAAAAAAAGAACACCGGAATTTTTGGGATTGTATTTGATATTGAAATCATGCCATCTGCACCTGAGGAGCCACTGAAATAGCTACCATGTCTCCTTTACTCCCCATACAAAACTATGGGTAGGGTTAAAAACTGATTCTGAGTTTCATTTATGCTGGTCTTATTGGCAATATTCTTTTCACCACAATCCATTATATACTTACAAAAGTGTATTTTTTTAATATCTAGGCTTCATAATCACAGTCTTCTACTTATTATCTTTATTATCTTTTATTTTTATGGTAATAGGAAAATGATGGAATTCCAGAGTTACTAAGAGTTACCTCATCCTACACAACCTACTTCAAAATTGCTGAAAAAGTTCAAGTCATTCAGCACTATTATTAAGAAAAAGCTTCATATTTTCTCTGCTCTGTGGCATTGTAGATTAGATTTGCACAAGGCCAGAGAGTTCACATTTCACTGCTGTGAAGCACTTGCTTTCTTTGGCTATTTGTGTGCATTTAAATTAAGCTGGGTTTTACCAAAATGCTCTAAATATTTTCCTGTAGTACTACAGCTGTCATGACAACAATAGCAGTCAGTTGATTAAACCGAATAAATAAAAACATTCAATGCCAAATAAGTATTTCACTTTTCCAGGTACAGGAAGAACTAAATCAGTAATCTTTGGGGGGTTTTTTGGTTGTTTTTTGGTTTTGGTTTTGTTTGTTTCGTTTTTTGTAAATCAGTGTAAATCTTCAGAATGAAACATCAGCCAAATCTCTGAGGAAAAGCTTCACTGACCAAAAAGCTTCTGTTTTCTGTAGCCTTTACATGGCAAAAATGCCCAGAGATCAACCCAAGCTATTAGAAGTCAGAAGACTGGTCTGTCATCTTCTCCAGGAGAATTCGTGATCCCATTGAAAATGGAAGGGTAAAGCAACCAAAAGCACAGCATGTTTTCCAAATGCCTGATTTGTAATAAACATGCCAGGGAAGCCTCTCCATAAAACATGCTACAGGAAAAGCCACAGACCTTCTCTGTGCTTTGTTATTTTACTTGTACGTTCGTCTCTTTTGGAAAGCAGGTACCGCCTAAGGATTGGAGGGGATAACCACCCCAGAAATCTGATGTTGCCACAGGCTACTGTAGCCCTGTGACTGAAATGAATTATGAACCAGAAACTGCTATCAAGTCTGAACTTTCTCTCGTAAAAACTCTGCAACAGGATTTCAGACCTAGCTGACAATTTGATAAAGAAAACCATTGATTGAACAGGAGAAACTAAGAAATAAATCATCTGCTTGCTGCCAAATGTCTGCCAATGGTATTTTGCTTGTGAAACTCCCCCAAAACTGAATTAATTTTAACAGACTGATGGACAATGAAAGCTAAGTACAGTGAAGAACTACTTAATTATTTCATTATGCATTATTTATTTTTATTGTTAAAAACCATTCACTGCCTAACTTTGTTTGAGAGTAGGTCACTAGACAAAGCAGGAAAAAGAGAACATTACTGACACAGTTGGAACGGAAAATGCAATAAAAGAAATATAAAAGTATCACTTTCCTTAAGCAATGTCTGGCTTCTGGATCATACTATATGATATAAAAAATATGAATGAAAGCTAAAGTTTCAATTTTACACATGAAGCAAGCTCAAATTTTCTACAGCAGTGATTTAAAAAAAGCTGGCACCTACCCAGACAGCGTATTTAGTAAGTTCATTTCAAAGAATTTTATGTGCAAACATCCAAAATTTTAACATCCAAAAATTTATGTGATAGAACAGAGATCTGAAGTAGCTTATCATACCAAATGTTTATAATTTAAGCGATAACTAAACAGTTCCCTGTCCATTCTACCATGCAATTTTCTTGTATTTACATTACTATGTTAAAACTCTGGTATGACTTTAGGTGTTCATGAATATAAGACTTACATGTTCCTGTCTAAAAATTATGCCACAATTTTCATTAAATATCTCTAATTTAGAATGTTTTACATTTTATTAAAACATACTAAGACACAGAATCGCAGAATATCCTGAACTGGAAGGGACCTGGAAGGATCATCGAGTCCAGCTCCCAGCCTCCTGCAGGACATCACAAGAGTCACACCATGTCCCTGAGAGCATTGTCCAAACACTTCCTGAACTCTGTCAGGCTGGTGCTGTGAACACTTCCCTGGGGAGCTGTTCCAGTGCCCAGCCAGCCTCTGGGGGAAGAACCTGTTCTAATACCCAGCCTAAACCACCCCTGATGAGGAATTTCATCCATTCCCTTGGGTACTGCCTCTGTCACCAGAGAGAAGAGGTCACTGCCTGACCCTCCTCTTCCCCTCATGATGAAGTTATAACTGCAGTAAGATCTCCCCTCAAGTCTCCTCCAGGCTGAGCAGACCAAGTGACCTCAGCCACTCCTCACACAGCTTCCCCTCAGGCCCTTCACCATCCTCATGGCTCTGCTTTGGACACTCTCTGATAGCTTACTATCCTTGTATTTTGGCACTCAAAACTGCACACCAGACTCAAGGTGAGGCCGCCACAGTGCAGAACAGAGCAAGACAACCACCACATTTTAAAATCCCAGCTACAGAAAAACGATACCACAGCAACTCTGGATGATCTCAACACTTCCTGGTACATTGAACTTAAACGCATTTAAGGATGTGTATTGTAATACTTATAGACTGAGAATGCTGCAGCTGTCAGTCAGCCAGTATTGCTATATAGCCATTTACATATAAGGCTGCCAAACCCTCACAAAATCTGTTAGAGCAGCATCTTCTTCACCATGGCTATGCTTGCAACATGAAGATGCACATATGAAGACACAAAAGGAGAAATAAGGGTGTATGACAGCCTCTTTGTTCTTTCATGATGAAAGGGTGACATCTCAGCTGGGTGAACTGAAATCCATCAGAATTTCGGAATAATTTACAGAGCCTGCGTAAACTAACCTGTGAAGTGGACTCTATGAACACTTTAGTAATGCTGTTATAGGGCTGCTCAAATGTTTAAAATACTACACAAATATGCAAATTGAAACAGTGCATACATTTTGCACTCTAAGTACTACACAACCCTCATGGACTTCTCATAATTAAATCATACTTTAATGATCCTATGACCAAATCTGTTATTTGCAAAACATCCCCAATAATTAAGATATGGAATAAGCAGACGGTAGCTGGGCAGGTAAACTCTTCCATGAAGGTGGGAAATTGTATCCCATTTCTGAGGAACTACTCAAAAATCTTACATCTCCTGGTTACCTAACATAATTGCAGTATGGCGGGGCATATTTTCACCTTCATGGAAGTCTTAATTACCAAAGTATTTCCAACGTTTCGTCTGTGTCTGGTATATAAGGCAATTTACCAGGGATATAGTACCATTCCAGTATATCAGCTTTTCAGAGACTTTAGGTTTGATGTAAATTACAGATATGAATTTGTTTATCAAAAACAAAATTAAATTGAAACATAGTCTAACATTTTATTTTTTGACTATATATATATATATATAAGTTGACTACATTTTATAAATAACATTACAGTAATTTCTAATCATCTTTTATTTGCTGTGGAATATGAAGAAAGAACAGCTGAAACAAAAAACACCTGTTATGGGAAGGGATGGGGGGGGAACATCTCACTCACTCTCTTTGCTATACAAGATTTAAGGTCCACAGGAGATAATGCAATAATCTCAATTACAGTGATGACAGCGGCAAAAGAGAGAAATTTCACCTTTAGATTTTCGTTATTAATTCTCCTCTTATATTTTTCACTAAAACTAGTCATTTCAACTGTAGAAATAAACTAAAATGCGCAGATTTGTTGAACAAAAATTATAAGCTCTTTTTTACTCTCTTTTAAAAGTTTCATATCTGTAAATCTCCAGGCAGATCCTTATGACTTTTGGCTACTTTTTTTCTTAAATGGTGGCGTCATTAAGCATTACCGTTTTTAAACATCACAACTTTGCTTGTTAATGGCTGCATAGACTGTTACACTACACAAATACTGGCATGGCTATAAAGCTAAACTGGACAATGACATTGCTGTGCAAAAACTGAACAGCAGGTTGCAAAAACCTATTACAAAAAAATCATAAGTAGTATTTCCTTATGTCAGTGTGGCATATTACATTTGCAACACGTTATAAATTAGACTTTCATATCTCCTGCTGGTAATAAATGTAGCACCTTAGCTGAAATTTTCACACATTGGTCCTAAAATTGTGTAGCTAGTGAATACTTTCCTGATGTGTGCTGTAAAAATGTGTCATTTTTGCTGTTGAGGATCCTAGAAACAGAAACAGCTTTATTCTCTGGGAAACACTTTTGCTTTGTAGAGTTGGGGAAATTCTGCTGCTTTCTGAAATATCTTTATGGGTCAGCCAACTGCCACATCCTTTCCACTGCTTTAGTAACTCACCTCCAAAGAGCTGTTTTTGTCTTGTCAGGAGACTGAGTATTCTGCCCAGAAATTGCTTAAGCCTGCATAAAGATCCTACTTGTTTACATTCACTTCCCCTAAAATACTTTAAAAAACCCAAACAAACCCCACATATGTGATTTTATTCTAATTGTAAACAATAGCTTCAATTAGAGGATTCATTTATATGTTTAACTGCTTGATTAGGACTGCATGACATTAATTCACAAGTTCCAACTTATTTTCCAGGCTTTGCTAAATTCTGTTTTAAAGAAAACAGAGCAACAAGTAAAATACAGTCCATATAAGTAAAGAGAGATCCAAAGTACCAGATTGCAAAGTTAATTTGCTAAGTTACTACCGCATTTAAAAAGTAAATAGTCCAATTAAGTCATGCTTTGACTTGTTTTCCAAATGTTACTTTTACTGACAAATTTTCTAAGGTTTTCATCAACTGATGAAATTCTGGGATTAACACCTTGGTTCAGATAAATCCTTAAGATTCCCAAGGATACAATGGAATATACCTACTACACTTTTGAAATTAAATTAAGTTAAACATAAATTGTAGCACTTGAGTTCTAACGTTGGTAATTTGAATATAAAATTAAACCAGATCTTTTTCTTTTAGACATAGTCACTACAACAAATTAGATTCTCATCAAGTCCTCACAATTGATAAATGACAAGGCCAAGTAGATAAAATCTTTTTCTAGCAATAAAACCTATTTACAAATTTAATTCAAATCTTCAATGACAGAAATTAACAAAAAACATCTCAGATTTGAACCAGTGTAAGCAAGAATTGGCAACAAGGTCTCCCCCCACGACAGCTTTTGTAGCTAACATGAATTACCCAAATTACTGCTCTACCTATAAAAACATAGTATCATCAACAAAGGTTTACAAAAACACATTCAAGCATATGGAGCTCTATGCAACTTGGTCTAGTGGAAGATGCTCTTGTTCACAGCATGGGGGTTGAAACTAAATGATCTTTAAGGTCTTTTCCAGGCCACTCTATGTATATAAATTGCATTTTCAGCAAATGCTCTAAGCTTTTTTTTCTATTTTTCTTTTTTTTGTGTATTTTTTGTCTTTTTTTTTTTCCCTCCTGGGGACAACTTTTAAGCTGAGATCATCAAACCATCATTGTGCAGTAATCCTACAACTAATTAGTGTACACACAACACGTAAGAAAATACACTGCTGTTTCTAGAGCTATCAAAACCAGTTTAAACAAGAAGCAAAAATGTGAACTAGGGGACTGCTTCTTAGTGTCACTCCAACTGAAACTCCAGGTAAGTATCAACAGAACCACTGCATGCATCTTACATGCAGTAAATACTCAAGTGGGAAGGGGTGCACTTATATTTGGTAAACTCAGAGAACTATCTATATTCAGCTGCTATAAACTGGAGTAGACTTAAAAGCAGTTTTTAGCAGCAGTGAGCAGACAACAATGCCAAGCCCAGACCAAGGGATGCACCTTCCATTTCACCACAATTCCTCACCATGCATATGATTCAGTAGAATGTTCCTTACAAGCTTACCATCTCAAAACAGTATTCAAAGTATTGGATCACATGGTAACAAACCAAAAGTGTTCCCTCATAATCTTTCCTGAAAAGCATTTCCAAACTGCTTTGACCACAGAAAAACGGTATTTAAAAAAAAAAAATTATAAAACAGCAGGGGTAGGAAGAAAAAACAAAAAACCAAAACAAACAAACAAAAAACCCCAAACAAACAAACAAACAAACCACAAAAAAAAAAAAAAAAAAAAAAAAAAAAAAAAAAAAGGAAGGGGAAAAAAAAAAAAAATAAAACCGACCTGTCAGTCTTGAGAGTAACTTTAGTATTTTCCAAGAAGCTGGGATAAATCACTAACATTTTTAACTAGTTCTTCTCCTACTTTATAAACTTCACATGTTTTTAGGGCTTTATAGCAGGCTTCTCTGTTTTTGAAGAACATTGCTCAGTAAGTCTTCCAAATGGTAAATTTTTCCACCAAGTTTTTGTATAGTGCTTTAGCTGAATTTATGAAAGAAAATGTTATGGAAACATGGACATGCTGGGATTTTCATTCCATTTTTAAGCAAACAAACTGGCTGTACTTCATAGGCCTCCAAGAAGCTGCTACCTCAGTCAACCATTGAAGAACATGACTAAGTGCATTTAAAAAAATCCCAAAATAGAAGGGCAATGTTTTGGGATGAGAATTCTCACTTCAGAACTGTACCATTGAACAGAACTCTTATGAGCCTCACTCCTGTACAAAGCCTTGGTCCTGCACTACAGACTTTTTAAGAAGAGCAGTAACAGCCTTGCTTGATCTCACAGTAACAGCCTTGCTTGATCTCATGGATTTAAATAACTAGAACTGAGAAGACTATACACCATGGAGTGCAGGTCATGGACTGTTGATTCAGAGAGTTTAGCATCTACTTGCTTGCACAAAGAAACTACAAGAATTGCACTGCATCTGCAACCTAGAGAAGAACCTATGGTGAATATAGGACAGGCACAGGGAAACAAACAGAAGGCTCTTTTTAGGGGAATGTCCTGGTTTTGACTTGGATAGAGTTAGTTTTCTTCACAGCAGCTGGTACAGTTTTGGGTTTAGTATGAGACTAATGATAACACACTGATGTTTTAGTTGCTGCTAGGTATGCTTACTCTAAGTCAAGTTTCCCATACTCTGTCAGCCAGCAGGTGCACAAAAAACTGTAAGGGAGCACTGCCAGGACAGGTGATCTGAGCTACCAAGGGAATACTCCACAGCACAGAATGTCACGCCCAGTAGATAAACTGGGGAGAGTCAGCTGAGAGGCACTGATCACTGCTGGGGGATGGGCTGGACATCGTTCAGTGGGTGCTGAGCAGTTGTATTGGGTATGTCTTGCTTCTCTTGGGCTTTATTTCTCTCTCACTCTCCTTTTCATTATATTATTCTTATTATGATATTTTATTTTGTTTCAATTATTAAACTGTTCTTATCTCAACCCAGAGGTTTAATGTCTTCTTCCCTCACTCTCCTACCCACCACAGATTTGGTGGACAAGTGGCTGTGTGGTACTCCGCTGCAAGTTGGGATTAAACCAGGACAAAGAATCATGTAATCATATCTGTGTTTCAATTCTAGAGGGGGAGCATTACACAAAAAATAATCCTCTATACAATTCATACTAATTATATTAGTCAGACATGATAAGTTTATTTTTACAAAAACCCTCCATATTTTTAAGCCACACTTTCATCTTTAAAGGAGCAGAGTGCCCTCTACTGACTAACATATAACAGCAGAGGCAGTTATTTCAAACTGGTATTTCTAGAACTATCAGAGAACTGGGAGGGTCCCTTTCAAAATAATGAATTATTCCAGCAGGAATTTTCCTCTGAAAAATTGCAACTAACTTAAATGGTTGCATTTGTGTGGTGTCCAACCAAGAAGATTGTCTTTCTAAACAATTACCTCACTTCTTGGATGTAAACTCTGAAAATGAGCTTCAGACTTACCCTAGGCATGCAAAGATACATAACACCCTATCACCTACTTTTTCTGAGTATGTTCATTAATCCCTTGATGTTTAAAGCAATGAGTTGGCAAGACTGAATAAAGGGGGCAAAATGTAATCTCAGATGAAAAGCTGTTGTTTAGAACAGGGTCACACAAGGATGGATTTAGCCCGAAGATGTTAAGGACAGAAATCCAAGATTATTTTCTCTAGCGAAACCACAGACATATTATGCCATGGTGATGAGTAACTATTTGAAACATGCCTTGAAGGAAAATGAAAAAAAGTTTTATGCCATGTGTGACCTAAAAAAAGTGATGGCTTCCTTATAAATTAGGTACTATCTTCTCCATTCCTAGAAATAGACTCTATTTGGGCTGGCTGGTATCAGATGCTAAGAAGAGCTTATTTAAATGAAGATGGCAAAACAGAGCTGGCTCCTCTTTCCAGGCTTCAAGCAAAATACCTGGAACAGGCTGCCAACTGAAGTCATTAGGAAGGAGGAAAAAACCCCAATATAATGTATCTTTCCAATAATAAAATCACACAATCAAGTTTTCTATTATTGAGAGCTTGAAAAGCTACTCAGTCTGGCATGTGTAAAATTGATTCATATGCATTTTTCAATGATAAGCTTTGCTCACTAACTATTCAGTATTTTATGGTGAGAGGTCACAGTGGCCTTTTTAACAACCATTTGGGAAGGCTTATTTATCTATCAAAGCACAATTGGATGAGATTCCCAAGAGAAATAAGGCATGGTCTTTATAAATGGAGTATTAGCCACTGCATGAGAGGAAATAGATTTTGAAGGGTTATGTTTGCTTGTTTATAGTACATTTTTAATAATCTTCATGATTTATAAGACCCTGTGTTTTCAGTAAGAGTGACAGCCATGTGAAGGTAAACAAAATTGAGAGCTTTTTTGAATTAAATTTGATTAAATTGTATCTGCAAGAAGCTTGTGGGAGCTGAATAACACAGGTAGAAAAATCACAAACACAGTCTATGGAGAAAAACTGTCCCTTTATTACTAGTATAGCAAGGTTTCTGAATTCAGTCACCTAAGCCTGCTCTTCAATATACTCTGGAGATTCTTCAAGACACAGCAAGGAGATGAAGATCTACAGAGGAAGTCAACAGTCACATACTGACAGTCACATTAAGTCTCCTGGAGTCAACAGGTTCTACTTAGTCAGAAATATCTAAATTTACCCTCTCAATTTTTTTTTGTTGTTGTTTGTTAGTTTCAGAAATGTCCAAGGCCATTTCCCAGAAAATCTTCAAAACAAATTTATCAAGTTAATTTAGGGAAGCTGTTGATGTAGAAAAGACAGGCTGTTTGACTTATATCCTGCTATCCTGAATGAACATTTTTTAATAGGCCTTATCTGCCCTGTTCACAAATATAATCAGAGACAGGCAGCTACTCTGGAAATCAGCATGCAACTACGACATGCACACACACAAACATTTTTAATTAGAATTACAGTATTGAAGCAAATGCTGATCGTAAGAACTAGGATGAACTGGATGATTAACAAAAATAATCTGTAATTAGTCTTTAGAATAAACTAATTAATTCACCTTAACAAAAAAATAAAGGCTTTTGTTAAAAACACTAGCAGAGCACTTTTGTCCTGACCAAATATCCCCTGATGCAATCATTAAAATTTCTTTTCTTCAGTGGGCTTTAAACTCTCTCTCAATATGAAAATAACCCTAATTAATTTTTAGACAGAGTAGGTAAGTATTTTATTTCAGGCTTCTGGCATAAAATGAATCACAAATTGGATTAAACATTAATAATATTTAGCTTCACTGGATAATTATAGTACTTTGATTTCATGTAATCACCCCACCTGCAGAACATATCTCCAACTAGCAACACTTTTCCATATTTGCAGGTAGGTCAGGACATTATTAATCAAATAAAAGAAAGCACTGCTGGAGGGGAGGAATCAGAAGAAGCTTTATGCTGGTTTTGCAGCCACCCAACACTTTCTTTGGAAGTGCTGATCATTAAATCTGCAACGCACCACAGCCCCACAATCACTCAAATTTGCAGCAATGGTGAATGACTTGGCAGCCTGTGCCACAGTTAGCACCTGGTGGCTTGTGCATCCAGGTATGTGAGCACTGCTGTCCTTCAACAATCTCTGCAATGTAATGTACAAAGCAGCAGGAGACCTGTGCAGAACAAAATACTCCTCCATAATTGTCATTACAAATACTACCATGGAAACGCTATCAGAAGAGAGTAAAAGTTTGAAAGGCTAGAAAGTTGGAGAATACATGATAAAGATGTGGCTCTGTCACCTCTTTTGTATGTTGGTGCACCTTCCTTCACACTATTATTTTCAAACTATTACTAATATATATTCAAATTATTCTTTTAAATGACAGATTTAGTTAAAAAGGTCAACACGGTACAGAGAGAGAGAACACTTAACACATACTAACTGGGTAACTCTGGAATGTAGCATGGAATGCGCCTTGTAATAAAGTCTGAATTTTAAGATCTAAATGCAATTATATATTGGTTCAGACATCAATGTAACAACATTAGAGCACCCCCTATGCTATAAAAGTACTCTCAGTTGCACTTTGTCATACTATCAAAACTGGTTTTTAACCGAAATCAACTGGCTGTGGATTATACTGGATTTACAGCAGCTGAATAATTCACTACACTGGTGTCACAGTGGTGGCGTTATTTTCAACTGTATAAGAAAATAATAAAAATCAATTTATGGAAAGCTAGAAAATTCACAGTACAGTTCTAAGAAAATACTAAACTTTCTCTTATTTGTGTCATAGGACAAAGCAACCACAGAACTTATGTTTTCCAGAAGATTTCGGTGCTGTTTCCCCTGCATCCTCTTTGTATCAGTAACTTCCTTTTATAGCACATTATTTGCTGGAGCTGTTAAACTTCTGCATATTGAAGTGTTTAAAATTTTAGAATATGGCTTTAAAAACCCAACAAAAAACACACCAAAAACCTGTTATAAAATATTATATCAAATTCTGCTGTAAGATTTTTCCATCTTCTTTGAAAAAAAAGTCTTTCTTATTATTTTTCAAAATTGAGCTTTTTGCAGTACAAAGAAGCCTTCCTTATTTCGCTTATGTCTTATGGCTTATATTTGTCTTATTATGACAGAGGAAGTCACCAGTATATCCAGAATACTGATAGTAATATATACCAGTAATTCACCACCAAGAGAAGTATTTATCTAAATGTAAATTTGGATAAGAAATCCCATTTACATTTCATGAAACACAAATCACAGAACAGTAAAATAATTCCATTCTATGAAGTAAAAAAGTTACTATTTCAAGGTCAGCAATTCTTTCGCACTTGGTAGACCATACTCTTAAATTTAAGCAGTAAAAAGCGAGAAGTGTCTGCAGTGTTTCCTCCTGAGGGTCAGCACATGATTCAAGTATAATGGAGGGAAAAAAACACATAAAGAACAAAACAGTTTGGACAAGAACCAAAGGCTGTGCCTGTGCATACTTCTGTTGGTGCTGGTCTGCAGAAGCCATCTCAGCCTCTTGCACCACAATATCCCAGGCAGTGCATAGTGCTGAGAGGGTCCCAAATACTGCCTCAGCTCTGACAAGCCACTTGGAAAACACAATAGCAAAGAAAAAAAGTTAACTAGGTTTGTTAAAATGCAGGTTCTTGAGACGGAAACACAAGTTTAATTAGAATTCAACTCCAACCCAACGAAGACCAATGGTCTGATAAGCAATGTCATCAAATTAACTATGTTTATATACATTTGTGGTTGGTGTCTCAATGCTTTCAGAGATGTGTCACTGTTTGTTCTTCTCACATGTTATTTATTGTCTAATAGGAATCCACAAATTCTGTCATGCCTTGCAACTCGACTGCTGTGACTGTAAGCAAAGCCTTTGAACAAGAAAAATAAATAAAGTGTGCAATCATTATCAACCTCCAAATATACACGACCTTCTTCACCTTTACAACTTGGTGTAAATGGCATCAATGGCAATGTACTTGGCACTACTATTTGCATGTCAAGAAAGAAATGAGAACAGGTTGGAAAAAGGAAGGGAATAAATAACAAAATATAATTCTCTAACTTTTCAGCAGTTTAGCAGCCTCATCTTCTGTCCACTAAAATCTAAAGGCAAATAACTCCAGTAATTCTTACTGCAGAATGACCACTGCAGAAATCACTACCCCTACAAGAACTCAATAAATTAGGCAAACTCCATCGGGGTCTTACAAAGATCTGGAAGATCTTGCCTTGTCTTGGACCAGACCATAGTGGAAATCTATCAACCATATATGTTCCATGAATAACACAGGTTTCAAAGGCTGGGTTGCCTACTTACAAGTTCTGTATGTTAAAAATGCCCTACAATCCTTCTGTGAGCATTACTGTGAATTTGGTGACCTTAATTTACAAATCTTACTTCTGTTCATACAAAGTACAGCTCCTGAATACATTTTCCTGTTGCATGTCCCACAAAAAAGCCCAAAAGTCCAAAATCAGCCAACTGATCAAACAAAAAAACCCAACCCAAAATAATGGCAATGAGAAAGAAGAGACGGGAAAGGAAATGACATCTTTAAAGATGGTATCTTGTGGGCAGTGTCAACTCCTACTCTCCTAAAATCAGAGGACTGTAATTATAAAAGGAAGGCTTTATACCCAGAAGCCAGGGAAATACTAAAAATACCCCTAAAATACTATTTTACAAGCTTATTTAAACTGATGCTGCTATACTGGTCTCCCCACTTCCATACAGAGATTCAGTGGGTGAGGTAAAGAATTTATTATTTAATAAAAATACCAGAGAAACACAGCTCTAACCATAGGACTATAGGTTTTTCTACTGTTATTTTCACAGTAAAGGCACCATCATATTGCCTTGTTTCATGTTCAATCCTCTCATGCATCTTATTACAGGTAAGGCCAGCTCAGTACTAAACGTTCAAGTGAAGTACCAGCAGTACCTACACCAGCACAAACCCTTGACTGTTGAACCTTAGAGACACATCACCCAAAAAACCTGCAGACAGATGATCCAAGCAGCCCTTTTCACCATGAGGCTTTGTCCATATTAATGCTGGTCTTTCCAGTATGAATAAATAAAGATGTTGGAACAAGCAACAAGCAGAACAAGAACTCAGAGAAACCAAATTACTCATCCAAGTGTCACAGGGGCAGCCTGCCATGAGCTTGTGAGCCATAGGCAAATGGCATCAAACAAAGCAGGACACAGCTGTTCCTCCTAAACTTTGTAACGATGGAGATGCCTAATGGTTTCTAGAGAACAGAAGAAGCTGGGCATGCCTAGTGATTCCACCCTTGCATAATTAAATTGCGAATTGCATTTGCAGAATACCAGGGACTGAATTTGTCTGTGGACTATATTTGGTAATCCCGAAAGTATGTTGTCTGAGTCAGGCTGTGAAAGAAAAGCTGTAACTGAAGAAACTGGTGAGGTTAACAACCGCGGATAAACCAGGAAACAGGCTGATAGAAGAAAAGATAATTTATGAATGAAAAGAAATCTTTTTCCATTCCTGCTTTCATTGCCTTTAGATCACATATCAAAAAAGGCTGATACCAATCCTAACCCCCCAAAAATGACACCACTACAGTTCCCATCTCAACACTTAAGACAATGATACTGTACACCCTAAATCTTTACTTTTCATACTAACTAAACAGGTTTATTTAATTCTAAATAAAACTCACAAAGCTGCTTGCCGGAGAGATAACAGTCCATTTGGCTGATCCTTAAGACATAAGCATCATCAGTTTGGTTACAGTCATATGCTAACACTACACACAGTACTATGACTCTGAGAAAGTATTATATGTGAGAGTATAACAGTATTATATGTGAGAAACCAGTAACTCACTACAACCTAAAATAAATTGCAGAAACCTTTTAAACAAAAGTACTATAGGAATGTATTTTACAAAAAGGTATTTCACAACTACACCAATTCTAACAAGGTACTGTGTTAGGTATACCACAGGTAACAAAACTCCCTGCTCAAGCTACAATATTGTGGTGTCTTCTCCAAAGTGACTGATCCTTCCATGTATACACAAATCTTAATTTTTAATTTTCAGAAGTTACACACTATTGAAATCACTTCCTTTGGACAGCATTTATCTGAACGAGCCTTGTTAGGGTTTTTTTGGTGCGATCTGTATCATTAGCAAAGCCAGTAATGCACCAGTGACTCTGGAAGAGACACCAAGGATTTGGGAAGTGCTGAACATAGACAAACAGAACAGACATAAGGAGAAGCATTAGAGCAAGACTTAATATTGTGAATAAATGCCAGATACAGCATATGTGCATCACTACTTTAACATGGTGTCGCTGGAAATTCTTCAAAATTCTTAGTGCAAATGAAAACATGGAGCTACGTTAGGAAGCTACTACTATTGCGTAGCTAGTAGGAAGTTCCTACTATTGAGGAAATAGTCTGAAAGAGGACTTGAGACTATTTAGGAAGTATGCCATTGCTCTACTCTGCCCTAGAGTTTCTCCGAAAGGCTAAGAGAAAGAAGCTCCAGTGCCTTGAATCAGGACCCTACAGTGAACTGGATTTGTTGACTTACATGAATAAAGCATATTTGTAGGCTGAAGAGGGTGATTACAAAAAAAGAGCAAAGCAAAACTGTGCAATACAAAAATTGTTTTCCTTGGCATCATGTAAAATGGGTGAAAGGGCTGTCTCCATCTTCTAACTAAAAACTGTAATTTCACTCAACATAGGAAAAAAAAGGACTGTCATTAATTAAAATCTGAAATCACACCTTCAGAATAGATCACCCTGTCTGTATCACAGTTACCCTAAAGGTTAATGTCTCAGATATCATTAACATTACTTAACTGGCAAAAAGAAGACTTTGACATTAAAAAAACAATCAAAAAAAGTATGTAATTCTGTTAATGCAATGGTAAGCTCCTGGAGGAAGACTGACTTTTGTCAACTTTGGAGCCAGCCAGGAACCGTCTGAAATCAGAACTACTAAGCGGACCAACCACCAAAAGTGAAAGCTGTAGAGGAAAAAAACAAATGAACCAACCAACCAACCAACCAAACCATGAACACACTCCCATACTTTTCACCACTGCATCCCTACCAGTACTGTTCATCTTTTTCACCTACACCATGCTCCTCTTACTTGTTTCCTCAGACAACCTTCCAATAGCCATTTCTTCTTTATTTTTATCCCACACTAGGCTCTTAAAACTTAACCATACATAAATGTGTATGAACAGCTCTGATTAACACTCTGCAATTTTAAACTGTTTTGTTTGATGAATGCCTTGTAGGTAAGTCAATTAACCCCCCTTTAAGAAAACACCCAACAACAAGTAACACATCACTTACTACTGCACTGCAAAACTAACATTTGTTCATGTTCTGTTGGACCACAGTTCAGGAGCCAGACATTTAGGCCTTAACTTCCTTTCAAGACATTAAACTGTTCTGGGTCCTTTCAGAAAGCTTGTATGCCGTTTAGCTTTTATGTACCTGAACATCACTTTATCATATAAAAAACAGAAGACCAACCAAACAAAATAAGAGGTACTGTCTACTGAAACCTAAAGGCAAATAACTCCTGGAATTCTGTACTGAATTCTGCACTGTAGATGGGAACAGCCACTTTATTTTCTGGACATAAAAACTAGATATTTAAATTGAGTTCACTGTTTGGCAGAATGAGAGTTTTTAATGAATCACAAGCTATAACTGGATTCCAAAGCTGCATACATTTATCATGCAGTTCTTGAAGAACTGAGTTTGCAATAATTGCTTTGGGTTTACTCTTTGATACATTATACAGACTGTATTACATCACAGCTATAACACCAACTAAGTGCTATGCTTGTTGCAGTTACACTCACTCACTGATTAATTCTTATATTAATTTAAGCTATTTCTTATGGAACATGTTTTATTAAGTTTTTCCCCCTCCCCTTCGAATTTCTTGGCACATTTTTCTGAACAGTGAGAAATACAATACGGGGCCCTAATTTTTAATAAATCTTTTTAAAGAGTAAATTAAGAGGTTCCTACATTTTTCTTTCCTGCATATGCAAACACATAAACTCTCAGAAAGATTACTGACACATAGACATTCTCCTTCAGTAAACAGTCCTTCATTCAGATCATGCTGATTAGAGGAAAAAAGAAAAAAGAGGCGACTGCATTAGAATGAAGATTTGGCTTCTGTCCGGACCTCCTGCTCATCTGTGAGCTCTGCCCTAGTTTGAACCCTGACTGTGGGACATTTGATATGTTCACAGATGGCATGTGTTAATGGAGATTTAGTTATTATTTTCTCAATTAGTTGGCCCAGGAATGACAGATTGGAAAAGACTTCTGAGTGATTTTTGGTCTCTTGAGAATAAGGTGCGCTACTGCAATTTCCAAGGCACTAGATTTATTCCTCTAGAGAACCACATTACAATAAAATCATGAAATTGTAGCAAATTAGATCATTTAGATTTATCACTCATGGGACTGTATATACTACTGAATTAAGATTCTCTGCAAGAAGAATCCACCAGACAGGAGGAGTCACACAAGCAATTTGCAAGGGAAGCTGGCGAATGGCACAAAGCACCCCAAACTCTGTTTCACTGTGGAAAGTTATGGGAGGAGTGGGTAACCAGGAATATCTGGTGTATTGCAAGCCCCTGCAGTCACCTCCATTGCAGCAATCCTTGCCCACTCAATGACAACAGAGAAGGAAAGATGCAAAAATGACTGTATAGAACATTAATGAGGTAAACACCAAGAAACTTCTGTGGTGTACATATCCTTCATTTGGTTTTACTTATGAGATATCTACTACAAATGCTGCCTTTAGAGGGCAACAGATAAACCTACAGATTTCTTTTAGAAATGTAACTGGACTGCTAACATAAAATATTTTACAGTATTTTAATACAGATTGAAACATTCAAACTGAAATGTATTCAAAATGCATAACCCTTTGCGAAATTTCCTAAGTGTTCTGATTTCTAACACCTATACTACAATACCATCTGAATGAAGATGCTTATCACACATCCTTTCCTGTATGCATAATATAAACTCTTTCTTGATGGGGGCTAAGACCTGCTGTATATATAAATAAATGTCAGTTATTGTGCTTGCAACTCTTCAAGTGAGACCCATTGTTATATCAATATTGCTCCTCTTTCACTAAACAAAGAACACCACTCATGTATTTATACCACTTATATAACAATTCATTTTTGAAAACTGAAATCTTTTAATGGAGATTCCTTTGTTCATTTTATTAAAAGATTACAGCTTCAGTTATAGTTCAATAGCATGGTTTTGGTTGGAAGCAAAATATACTGATTTAAGACAAACTTTTCCCTTTTTAAAAAAATCATTACGAGCAACTTAAACACTCTCATTCTTTCCTCCAGATGTTATTTATTGAAGAAAATGAAGTAGCAGTGCTCATAGTTAGGAGTGCTAAAAAATTCTGCAACTGAAACTGATCCTGTCCCTACATACGCCATAAACACTTTTCATGACACATTATACAATAAAGAAAGATGGTGATTAAGTGATTTGTTGCATTCTGTAATAATTCAGAAGTATTTAGATTTGACCACATTTGTGTATCTTACTAAAATAAAACTTAAAAACATCTACTGCTGGATGAGTTAAAGTTTCTCTTCACACCAGTCTCATTTTTCCAACACTGTTTCTTTCCTAATTGGATAGCCCTATTTTGTGAGTTCTGAATATATTGAAATATTTTCAAGACAGAATATACTAGCCCTATAATAAAACTGTAAAATGGAGGTTTAACTCTGGAACCACTATCCCAGAAAGCAAGCTTTTAGTAGCAACAGTGATTTCTTTCATCACTGTACCAATCACAAGGGACACTTGTGCTTGGTGACTTAAGTCACTCTTGTGTGGTTTGAAGTAAATGAACAGTAGTGCTATACTGTTTATATGCATTACAACACCTGTTATGACGGAAACATCACTGGCACTTACATATATTCTAACAATGAAAATAAAATACATTCTAAAATTAAAAGGTTTCTTTTCACCGAGAATTTGCAAATCTATTTAAACTTGGGACAATCAAGGAAAAATAGTTATCTGCAATTGTTGAATGCAGACTGCAATTGGTGTGAATCAGTGTAGGTTCACTGAAACCACTGAAAGTGGTTCTGTCAGAATTTTCCAATCTTCACCAGCCTCTTACTCAACACTTTTTATTACACCATCAAACAAACACCACCTTTTGATGAATATTACTTCAGGCCAGCAAATGGCAGAGATATGATTGGTACAAATCCAGAATCTCTTCTGTCAAATGGATTCTACGTGTTCACAGTCATTCTGGAGATATGAAGCATCTACCATGTATCTAAAGCTAAAAGTTATAGAGATGTCATTACATATAATGTAAATCTTTTCAGTTAAGGTGATCTGCTCTGCTATTGAACTGTCTAATTCCTCCTGTGTATGAAATATATTCCAAACAAGAGGCTGGTATTCAACACAGTTAATATTTATGACTGACTTCATATTAGGTCAAGAAAAAGTATATAATGCAATACATAAAAATGGATTCTGGATAACTTCATAGAACTATTAAATTGGGATGACATGTAAGAACACAGCAGTCCTCAAATTTTCAGCCTCCTCTAGTACAGAATACTAAGTAAAACACTAAGAAATTATATGAAAGACTTATATGACTTCAGCAGAATATTGCATCACAGAGAAAAAACATTTTGAAGACAGAAAAAATTAGTTTTGTCCTTGGGAAAACATGAAATACGTAGAAAGGAGCAAAATATATGAAACTAGTTCCTAGTTGTATTAGCGTCAAACTGCAAGGAAAGTGTTAAGTATAACTGAAATTGCAAACAGATAAAAATACATCTGCTTTGCTATAAAAAAAGATATTTATTTTAAGAGCTAGAAAAAAAGCATAGTGTACATTTTACTTCTCAGTGTTTATCTATAGCAAGAGAAAATAAAAAATGTTGACAAGAGATCATCACTACTTTTGGATCCATAAATTAAGAGGACAACAGGCCTCAGAATTATGAAATCAACAGAGATTAAATACTATATGCAAATAAGGAGAAAATTATATTTTTAGGAAAAAATCTGGTAAGTGAACATGCTATGCCCATATACTTTGACAGTAATGTGCTTAATACAGCTATAACGATCATAGTTGTAGTTACAGTTATTGGAACGACGAAAGCTGAACATTATTTCAAAACAAGTAAATTCATTCAAACTGCACATCAGTCATCTTTTGCAGGTTGCAATATGCAGTAAGAATTTAAAGCCACTACAAAAAGGCATGGATGGCATCATCTTAAGAGAACACTGATTTCAAAGTTTTTCACATATTTCAAGGTCTCCCATATAGGCCTCTTTTAAATATTATTTGTCTGCTAGTTTGTGGACAAGAGCTATTTCTATAGCCTCATATATTTCCTAATATGCAACTTAAAATCATTGGCAGAGGACATATCTAGTGTCTGAGACAATGTTATTTAAGCTTCAGTTTTCAGTATCATTAAGAGCTGAATTTAAATTAGAATAATTAATGACGTGATCTAATCAATTTACTACATCTTTTGAGCTATTTCACTAAGAGAACAACAAGAAACAGCATGCATAGGTAGTCATCTTAATTCTGGTCCAGTTACATTTTTTTTCTCTCAAAAGAAGGCAGGAAGGCCCTTCACTACTTGAGAAGAAAAATGGCAGGTGGATAAGGAAAAATTTACAGAATCAAGTTTTCAAACGGCCACAGCTTCCTCATACATAGTAAGCAAGGACAAATATTCTCGGCAGGAAGCTAAAGGAAAAAAGATTAGTTTGGACTTCCTTACACAACTCCTTGTACACTTCTTAGTTTATTTGTTCAGTAGCTTTGTGCTCCTGCGTAAGTCATCTAATCCCTTTGAAGAATTCTTAAATAGGAGATGAAATTAAAAGGGGAAATGTAAACAACCCAAAGCAGTTTTGCTAGTCTAGACTACATACAACATTACAGAGAAGCTCCACTAAGGACTCCCATTTAAGGAGCAGAACTCTTCGCTACTTTCCTGCAAGCCAGTAGGAAAAGTGCTCCCAGTGAAGTATTTTCTGGCTCCAGGCTAGATAATCAGCAAGATTATCAGAAAAGGAAAATAATTTTGAGAGATCAAATTCTATTTTGTCTTCTGAGTCTGCACATTCCTGCATGCAAAAGCCTTGACTTGGAGGATGCACCAAGTTTGACAGAAGGTTTATGGCTTAAAGACAAAACAAGGGGGCAGTGGGGAGAAAGCACATAAGAGGTGACTTGAAAAGAGATGCTGGATGATGCCACTTCTGGGTGGTATTATAATATAATTCGGTGCATTTGATTTCCGTTCTGATTAACCTGTGATTATTGGGTCTGACAGTCCATCTCTCCCATACCCCTGTCCTCACTCCAAACCCCACCCCCTCAGGTCTTCCCTCCAAACCTGCTTGCAAATAACACCAAAAAAATTTGATAGCCTGGACAAGGAGCAGAATAAAATTCAAACCACAAAACCCAATCAAAAAAACTAGAAAAGATGCAGAATGAAACAAAGCAAAGAACCAAAGACAGTAGTTTCATTATAATTAAGGCTGAAACAAACTTTCCACTAACTTCACCAACGCAAATTAAAGTTTCCTTTTAAGATTTTTTACCCATTTTAATCTGACAGATGATTCTTTGGGAGACAGGGAAGGTTTCAGAAGAAATGATCTAACTACATGAACATTTGTTTTTTTGTAAACATTTAGTGAAGATTTGTAACAACTTCAGAGTTAAAGAGTTGTCTTTTGTTCTCCTTTGTCAAAAACACATTCAACTAATTTATGAAACCAGAATAAAAAACTCCACGTGAATAACAGGAAAAGAAATAACTAAAATTTTCTAGGATTCCCATGGGTTGCCTTACAGCTTCTGGTCTGTGAGAAAAACAAATCCATTTCCACTCCTCCAGATCTTCCAAAAAAGGAAGGATAACCCATTCAGGAAAGTTCCCTGAGAACTTTGAGGCACAAAACTCAAGTGCATTCCATAAAATTGTGAAGGGAAGATCTTTCTCCTGAGATACAGTTTCCATATAATGATTCCCAAGGTTCTTGGCAGGGCTGGCATCCTATGGATGACATTAGATGGCCTCATCAGCCCCACAGAGGACCACAAGGATCCCACCCAGGCCCAGCAGAACGGGTCTAAAGGAGAAATTGCAATCACTTTCAGAAAAAAAAAAAAAAAAAGAAAGGTAAAACAAAGCAAAGTATAACCATGAAGCATTAGGGACCTCCAGGAAGGCAGGCAACCAGGAAGACATTTGGGGCAGAAGGATAAATGGGGCTATTCTGGGAATTACAAGGTAAGTCTCAAATTGTTCTTGTGACCAATGAGGTTTGTTGAAGAAAATGTCTTAATAATTTAGGAGAAATCAACTTTGCAGCATGAAAACACATGGAGCCTTTTAAAAATGTGATTTTTTTCAAATACCTGCAAATTATCTAAAGTAAGAAATACCTAGGGTATAAAATACTTTTCCTGAACAACAGAGAACTTGGGAATACAAATCTCTTTTTCTGTATGTTAAAAATATGCATAAAATATATATTAAAAACATGCTCCAGATGCAGAGTGATGATGAAATATGACACAGTGGACCTACTGCCCCAAGTAAAGGCAGCTAACACAAAGATATGTTTATCCCATAAAGATTCTGAAATTAGACAAATTATCAGAGAAAAAGTAAGTTTGCTTATCTAATCCTACAACAGATCACTCTAAACAGACCATCTAATCAGGAAAGAGAAGGTTATCTAAATGTTATCACCAAACAGTTATTAAAACTGCCAAACAGACCCATTTCACCAGGCCTTTGAAATTACAGTATTGTTGATCCACTGCAAATCTTCAAAAACAAAAGTAACCAGAAGTATTAGCACTCAGGTGTATGCACAGCACAGCTATAAAAACATGTTCAGCACCATGTCACCATTTTGTAAATATTGCTACAGAATTACCTCACTTTCAGAAAAAAAGTGTAAATTTTCAATTGTGCTAGTGATGTTAATTTTTTCATATATAAGGGGGAAAATGATCCATCGTGCAACATCCTGACCAATGCTCTGTTTACTGAGAAAGCAATACCAAAACCAGAAATAATAAAACCAATTTCCCTCATAGGTTTTTCTGTAGGTACTCAAAACTTAAACGAAGCTCAGCAAAAAGGGGAGTGTGTGCATATGTACCAAAATGACATAAATGGAACAGGATTCAGTGGCATAATTATTGCTACTTTTGGTTTCCTGCATTATATTTCTTGGCTAAACTTGACTCTGCTGTTGAACCTAGAAGTGTTTGCTGTTTCTTTACCATCAAATTTAGATTCCTCAGAAGAGATAAAAGGTTGGGTTTTTCCTGTCTCCAAGTAATGACCATTTAAAGTAATGCTTTATTTCTAATTACCTTCAAAATTTGATTAAAATACTTCCCTATTTTCACATTCATGAAAATTGCATGGAAATTTTTTGCACTTGGAAATACATTGCCATATCAGTACTTCGATTCAGTAACTGAAAAAAAGTTAAATTCAAAGTAAGTACAAAAATGGATTACACATAACAATCACTCCTTTGGTGTTTGCTGCATCCTATCACAATTTAAGAAACACCACATAGGGAAAAACCACCATACAACTTAGTGCTTATCACAGCTCTTAAATGTCAAGAGCAAATATTAGCCTTTCTGAACAGTAAAAATTTAGGGAAAGCTATGAAGAATTTCTTTTTGCCATTCCAGTTATTTGTTACTTGTTATTCCTGCTGAAGGCAGACATTAAACCTGGACAGTTAAATACAATAGCACAAAGAAAAGCTTATTTAGCATATTAATTATGATCTAAACAACTTCTGAACATTGAAAAACTGCAACAGTTTTACAATCCTAAAATAAACTGTAGTGCTTTTTTCCCCCGAGATTTGATTTTCTGAAGCATCAGTGGAAGAATAAAACAAGGTATAAATCAATAATTAAAATTAACGCCCTCATGGAAGGGCAGAAGAGTTAAACTGAATCTGTGGTTTAGATGGGGAGAAAGGGGCTGGGGGCAGAGAATAAAATCTAAAACAATTGATTTTGGTAATTCAGCACATGAAATGGTACAGAGGAACCTGTTAGAACAAAACAGTATGGAATCATCTAATTCTGGTGGCAGGTACAGAATTATTTTCTTAACAGAATCCTTCCTTACTGTGGAAGTATATCTTCTGTCAGCAATAGAAAAATGAGAGAAATATCTTGATTCTGAAACTATGTACAGGCTAACTATTCTTACTCTGGAGACACATGAAGTCTGCTGCCAACAAAAGAGAACTATGAACGAGCAACACCTTCAAAGGTTGAAAGCAGAACATTAAAAGTCTTGTAGAAGAACTAAGAGACCCTGGCTGCTGAAACAAAACAAACAAACAAGACCCCACACAAAACCAAAAAACCAAACCAAACAAAAAACACAAAAAAACCCCAAACTAACAACAACAACAAAAAAACCCTAGGGAAAAAACCCAACACCCCCCCCCCAAAAAAACCCAAAATTAAAAAACTCCACCAAAAATCCAACAAAAAAAGGAACAAAAAAACAATAAAAAGCAGCCAACCAGCCTCCCCAAAAAAACCACAACAAAATCAAACCAATCAAAAATAATTTTGAAGCAAAGCTGAGAACTACATTCTGCATCTGGTACTAACTTTATTTTTTACTATCATTTTGAGAAGACTATCAGGAATAATTGACTACTGAAGTCAACAGCTGACATAAATGAATACTACGTAACTATTGATGAAGTTAGTGTGATCACTTTTTAGAACTTTTAAATGAAACATTTTTAATACAAAAGTGTTTTTTTTATCAGTGAAGACAAAAAACTAAGCAGAGTTACATACTGGATCATATGTTGCTGTACAATTAATAATCATATTTCACTGTTCCCAGTATTTCTGTCAAAGATCTTGCAAGGTGCTGCCTGAAGAGTTTGTCTTAGATCCCATACTAACTATAAACACTACAGCTTCCAATAGCGTGTCCTGGGGACAGAAGATGGGTGACAACTTCTAGTGACACAACTACAAAGTTACAGTACTGTACAGTACAAGCCCAAAAACTCCTATGAGATTTCTAATTATACCCTTCATCCTCTTTTTCCTGTATTCAAGCATTTCAAAACAGAGTAATATACACTGTGCTTATTTTCATAAGACTGAACTGAAGGAGTGAGTTTAGTGCTTACGGTTACTGAATTGTGCAGGAGTTAACAAATTTTAAACTTTTCTCCCAAAAGCTATGCTTCTATTAACGTGAACTAATGGGTTTTTTTCCTCTTATTTCTGAACATTTACTAGTAAGTTCCTAAGCACTACTACAAATCATGTATGCCCTAACATATGAAGATTTTGGTATGTAATTTTCCTGTGTAGTCAACATTGTTTTTCACCTCCACTGGTTAGAACCTAGAATCTGGTTCTAACTTTATTTCTATTAGTATCTTTCTTATACAGTATACAGTGCTGAATGCTTTCTCTATGCTTTTAACTGATATTATCCTGGATACTGGATTTTTTAAATTTAATAGTGCAGCAAGTTAACATAAAGTTATTTTAGCACAGATAATTTAGGGTCGGCATGGTTTATCCAGTCTCTTCCAAAATTACTTTAATCAAAAACATTCAAAGCAGCATTGAAAAAAAATTTCCAACAAAAACGTTTATCAGAAGATATATAATCATTGATATAGTTTCAAGCCAGCTTTTCAAATATATCCTAACTTGTTATGAAAGAACTGCAGTATGACATTCTCTTTTAAAAATGCACATGAATGTCTGTACTAATAAAGCCAATGATCATAAACCTAAGAGCACTATTAATCAGTTAGCAAAACAAGACAACCAAAGAACAGTATAGTTCTCCAGATCCACTGAGACAAAGCTTACCCTAGCAGGTGACTACATGACAATCCATCTCAGTACAAACACAGCTATGTTATTGTAGCCTAATGACTGCCTGGTCATCTCTACAGAGCATTTTCTGACCTGTTGCTTGCCATGACTCAAGTTGCTGTCAAGCTAAGAGGTAAAAAACAAGACTGCTGCAGTGAAGCCCTTCAGTGCTGTGCCACACCTGATGCTCACATAGCTCACTGCCTTCTCCTCATTAGGGCCTCTCTCCCCAGCATCACAAATGCCAGAGCCCAGATTCAAAACACTGCTTCTGATTTCTACAGGGTTACCCACTTCTCGCTGAAAGGAGAAGAACCTTGTGTCTTAAGGTTTATTTGAATCTAAAACACAGCACATGCGAAGCTTATAGAAAAGCAGATGGAGTTTATGAACTATGGAGGTAACTGACAGCATTGTTTTTGATAAAGCATCTGCCTACTGTGATTATAGCAAGGGGAAACTATCAAGAAGATAAGCAGTTTCATTGACACTAGCAACACGTTAGGCAGACACAGCTGCACTGACCTGCTGCATTCTAAATGCAATTCAATCCAAAGAACAATGAAACGGCCCCTGCCCCCAAACCCTGAATGAATGTATCTCACAATTTATATAACCGCTCATGTAGCACAGTGAAAATCTGCTTGCTTTATATCAACTATCAGCCACTTTCTTAACTCCTTTGATATGCTTGTTTTGTTTCAGTTTTCAAGGCTATTTCATGAATAACTTAAGCTCTAAGTGAGGTGCTACTACTTTGCTTGCCTCCTCCTTTTGTATTTACAGAGATAACAAGTGTGACTCACATGCATATTAAAACAGTGCTGTTCTTCTGAGTTTCTGGCCAGAAAGCTAAATTGCTTGTGCTGTTGTTCATAGCTTCAACACCAATGGAAGGTATTAACAAGTTTCCTATCAGCCTTGCCATTATTCTTTCCATGTTAGTGAAACAATTAATCTATGCTAATTTTATTGTGCTGCTAGTACTTAGGGGAAGTTATGAAATGCAGAATTGTTGTTCTTCTAGGCTTGAGTTCTTAAGGAGGAGGAAAACCTAAAATGCAGCCTGAGACAGCCACCAAGGGAAATATACACACAGAGGCATAAATAAAGGCTCCTCTTCTACCTTGAGCAGGACTGACAATGCCATCACCTTGTAATCAGCTTAAAACAAAACAGAGCTCCAGAAATTCCCATCTAAGACCTTTAAGATATATAACAAATAACTAAGAGAATACTACCCTCCCTTCCCCCATAGATATTCAGTGTTACCAAGACTTGAAAACAAAAAGTATTGCAAATTGTAGATTTGTGTTTGTTTGGTTGATGTGGGTTTTGTTTCTCTTTTTTATCATCATTATTTTGTTTAATTCTGGTACATTACATTTACTCTCCCTGATAAGTGGAATGGGAGTGAAAAGTCTCCAAAGGAAAGAGTCAAATGAGCTGATCGGTTCTGTGCAGACTGGTATGGTATTTACCTCAGCTACCAAAAAATGCACGACTTCACCAGGTAATCGGTGAATTCACCCCATTTACTTCAGCTATTGCCTCAGGAGCAACAACAGAAAAAACCTTCAAACACAACAACATACTGAAATTACACAACTTACTCATCATTATAGGATTTATTTCAATCAAGGTTTACAATAAATATTCATTTCACAGTTAGGAGAGGGAAAAGTAATGAACGAAGCAGTTTAAAAAGAACACAGTTAACTAGACAGTGACTCATCAACAACACAACTAGCTCTGCATTAAGTAACAGTAGCTATTCCTAGTTTGCTTGCCATCAAGCATACAAACATAAACCCAGGGATTTGAGTGTTGTTCCTGAACAATGTATTTCTGGAGAAGGATTGCCATAAAGAACTGCTGTCTATACAGACTGAAAACGCCTTCATTCCATCAGTAAGCACCGACTTCTTCTTTTCTTTCTTTTTTTTTTTTTTTTTTTTAATTAACTCTTAATTAAAAAGGAAACAGTGTTTTAGCAGTTAGATCTTCAGAAGAGGTCTAAAATGAATCAGTTCAGGCATTATGATTTGAGACGTAATTTTTTTTCCACCACTCCCACAGACGGCGGAGTTAAGCGGAAAGAATGACTAAGGTAGCAAAAAGACCATGGCATAGATTTATATGATTAAGGAAAATTAGTATTAAATATATTAAGTAAAACAGAAGTCATAGAATAGTCCACTGACAAAAACAATACTAACTGAATTTCAGTTACTTACTATTGCAATCTTTTTCTTGACCTTTTCCTCATATTTTTAATTTTAATAAGGTATTCAGTAATATTAACATTTGTTCCTCAGCGGCTTAACAAAGAAAAGCTTCAGAAAATGGGAAAACTGTGCTTTACAAAAACTGTGTTCGTGCAGCTCACCAAATGACCTACAGAAGCACAGTCTCGAGCTTAATTTTAACTGGGTCCTATATAATAAACACAGAGCATAGAAATACATCTGCCATTTTCTTGAACAGAGATTTTATTAGTAGCAGCACTCCACATACCACATACTGTAACTTAGCCTTTACACCAAGCATAGAAAAGATGCAGTAGTCCCCTAAGAAGGAACCTGGTAAGTCCCATACTTTGGGAGAGGAAGGCAGTCAGCTAGAGACCCGCCTTTTGACATTTCAAATATACTGAGCCAAATTATGCAACCTTTGTTCATGTTTATGAAGCCTTACATGAATATCTGGTATTAGTTTGAACAAGTACTTATCAACATGATTACGAGGACAACCAATGGACTCATTACAATTAATGGTAAGTTGTAAGTGTCCTTGGAATAAGATAAAGAAAAATAGGCCAGATCTAGTTCAATTTTTACTGAAACATGTAAAGATTTATTTGAATATTTTATGTATTTATTTAATGTATTTTTTCCAAAAGGTTTTTACATGAAGACTTCCACTAGATTTTTGAAACAATGCTTGGAATGATGCTAGATGTCAAGAGGAAGATTCCTTGTAGAATGAATAAATGGAGAGAACACATTTTTTGTAATAATTTCAACTACTTCTTTCATCCTCCTTCATTACTTCCTCGAGGAATATTTGTAGGAAAGCCTTTTACCATCTCTATCTGATTTGAAATGCAGATACTGTGGCTCCTGAATGAAAGCCTAAACACTGCTTAACTAGCAGTAACTCCTCATACTGGTAATCTGTGTAAAATCAGAGGCACATAGGTTTCCATGAGAAAAAGAGCTCTGGCGTAAACTACCCATTCCTGCCAACTGCATGCAAATCACATGGCAGATAAACCACTGGTTCAGGCTGCTGGTCTGTAGTAGTAGGGGGGTGCTGGTTAAGAAGACCTAAAAATAACAAGAAAGTAACTGTAGATCAAAGATGTAAAAATTGGTGTTTCTTGAGCCAAGTTCTTTGTAGTACTGGAAGTGCCCTGATCGGCTTGCCTTGTGCATGCCACTGCCAGCATGCCCAATTTAGCTGCCCTATGGACTACAGATGACTGTACAAGTGCACTATCTGTATGGCAGTCACATGCCCCACCCATCCACCCTGTGAACCAACACTGGCAAGACAGAGGGGGAGGAGGAAAACACTGTGCAGCTGAGTCAGACTCTGGAGTGAGGCTGGCAGTGCAATTAAGAAGGATTTTCTCAGAAATCTCACTTGTGCTTTCAGGCAGAAATCACTTCTGCTAACAGCATTTGACCAGAAGATCTGGAAGAGGAGGAAAATACGCTTTGCCTTTCTAATTGTTATAGCTGACTTCCGTTCAGCTGTAAATACCTATCCTTCTGTTTTCTTGTAATTGAAACAGTGATAGTGGAAGGTCAAAAAGCAAGTGTGTAGATTAAAAAGATCAGAGGCAATGCAAGGAAAAGAAGAGGGTAGTGACAGAAGGCATTAGCATTTACTTTTTACAAACTGACTGCTGAATCCTGCAATTTCCAAAATTAGGATTTCTTTGTTACAGCTTCTCACAGATTTACTAACCCTAAAAAAAGTAAGGAAAACAAGTAAGGAGAGCAGAATTAGCTGCTTAGACATCAAAAGCCCTTCCTTGTGTTTAGAAATGGCTAGTACAATCAGCAACCTACTAAAAATGCTCTAAGATGGTGCCAGACATGTCTTAGCAAGGAGTAGATTTTGGTTAACTGTTTATAAAAACAGACGCCAGAAAAGGCAGCATTAGTTTTGATCCATTAAAATAAATTTACTAGAGCTTGTCTTAAACTGCATTTGTTGGAGCCTAGGTTCTTCTTTTCCTGCTTTTTACATAGCCAATATTAAAACAGAAGTATTTTTGAAGATAATTTCTTTATAAATTGCCTTACTTAAAAGTGAAATGGTAGTTAAATCAAGGTTGTTTCATATCCACAATACAGAATTTCACTTCTTAAAAGTAACTTTCCCACCATTAAAAAAAAAAGGCACTCAAAACCAAAACAAAACCCATGACAATGTGTGAAATTCACACTCAGAAACCAATGAAGGGAGAAAAATTTCTTGACAGGCAACAGTTTACACTTTCAATCTCAAAATAAAGATGAAAATGAACCTTTTTTTCTACCAGCAAAAATACTTTTCCATCTTGATTTTGTGGTGAGTAGTATCAATCTATATAAATTAAAAAGCAAACAGACCTTCAACAAAGCAGTCTAAAAGCAATGAAATCTGGTAGCAAAACTTCAGTTTCTTACTTTAGCTTCAGGTAGATGACTTAATTTAGCCCAGGGAAATAGTCTGTTTTTTGTTTTTATCGGTGGAAGGCATATTCAATTAACTGCAAGATCCCATAAACTGGTATAAACATATTTTAAAAATTACCCCCAAAAGGATCTTGTATTGACTTAGTGACATGTTCTAGGATGTTCTATTGTTGCATGTGAGGTCTGATGTCAAACTCAGAAAATCAGCCAAGCAATACTTAATTAAAGTGGGGGGGAGGGGAGGAGAGTGTAAAGAAGGAGTCAAGCGTAAGATAATGATAAATCATCTTTATACCCTCCTGACAACTGATGTTTTTAGCTTCAGGCACTACTCCATGTTAAGCTAGAACATCCTCCATGCTGCCCTAACTTTGAGCAGCAGCTGATGGATCTGGCACACATGGCTCTGCCTTCTCTACATCCATTGTGGTCAAATCACATCTCTGTACATGAATACAGCAGGAGACTGGAGGTAAGTGTGAGCATCCTGAGGCTGGGCACAGGTAGCATGTATCAAAAACCACTGCAGTCCATTATCAGAACCAGCTCTCAAGGCTATAGAGCATGTACCTCTGTATGCCTACACAGCTGCTGAAGGCACTGAGCCACAAACATGATGCCAGCATTCACTTCTGCAGTCACACAGATTTTGAAGCAACACCAAACCAGCAACGATTAACACTTTGGTAAATGATGTAATAAAGGAAGGAAACAGTTTTGTTTCATTCAGAGGTCTGAAAGGGCAATCGCCAGGCAATCGCCAGGCAATCAAACTAGTTTGCCTAAAGTTTTCTATCTCTGAAGTAACTAACATTAATATTAATTTAAATGCTGTGGGATACTATCCAAGATCCATATTTAGGCTCTTAGCTATGCTGCTTGCAGTAAACCTGACATTTTCAGGGCCATATGAGCTAGTGAAAGTGATAGGAATTAAAGACAGGATCCCTACAGCCTATTGCAGCTCACCAGATGTGTGAGAAAACCCAGCTCAAAGGGACTGTGTGGTTCATGGTGATCCACGGCAGCATGTGCTGAGAATGCTACTGCTGCTCCCCATTTATGAATCCATGCTGTAAACTGGATGTGAGGTCATCCTGGGCCTGTGCAGGACAAGACTGCTACTGCAAGTAGGGCAAAGGGCACAGAGTCTGGGGCACTGGATGGAGTCACAGTTAATGATGCTAGAAAGAAGGGTGGAAAAGCTCTACCTTCGAAGAGTACACAACAGCTCTGAACACTTTTCCAGCACTGGTCATCATTTTAAGGTCTAGTTATTAACATTTCAGGCCTAACCACTGGTCTGTATTGAGTACAGGTCTCCACAAAGCAAGATGTAAAATGAAAGACAGTAGAGACTAACACTCAAAATGGCAGGATTCCCACAGAACAGAAGAATTATTTTAAGGGACATGAGCCTTTCCCTTATTCTACAATAGGTTGTGCTGAGGAAAAAAATTGTTATGAAGTGCAGAGGACAATACTTAACTCACTTTCTGGTTTTATTTATAAATGGTAACAGTGATGGCACCTGTAACATACTGTAACAGTGGAGATTTATCATTGTTTCTTTCATTAGACTCATCTGCTGATGTAGTGAGGCATAATTAGGAGATGGAGATGAATACAGATGTCTGAATTTTGCATGCAGTAAGGTTCTGGTTAAGCACATTTTTACTCAGCCTTTCAAAATATCTATGAATTCCAATTTCTAAGACAAAATTACTTCATAGTGAAAGCGTGCATTACATTTCTGTTCATTGTAAGGATGAGATATTTACTGTCTCTTCTTATATCATACAGAAGGGATGTTACGCATTTCGTGCAATGCTGCCCACTGCAGACCCAAAATTACGGCATTACTTTCTATTTGATTCCTCAGCCACTTGGAAATACTTATTTTTAACAAGAACTGTAGTAAAATTCCCTGGAACTCTGCAGCTGGTATAAACCTGTATCTGCAAAGCAGGTGCTGGAAAATACAACTATATCAGGAAGTCTGTGCTCCACAGTCACCTTAACCATATTTTTCCAACTGTATGAAGCTGTGTCAATACTGATTCATGTGATTACTTCCATTATCATTGCTAAAATTGTCCTGAGAAACTCGCAGAATTCCAAAAAGTTTGAAAGTTCAAAAGGAATATGGGAACCAGGCACAAAGCACAGCAGTGTAAGAGTTCTCATTTATTATCCTCCCTTACAACTCTTCAGCAGAATACAAATGCACAAAATCTGAGAATACCCAAAGTGAAAGAAAAAATATAAACCCACAAACCTTAACACAAAGATATATATCTAACTGGCAAATATCAAATAAAAAAGACAATTGTCTAAGGAAAAAAACTTATTTGATGCCCTGTTGAGAAACAACTATGTCATGTTCAAAGATTAATGACTTAATGAGAGCATCTGAACACCGGAAAAGCATTACTAAACCAACTCTCTTCAGGGACTAACCCTTGCTTTACAAGCAGGATCTTCACAACTCAGCCTACATATCAACAATATTCCTCCTTTCACCCATGTCTCTACCAAACCCCACCTCCCAAGGCATATTTATTTAAATTTCCTCTCACTGTAGTAGCTTCATATGAGAAATCTAATTTTCATCTCTTTCCGAACAGGAAAGAATTTGTAAAATCTAATTTTTGTGGCGTTCAGACCAGTAATGAAGGACACAATGAAAAATTGCATTAAAATGTTGAAAAGCCAGAATTTGATTGCATTTTATGTTGGCAAGGATTCCATCTGTTTCGGTACACCCAGACATTTACAACTTCTGCCTAGGATGTGTTCATAAAAGGTTGCTTTCTAATGCATAACCCAGCCACTAGATGATAAATCAAAAAAGATTGACAGATCTTGATCTACTGGATCACAGAAATCCATCCCAGTGTGCCTTAAGAAAGTAACTCTGAATAGTACTGACTTCAAAGATGAAAAACTACAAACATTACGGTTGCAGTTTTCTTATTTGTCAGATAGGCACAACACTACCCACATTGCTGATTCATATGGTATCATCAGACAGCAGTGCACAGGAAGTGCTACAGGAAGACCACAAAAGCTGACAAGTGTCCAAAAAGGGACAGATAGGCAGAAAAATACCAGTAAGAACATACACACCCCACTGGAATCAGGAAACGACAAAGTTGGTGAGTGAGCACGCTATAGCTCCTCCCAACCATTAATCCTCAAAAACCTACCTTTTGAAAATGTACACTGCTTTTCTGAAACAGAGATGAGGAAAATTTAAGTAATTTTTTTACAGCAGGGAGTTGCTGTTTCAAACATTTGGCAATGCAGTCAGTGAGTACACTGCTACAGCAAGTGCAAGTCATTGTTTATCACACAAGAAGGACATGAGCTACAAGGCTTTACTGTCATGCCCCTCTCTGATTAGGATGGTTTCATTTAAAAAAGCTGCCCCATAAAAAACTTTCTGTTTAAAACAGGGCCTTGCATGATCAGTCTAATAAGGTCACATAATTTCTTTTCCCTATCTGAAGCACTAGAATATCCCACAGGTGAAATTAAAAAAAATTCCAAAACTCATCTTGGAAAAATGCTGACCAGTGTTTAGACCTTTTTCATAAAATGGAAGGATGTGATTTTCTAGTACTAAATAGACTAAACACAATATCGTAACCAAAATTCTAAACGAGCCTCTAAAAACTAACAAGCCTACAAAAATAGACATATTCCCTCTAAATCACAGAAGGGTTCTTAGATCCTTCTTGACCACACTTTAAATACCACCTGCATGCTCTATGTTCTCTCTTTCAGAAATGCTTCATTTATCTCAGTGTGCAGGTTCCTTTGCAAACTCTGAGAAGATGAGTCCATTCATGCATTCCTCAGTCTTTACATACATAAACTCCTTCCCTTATGAGCAATTTTGAATCAGACACAAGTAACTCCCAACTTTGCTTAATGAAAATCCATTTCACACTGCATTAACAGTAGATACATGTAGTAGTCAAACATTTTCATGTCTTAGTGATGTCTCAGTTCAGGATCAACAGCTCCTCCATGGCTCATTATCAAAGTGCCACTTAACTTACTGCAAAAGAGTTTTTTAAGCTGCTTACAATGTGGCAATTGTTTGGAAAAACTCCATCTTTTTCAAAGCCAAGACTAAGTACTGAATTTAATTTCTTCCCCAAATTCTTACTGCACAGCTAAATTAAACTATCTAAAATATTTCTGAAAAATGCCACCACATTTCATTTTATCCTGTGCTCTTCTTTTATTTGCAGATTGTTGGCTGCAGCAGAACTTACAATATCTGATATGTTTCTGCACTGTTTTGAATGGCTTTATTTTCAATCCTTCATCATTACTCTTTCAACTTTTCAAAGGTCAAGGCAGAATTTCAAAGTTAGGAGTGACAGAAAATAAAAGAAACAAAAAGAGAAAAAAATAAGTAAAGAAAGTACATAAAGTTCTAGGGTTATATTTCAGTTTTAAAGAAATCCTTTTTGAATCCAGACTTGGAATAAAAGCAGCTTTAAAGAATGCATAGGGTCAAAGGAATAATAAAAACACATATTAAAAGTGTCTCAAAAATATTCTGTGCCTGAAATCACTTTTATGTGATTCCATGGGTTTATGACTGAGGGTGAAACCTATCAGTAAACTGTATCTACAAACTGGCTTAGAAGATTAACAACTAAACAGTAAACCAAATTTTAACTCTGGCCAGTAGGTCACACAAAGAAAAATGGAAAGTCATAATCAGAAAAAACCTTAACTAGAAAAAGGACCTAATTGTAACTGCTTTTCCACAGTATCATTTGTCCCAGGCAAGTACGCAAAAACTTATGTGCATGACAGGACTAATGAAAAGGAGAGACACACAAAAGTTAGAGAAATGCTAGGAAGCAACTCTTGGCAGTTACTACCCCTACAACCCAATATTCAGCTTTCTTTCTCATGTTTGAAACTGTTCACAGAAGTGACTTGCTCATAAAAAATTATTTTCTAACCTACCCAGTAACTCAGGTCCACCATAACAACCTAAACATTAAACAATCTACAGTCAAGATCTTTCTTGACAGAGATGAAGTATGCAACCATAGCCTTGTGATTGTTTGTTTCTTATATAACTCTTAGGAAAAAAAATTAAAACTTAACATGACTAATGTCACGCTTCAATTTTCCTCTGCCAGCCTACTCTTCCAGAAGCAAAACCCTGGATTCTTGCCTCATTATTCACCTTTATGCAATCACCAAAACTGAATACAATGTCTGAGAGTGGAGCTACATGGGCCCATATCCTGCAAACAGGTAGGCATGTGACTGGACTGATGAAGTGTCAATATGTAATCACCTCTTTGAGTGCAGACATTAAACTTACTTTAACCAGGGAGAAAGTGCGAAATAATCTTTCAGAAAAAGCAGAGGTCAAAGGAAGGCTGTGAGTACCTCTAGTGGGCTTCCCATCCCACAATACAAAACAAATTGTACTTCAGAGACAAAATAACAGGGGGGTTAGGGGGGAGGAAGGAGGGCAGAGTGGGTTGTGTTTTGGTTCTTTTGTGGATTTCTTTTTTTTTAAACAATTCTTTTGTGAAGCCAAAGCTGGATTTTATTGTAAAGCTAAGCCTGCTTGCATCTCAGTCATTGTCTTTTTTACCATACAAGAAGCATACACTGAACAAGAGACTGACAAAACTTGGAGAAAAATATGGTCCATTTTGTCTGAAGTATTACTAATCAATTGCAGTAACTCTTATTTCAAAAGCATGTTGTGTGTTACTAGAAATTACAGTGAATAAACAAGTAATTTTTAGTCATTCTACATAGTATAACTAAAACACAACAGGATCTGAATTCCCAAAAAAAGTTTACTGCAAGAAAGACATATTCTCATGAATTATCAGAGGAAGATTTGACAAAAATACTTCAATGTGAAATTAATTTAGAAATAAGTACTAGACAACCTTAGCCTATCTCCTGTAGAAATAAATTAATTAGGAAGCTATTACTTTAAAATATTTTCTTCTAAAAATACTTATATATGGTTATGTTTATACATGATCTCTATAAAATTGTATTGTATAAATACCATTATTTACATAACAGCTGTTAATCATGAAGAAAGTCAGAACCATTCCAAAAGGACACAATCTCACTACCTTAAAATATATGCCAAATTCCTATTACATAAAAAAGTTGCCCTGAACACATTTCACATTTTCATTGTGAGAGAACACACTCACATGATCATTTCCTTTCAGACACACAATATGCTCTGCAAGCAAAATAATTAAATGACAGAAGTATCTGAAATAAAATAGACCGAAAGGAAGGAATTAAAAAAAAAAAAAAAGACTGGAAGCATGCTTTCCCACATTTACGGCCCTTTATCCAGTGTGTGAGAGATCAGAAAATCTACAAGAATCTGCCAGCATTATTACCACCCATTTGTTCCCCACACTAACATCAACTGCAAAACAATGGAACTGTAAAGATAAAACATGGCCATCAGGCCTCATCCAAGTGTTCTGGTATATAACTTACTACACCTCACCAGCAAAAGGCAGTTAATCACTTAAAATGTCGTATTTTAAAAAATGAAGAGCTCCATTTAAAATGAAATATTAATAAAGGAAGGAAAAAGTCTTTTTGTTCTGCAGAGTAGCTACAATTGAGTTTTCTAATTTATGTTGAACTGCAAGCTTACAATTTCCTCATTTCATATCAGTGAAATTAACTGCTATTTCACTGGAGAAAGGAAGAGTGCTCATTTACTTGTACATTATTTTAAATAAAGATATTCTAAACTCTTTATGGAAGCGTTCAACCCTGCTTGTCCAGCTTACTTCTCATATACCATCATTTTTCCACACATTTGGAAAAACAGCTAGAACTCAGGCTTCTATTGGGGTGAAGTATGAAATATTTAAGCAGAACATAACAAGACAAAAAAAATAATTTACTAATCCATTAAAGCAATATGAATGAATGCAAGAGACCTCTGCTCTAAACAGACAACAAGCAAATGAGTGACATGGAGAACAGGATGTATGTATACATGGGGGCTGTTTGTTTTAATTTTATTCAAACATGAAGAAGGAAAGCAGCAGAAAGTACGACAAAATGGTGGGTATATAAAGATGTGCTGAGGTCAAATGTATGTAAGACTGTGGAGGTGCCAGAAAGAAAAGCAGGGAATGAGAAGAGCAAATGACTGACAGAAGAAGACTGAAGATGAGAAAGACAGCTGAAGAGAGGCTGCTATCTACTTAAGACTGTCAAAGTCCTCACAAAGGACTCTTTATGAAGCATTTAGGAAGAAACTGCTCATGGCTTTATTGGAATCCCGAAAACTGATTCCAATAAAGCCATGAGCAGTTCATGAGCACTGATCAACGTCCCCATGGGAGGAAACACAGCTATCAGGGAGGTGGGATTTCCCTCATATTACAGCGCCAGGGGAATAAAAAAACCCCACTACCTTTGGTTCCTTTGTCTGAACACATTCAGTTAAAGGACCATGGTATTTTAAATCTTCTATACACTCTTGCACATTATCTGACTGCAGCTATTTCTTGCTAAAATAATGCATATGGAGGTTCCTGATATTAGAAGCATTTAACTCTTCAAGACTGCTATTAACAGTATTATTAGCATTTAACTCTGCAAGACTGCTATTTATTGGGTCATTTTACTTGGAGAGCCTGGAGAAAGACCTCAGAGAACTTTACTAACCAAGCACTACAGATTGTGAAATACTAACTGTAAGGACCACACAGGTTTCTTGAAGAGCCATTTGATCATCCCCATTCCAAACCAATAAGCATTTCATTTCACTGTCCCAAGAACATCATTCTGGCTTTTTTAAAAATAAAAACCACCTCTAAACTGGAAAACATACCCTCCCAGAGTTGGCACACTACAGCTCTAGATTCGGGCCTTCACACCCTTTTTCAGGTGAGGGTGTCTGCAAGAGGCCCCCTTCTCCATATTATGTTTGCTCAACATCAAATTTCACCAAGAGATCTAAAACTTAACTGTTCTGGTTAACACTCAACACCCCAACTGTTTACTCAAGACAAAAACTTACACAATCTGATTCCATAGGGCATGGAATCCTGCCTTATTGTCCCACTTCTGCCTGTAATTTTATTAGCTCTCTGCAATGGATGTGTCTGACATAGAAAAAACAAGCTAACAAAGCAAATTTGGACTTGAATATAATGCCAATAAGATGTTGGACTTAGAAAGCATTTCCGATATCTGGTCATTTCAACTGCAAAACATTTTCCAAAGGAAGTAGGTGTAAACACAGACAAAAATCAATCAGAAAATACTCTTACAAACTTAAGAGCAAATGTCTAGGTCTCCCACAAAATTTGCTTTTATGTTTCCAGCTTCTTGAAAAACTTTGCTGTAGCCTGTTCTGTTGCTGTTACTCACATTAGTTTTATTGTTATGAATATTTAAGAAGTCTCACAGGAAATTATGGGAAAGGGATTCAAGTAGGATTTCCTGCCTGTTAGTCACCACGGAGTGACACCTTCCTGGTACTGTCTGCTGGAACAGAGGCAGAATTGTCTTTTGGAAGTTACATTAAAAGTGAATAGTACAGGACAACAGCGGTATTTGGTGTTTAGTATAGTAGTAGATTCATTTGTCTAAAAAGACAAACTGAGAAAAGCATAAACTTTTTAAAAAATGTGCATATGAATACCTGCGGTTGCATGAGTTAATCTGTACAATCAAAATTTTGCAAAAGGCAGGCTATTTTCAAAATTGCTTCTGAACTTTTCCATAAAAACTAAAAAACTAATGCTTTCCCTTATTTAATAAAATACTTGTTACTCTAAAATTCAAAAGCCATACAAAACCTTCACAACTTCTAGTTGAAAACTAAGTAACGGAAGCACAGCAAAATTTACTCAAAAGGAAATGAAAAAAGTCTATAAGCAACCACTTCCTATGACAGACAAATTCCTAAGAGAAGAGATCACCCTTACACATTATCCTAAACCTTAGAAGAGCTCACCTTCTGAAGTTTAAACACATAAAAATAAACATCTTTCGTGTTATAATGCTCTACCATCAGTTCTGAAGTATTAGCTTCTAAACACAGTTACATTGCTCAACTGGCTTTCACTACTCTGATAATAAATCTTTCAAAATAGTCTAGGTTATTGTAATACACGACACTGCATTTCACTCTCTGCCCCTTTAGTTACATTGATGACTATGAAGCCAAACACAATCCCACAAGAACTAACTTGCTAAACTTAGAACTTGCCTCTTGCTATGTTGATTATATTAAAATAATCCAATGTAAATGTTGTGATGTTGTACGCCACAGAAAGAACACAGCTGCCTACTTAACTGACTGCCAGGTATAAAGGGCACTTCAAATTCCAGCAGCATTCAGGGACTCAAAATACTCCGGTTTTAAAAAATCACAGTTAAAGGTATGAAAATTGTTACAGTAAGAGAAAACCATTTATACCGTAGCCCCAAAGTCTATTGCAGACCATGAAGAATTTAACCAAAAAAAGGCAATTTTTCTTTAGGCCGAACCACATCAATACCAGCTTGACCTGCAATTTTCTAAACTACTGTGTACAACAGCTACTGTGCTAAAAATATGCTGTTACTCAAACTTTGAGATATTCTCTCCAGAGATAGGACTTCCTGATAGGAGATTCAAATTAATAGGAAGTGCCCTTCCTGTGTTTTCTAGACTGCTAGACTAATGAGTTTGTTTTCAACAGCCTGTAAAAAAAGAAGGAGTAGATTTATCTGTTGATTGGTGTTCAGTGCTTTAAAGTGAAGTGACCTTGTATACATAGCCAAAGTGTAGTAGACCGCAGTCATGTCTATTTAGGCACAATGCTGTGGCACATTTGGTTTTTCCTGTATTCCTGATGGAATTCGTACAGGAATTGAGAGCCTGTTAGTTGGTGACTTGTATTTTACTTTGCAAGTAGCCCTATTAGAAGCTTGTGAAGGAACTGAGCACAGACAGACTCCTACTTTCGGCAAAGTAATTTTTATGCAGAGAAAGTGAACAGTTCTGGCCATGTGTATACAGTATGCTAAACTTACCCAACTCACTCAGTCATATAAAAACATTACAAGAAATCAGCATGTCTGAAAAGTAACTACAGAACACAAACTATAATATAAAACAAGAAAAAAAAATCCTGATCTACCATTAGGACTTCCAGATATTAAAGCAAAGTGACAATCAATACCATTTTTTAAGAAAAAATGTGCTTTAGGATCAACTAACTTTTCAGGCCAGTTTGCTTTATGCTTTGCACACAGCAAAAACACGGACTAAAACGCTGAAACGCAAATGAAAATGTAGCTTTCTTTTTAATACTTATTAGACAATTGATTTTGTTTTATAGCAGATGAGGGGAAAACAGTTACAACACGCAGCTAGACTAGGAAGTTTAACAGTCCAGAGTCTTACCAACCACAAATTTTTCAGTCTTTTTCATGGGCACATAAAACCCCACCCACCATTAAAGAAGGTTAACAATATTGATTCTGACAGATGGGATCCTCCTGATGTCCTACTGCATGGTCATACTCCTGCAAGACTCTGGTTAGTGCATCATGACATCACCAACAAAATGATTATCATCTGCAATGATTTCAGCAAATGCAAATGAAAAAACAACTTATCTTTAACCTAGAAATAAGCTTTATCTTCCCTACTTCTAAGTTACCTGTCTTAAAGCACATACAGCAGTTCAATTCTAATAATTAAACTTCATGTCTAAACACAAAAGATTTTAATATTAACACAAGTTTATTTCTTTTTTTCACTCCCAGTTAATGGAAGCTTTTTTCAAAATTTAATTATAACTGCTCTTTCATAGTTTCTCTTAATTAAAAGAAATAGGAAAAAAAAAACTTTTCAGTAATTTATCAAAGAAGGTATTATTTTCTTCCAGGACTACTAGATAATCATTAAATACTCTTTGAAAAAGATGGAAAGAAAGGTGAGCCATCCACTTTGTGACAGATCTTAAATTCTCCATTTCATTAAGTTGTTGATAATGGATCAACACTAAAAATGCAACTAAGTTCTCAGGAAGTGTTATCAAACAGTGTGTCCTTGAACAGGGAGGTTGGACCAGATGATCCACTTTGGTCCCTGCCAGTCTGACTGATTCTATGATTCTGTGGTATTGGGAGATACAGCCATGTAATTCTGTGACTTACCATGTATTTAAGTAAATATTAGGCATTTCACTCTGATTCACAGAAGCAAACTTAAACTATTGTAGTTATCATATTATTGAAATATAAATATTTTTAAAAATGGAAAAAAGTCAAGCTAGTCAGAGATGAACCTTAGAAACATTTCGAACTTACTTTGTCCTTTTAAATTACAGTAATAGCATCAATCTCAGAAGAATCTGACTGTTTTAAAGTCTTGTCTAGAAAATTTTAATTTAAAGATCTGCTCTCACACAAACAGATATCCCCATCTATTTTTCTAATAATTTGAATTTTTTCCACTTGTAATGATAACAGCAACTCTTAAGCAATAAAGTTTTGCCACACATCACAAGAATGGTTTAACTGTGCTCTAACCAGAGCATGGCCTCATAGGAAAAGACAAGAGTTCCTGAAGTCAAATGGCACCCTGCCATTAAACCTCCGCTTTTGACAAGCCTCTCAGGCGTGTTAAGAGAGGTCTCTTGTTTAAAAGCAGTACATTTGTGCTGTAAAAGTAGAAAGATGGGCAGTGAACTAAATGCAGGACAGAAAACGCCCTTTTCTTCTGAGCTTTTAGTATCACTTCTGTGATGTGTCTTTTTTTTTGAGACCTTCAGTATATTTCCCAAAATAAAAAGAGGAAAAATCTCAGCTACACAAATAAACAAAAATCTCACCTTGTTATTTTCACACTTGTATGGGATTTTGAGGGTATCCATGGCCTTGATCATGGCCTGCATTGCTGTAAATATATTCTGGTACACCAGTTTTGTAAAGCCCCTTTTGTCTTCATCAGAGTAACCTGATCCATGAATGATTCTCATCTGCTTGATAAATGTGCTTTTGCCACTCTCTCCTGTGCCTGCAAGACAAATAAGAAGGATATGCTTTACCCACTGGACACAAACACAACTTTTTTTGCACAATGCTGAAAGCTTGCTTACTGCAGGGCTGAACAGTGTCGAGTGGTGCTTGGAAGGTAACTACAAGGCCCAGTTCAGGGTCAAACAGCAGCATCAGTAGCAACTGAAGAACAACTGAATAAAAAAATTTGCATTTTGATTTAGCAACTAAAGTAATAAACAAGACAAAACCCCAAAATATACATATTCTATACGACTGCATATTTGAAAATCTTCCATTCTTACAGATATAATTGTCCAAAACTCTTAACTTCATATAACTACTATGAGACATTCATCACAAAAATTCAGAGAGTAAGGAAAAAGCTTCCTTGGCTAACTCTCAGGACATTACACTAATCTACTGGTATTACGACCAACAGATATATCTGTGTTTTGTTTTTTTGAGGGTTTTTTTTTGGTGGTTTATTTGGTGGGTGTTGCGTTTTTTTTTTTTTCTGTTTTGTTTGTTTGTTTGTTGGTTTGGTTGGTTGGTTGGTTTTTTCCTTGTTTGTTTGAGGGGTTGCAGTTGGGTTGAGGTTTTTTATGTTTTAAGATAGTATTGTAACAATCAGAGCCCACAAAATCTCAATCTCAGAACCATGTGAAATCACTATGAATTAAAATTTGGTTCATATTTATTAATGAGCAGTCATTCTTTCCATTAATTTTTTTTCATGTCTTTGTATACTTTGTACTAAAAGTAGTTTATTGATGAAATATGACTGCTTGTCAGCTTAACTTTAAGATCCACTTGTTGGAAATTTCACAAAGGTTACAGCACAAAACATTTTTCCTTTGTTCCAATTCAGCAAGCTCATCCGGGACAACAAGAACTTATCTATATTATCCCTGTGTTTGCTTAAGAGGAGGAGTTGAATCTGCACAGCTACGTAAGCCCCATATTCACTCAGCTACTCAGCCCTGCAGAAAACAAAATGCATTGCTCAGTATTTTCAGACTTTCATCCTGGGCTTTATTTTAATAATTTCTGTATGTAAAGCTTTCATGCCTGATACCATAATACTCATGTCTGGGACAAAGGCACCCTTATATGCCTCTTACATAATGTTTTAGGTGTCTTCTCAGAAGTGTGTTTCATAGCAGTGCAAGTTTATAGGCGTAACCCTTAACTATTCATGAGATAGCACACAGTGTAAAATCTAAGCCTCTAAAAACTTCTGCCCTGACCACAAGCATAATTTTGAAACCTTCACTCCCACTTACTGCAGACGTATCATAACTGTCTAATGCAGGTTTTCCTTACGCACACATTCCCAGAAAATCAAACGTGGTGTTACATACTACAGAACCAGAATGGTTTGGGTTAGAAGGGACCTTAGAGATCATCTAGTTTCAACACTCCCTTGGTTCATAAGCAGGGACATCTTCCACCAGACCAGTTTGCTTAGAGCCCTACAGAACATGGCCTTAAACACTGCAAGGGATGGGGCATCCATGACTCTTCTGGACAACCTGCTCCTGTGTCTCACCACCTTCACAAGTAAAGAATTTCTTCCAATATCGAATCTAAACCTACCCTCTTTCAGTTTAAAGTAATTTCTCCTTGTCCTATCACAACATGCCCTCATAAAAGTACCTCTCCAGCCTTCTTGTAGGCTCCCTTTAGGTACTGAAAGACCGCCAAATCATCTCCCTAGAGATCACAATACTGACTGAAACCAACTTGTGCTTTCCACAGCCTCATTCATTCATTACAGAACAGGTTAAGAAATACATCTTGGCAATATGTTCCTAAAATTTTACCTATTTACCATAATAAACAAAACCAACACTGAATAACAGCCTGAACAGGACCCTTGAGTGGGCTTGTTTCACCTGGTGAAGAAAATCTGCAAGTGTATAAGAAAAAATCTACATGTTCTGAGAAAATGTGAATGCCTTATGGTCTCCACTAACTGCTGCTTCCACCACCACCACCCACTACCTCTAGTGGGTACAAGGCGAGAGAAGGGTGAAATGGCAGTGCAATGGATCAGCAGAATGGACCAAGGGGGGATAAAACTATACTGAGATAAATTTTCTGCTGGCTACCTCTCCACATTTAAATGAGTCAAGTCAGTTCTCTTAAGCCAGATGAGTAGTATCTTCTCATCTGTCAGAAGACTGCTGAGGACACACAATGGATCTGAATCTCAATCATAAACAGAATACCACCACCACACTCCCTCCTCATATTTTAAAAAACATGACTGTCAGCCCCCCACCTCCCCTACCACAACCCTAATATAATACCCTGTCTAGTACTGAGGAGTGAATTGAACAGTGTGACTGAAAAAAAACTCAAACTCCTGATTCAAGACACAGCTTGATTGGTCATCTGACCTTTAAAACTTTTTTCCAGAAAAAAATCAACCTAACGAATGAATGAAAAAAGAAATTAACTGTCTCCTAAAAATAATAAAGAAATCTCTCTAATAGTGATGAACTTCCATTCAATCATGGCACAGAGGATTATCAAAAGTTGTAAGAGCTCAGCATCATAAAAACTGAAAATTTCTGAAAACTACTATTTTTTTCTTGAAATATTAGTAACAGCAAATATTACTGCAAAATCAAGAATTTTACAATCGAAGATCTGAAAAACCTTCTAACAGATTCAGGAAATCAGGAAAGAAGTCTGGTTGCTTAAATGCAGAGTAGATTCTTACGCATGTACTTGCACCCACATATCATGTACAATTTATTGTATTATTGTTATTTCTCCTGATGCACATCCTGAAAAAATCAAACTACAGAATGTTGAAACACAACATTCTTCACTCTCTCAAACTTATGAAAAAACTTTAAACATGGCAATTTAAACAGGTGACTATGCAGCTACTAGCAGAGTGGCTTCAGAACTTGTGGTGACTGACAAAGAAGACACTGGAGACTGATTTAAAAGTAAGACAAGTATAAAAGCCTAGAATGACAAGCTTTTCTTTCATGTGGCTGTGCTACACATACCTGTACTTGTTCTTGCATTTCTCTGCATTGCCACTTAGAAAAATCTCACGTATAGTATCTTCAGATCAAATACAAGACCGTTTTAACTAAAACAAACACCATTCCCTAAGCAAAATTCACACTGGCATCTGTTAAACAGAAATGCTGCTAAACTACACCCAACTGTATTTTTTCCCCAGTATGACCAATGAAGAGGCAAGTAAAAATCATTTTTTTTTTGTTTGAAATTTTATATTTAAATTAGATACAATATTCTTAATATGTAAGGAAGAAGGAGAAAGCCATTGAAATCCATTACCGTCTTAGTCACTGCACACACTGCTACTTACACTGTTGATTTGACAGTTACTAGGAACTGTCAAATCAACAGTGTGTACATTTGCAGAAAATTGGCTTTCATCTTGGGGCCTGGATGCAAAAAGAAGCCTACAAGTACCAGGAAAGTGAAGATTCATGGGTCAGAGTGGAATCAACATCCTGCACAGATGAACAGAACCATACTGTAATCACAGATACTCAGATAAAGCAATTGGTTAGACACTCCCTCACAGATTTACAGAAAAGTGCAGTAATCAACCTCATCAGATAGTAAGTAGCAGAGTAACTCTTACTCCTTTTAGGAGATAGAACAGTAATAGAGAGGTAACACATGAGAAGAAAAACACTTTATTTCCACTATTAAAGTTATGTTTCATGTGGAAAAGAGTTTTATGTCCTCAATGCTACTACTAATTCAGTGATACAGAAAACAAAAATTATGGTTTAGTCTGTTGCTTTTTCAGCTGTGGAATGCAGCAGGATCACATTTCCGCTGAAACTAAGTATGGCCTAATGAAAACATAAAACTCTGCAGAATTCAGGCTTTGGACCAGCTTGGTTTTGTAGGTGACGAATCAGCTGAAATGTATTATGGAATGCATGAGATCATCCCAGGAGCAGAAGCAAAGAAGCCAATCTGTTGAAATGTATTACAGAATGCATGAGATCATCCCAGGAGCAGAAGCAAAGAAGCCAATCTGTCCTATCACAAAGAACAGCAGCTTTCAGGCTCACAATTGAAGGCTACTGCTGGGAGGGACTTTTGGTAAGACTGTAGCAAAACTGAGGTGAAGATGAAACTCCCCAGCTCATCCTGCAACATAATCTCTGGGCTAGTTCTGGAGCAGAACTAGACAATCTTCTCCACCAAAGGAAGGCAGCAAGGCTAGCTTAACAAGGAGGCCCCAACATAAACAGCTCAGTGCATCCAATGTGGTCGTGCTCCTAGGCAGACCATGTTCTCATCCTGACACCTTATGAAGAGATTCTTACCTCTACAACAGCCTTGACCATCACCTCTGTCAATAGCTGCCACAACTGAGTTGACCCACTTCAAGCTGGTACAACTGCAGCTCAGCATTCCTTCCTAACTGAAGACTCCTAGTACTCTATGTAACATTCTTCTCCACTGCTTAAAAGTATTATCTCCATGACATTGTATCATTGTATCATACCTCCTGAAAGATACTTAAGAACCAACCTACACTTCCAACCAATTTATACCACTATAAGTTAATAATTTAAATTGACCATTTTCAGCTAGGTCATAAAATCACCAAAGAATTTAAGTGACAACTCATCCAGATGTGAGCAGAATTCCTGTAAGGAAGTATTTCCAGTACTGATAATGAATATAATAGGCATATTCGTATTTTTCATAAAATGAACAGTAGTACAATTGTATCTTCCTTATGTGATTATCAAACTCCTTAGTTGACATTAATAGATTAAACCTCACAACAGTTGCTTGACGTTAGGAAACATTTGAATGGCATTTCATTTACAGTTACGGAAAAGCCTATGAAACAGGAAAGGATCTCAAATTTCAAGCAAAATAAGCCAGAAAGAGAACTAAGGTGTCCTAAAGTCTGTTCCTGCATCAATAGCATGATATTTTGTATTTATTTTAAAAATTGAACAGAATAACTACAAAAAGCCAAGTTAAGTGAGAACCCCAGTGATGGCCTTTTGAGATATAACAATACATAGGTTTAAGTTAAGGACCACTTACAAAAAAGAATGGGAGAGGGGTACAGATTCTATTGCCAAGTATTTGCTCCACTGACCAAATATCTTTAATTTAAAAACACTACATTAATCTTCTTACTTATTTTGCTTACAAGTCTCATCTGCATATTCCACTTGCTTTTAAAAAAAAAGCAAGCACATAATCACTTCACCATTCACTAAATTTATCTCCTCTGTATCATTCTAGTAATTTATAAACATCTCATTAAGACGATTATCAATATTCTACACAATATTACTTCATGAATTACTAACGTAACAACAAAAAAGAGCCTGGCAAGATGAGAAGAGACTTCTTCCAAGAAAGGATGGATAAAATTTTATGAAGTAGCTCATGAAGTAGTTAATTACCTCAAATAAGGAACATGAAACATCTACATTCATCTAGAGTAATTTGTTTCAAGAATAATCTTGAATGTCTTAAATATTTATGAAAACCTAAGCAAACGTTATCCATTACAAATATTACTAAAGTTGTTCCATCATTTCCTTACCTACACTACAAAAACTGTATTAACCATCTTCCTTAAAAAAAGGAGAAAATACTTCCCATTATGTGGACAGCTAGTCTGAGTGCTTTCTACAGCAGAAAATCCTTTTACAAATTTAATCCGACTGTGTTTGAGAAGATAATAAACTTTGCTTGTCATTCTAGTGCAGCCACAAAACTTAAGAGAAACAAAACTAATACTCATCCTCATTGTACAAGTGATGAAATTGAAACAGTTCAAGTGACTACTAATAAAGCCTAAGACAGACACTGAATTACTGACAAAAAAATGGAAGGAAATGGAAGATAGAATTAAAATGTAAGATTCAGGTGATGCTCTATAGCTTCTTAAATTAATTCAAGCTTTTTCAAGAACCAGAACCTCAAACTCTAAGAAACGCAGTTAATCAAATACAGCTTTGTGCCAGATAATCAAAACTACATTGTATGTACTACTATGCAGCTAGGCACAACTCATCACTAAAAGTCAGAATCCTCTTCTCTCCACCTTCAATTCTGAAAAAATCCCAAACCCAAACAACCATCAAAAAACCCAAGCCAGCAAGCCCTCCCAAATCAAAACAACCAACCAAATCAACAACAAAAAAATGCCACCACCCAAAACCCCAGAACTTCCTCCTTCATCTTTTATAGCTATAAACAGATAATTTTCACCATTTTAGAGCTACCTTATTATGCTTTAGGTGTAATTTGGAGGCAGGGAAGTGAGAGAAGCGATAAACTGGCTGCCTTCATAGAGGGTAAGTAATTCTTCAAGATTTCACACAGCTTTGTAAATGGGTTCAAAGCAGGACAGGATCCCTTGTGTGACCTTCTCCTTTTTCTTGAAAGATTCCTGTGAAAAACCAGGGACTACCTAAAGAGAAACAACTCTTTCCAGTCTGTGCTTACTATTCCATTTTATAAGGTTTGGAGCAACTTTGACAAATTCTGCCTAAAGGACTCATCTATGCAGGAAAGTACCACAAACCAAATTTCACCCTCAAAAATATTTTCTTGATGCTGCGCACAACTCAACCGAACAGCAAACGGTTTTAAATCAGTCTGTTGGCTGCTGTTTTTCCACGGAAAACTTAAAACCAGAGGCAAACATCAGCATTAGTAAAAGGCTGTATCATAAATTCTTACCTTCCCTGCACAGAGGAAAGGCTAAATCTGTCTTTAGAAACTTGTGCATGACTAATTTCAAATGTATGCTTATATGAGAGTGTTGGAAAGCAGACTCAAGTAGACTCCAAGGCACAAGCATGGAAGAATCGATCATTTATTATCTTCAAGATCATTATAGTACACTACTGACTATAAATTGACATGTATGTTTTCTGTAAGCTATTTACTCCAAGAAAATGGCAATGATATGCTGATCACCACATGATTTTCTGTGAAAACTTGACTACTAATTGGATAAAGACTGGGTTTAGGGTTTAAATCTTACATTTCCTTCATATTCCACCTACAGTTCTTCATCTCTGCTCCTAAGTTGGACTGAAAATGATGGAGGCTGGGACAAGCCATACAACCCTATATATCCTACAGGTCTCCAGGAGGATTCCCCAGGAATCTGAGTATGAAACCCAAGTTACCCTGCATTGCAAGAGAAGGCTTGAGTTAGCTCAAAATTTTTATTAAGGAAAATACAGAAAATGTACATATAGATGTGTACTATAATGATTAAGTCTTTCACATTTCTTTCACCTTCTGTTACTCAGAGGGATTATGAACAGATAAACATGACTCCTATTCCTAGCAACTCTGACACACACCATTTCAGGGACAGTATAAACCACTGTGATTAATCAAAAGCAAGGACAAGTACTGGTACCATTCAAAACTGCAATAGTTTTCCTTTATTTTTGCCATGGAAGGCAATAAAACTTTAAACCCTACGTCTTCTGAAAAAGTGATCTTCATTTCTAAGACACAGCAACAGAGTTTGTTTGGTCATTTGTGTCTCCCCCATGCCATGGGCTAACATTCTTCTACCCTACTGAAAACTGCGAAAGGAGAATATTTCTCTCGTGATATGTTCTATCATCAAACATAATTATCATGCACAAGAACAGATCAACAAAACAACAGCTGTATTTTTCATGCACACAAAGCCTTATACTTTGCATGTTCTGCTTTCGTAAGGTACAGTTAAAAATGCTATGACCTGTTTTTCTGACCTGTGTTTTAAGAGAAGTACTCAGAGTATACCAGATGTGCATTTGCGTCCATCTGAAATGCCAATAAAACCCGGTGTATTATGTAATTTGCTCATTTTTTACAATATGTTAGCAACAACTAAGTGCAAAAACATGAAAACACCCTTTGCAAAGGGTTTTTAAAAAAATAATATTTACTCTATTCTATGTTTGTGAGCTCTATTTTGACAGCCTGATATAAACTTTTGACCTACTACTCATACAAAAAGGCTCCATCCAGGAGCTGAAAGTATACAATACAGCATTTTCTTTCTTAGAATGTGAAAATACAAGTTAATTGCTTTGCTATACCAAAACTAGTATAAATATATCTTTACTGAAAACAAGTCATATGAATAATAGCACATTTGTTATGATCAAATATTTATGTCACATAACATTTCTGATGGTAAATATTATCATCTCAAATTCAAGACTAAGAACGGCAACTGCTTTGTAGTGTTTTGGTACATTTTTTCCTCAAAAATGGTTGGCCACTGCTTCCAAGAATGATATTCACTCGAGTTCCAAGCTTTAGTCTAGGTATCATGAAGCATTCCTTTCAGGGGAAAAATCCAAATGAATGAACAGAAAACCCCTTTGCTTTTCAGCCTTTTTCTATGTCCTTCATTCATGCCAAAGAAAGAACATTTTCATATGGATTGAAATGATTTAAAAATAAGAAAGAAAAGCAAATCATGCTGGTTCTTCTTAGAGATGAAGAGAATAATATTTTTCCCACAAAGCTATTTGAGATCTTTCTGTGTTAGGTTACGTACTCCTGAGGAAGACATTCAAGCTGTTCCCTTGGTCTCTTCTGCTTGTGTTTTTTTCCTGTTCATGCTTCAGAGCTCTCTATGACCTCTGTATTAATAAGACAACATGACAGCTGTTTGTAAGCACATAATTAGACAAGAGTCAACCTACCAGTATAATTACCAAACTTACACTAGAAACATCAAGGAACTATATATCAAATGTTGGTATGCACATACCAGTCAGACAGCTTCCCTGGTCCATTCGCAGGCAGCACAGAGACAGAGGTTTCTTTCAAGCCCCATATCCCTAGCACTAAGATGATGAAGTAATTTTTGCTTCAGTCTAACTACACACAAAGTGCAGGGTCTTGCATGCAGAGCCCTGAGCTCACTGCAGTGAGGAAATCAGCTGTGGTAATTAATATTTTTTTTTATTTTAAATACACCCTACAACTGCATTACACACTCTGTACCTTTCTGGTTTCCTAGGGGAATACATCTTGAGAGCATTATAAAGGCAACAGTTTCTCAACGGTACAAGCTAAACATGAAGTTTTACAGTAAATATTTTTCTCTCATGTTTAACCCCTTTTCCTCACACCACTGTGAAGGCAATGCCTCCACACCTGTCCTCCTTGCCCAGAGAGACTGAAGTGGTGGTGGTAACTGAAACCCACATCCACCTGGTTCCAGGCCCTCTCTTCAAAAGAGCATCCATTTCACTCCCACACACCACCAACCCACTTACTCTGTCTGGGGCTGGCCTCAATGTCATTACAGCTGCTCACAGCGTTAAACAGAAAAGAGGGTGCGGTGGGGGGAGCTTAGGCATTTTATAAGGAACAAAGAAGAAACCTCCTAACAGAAAATAGAGCAGGGCAGGTAGTTTCAGCAGACATTGGCTGCAAGGGAGAACAAAAAAGGAGGTGAACTGGGGAGCACAGAGGTAAGTCCAGTGCAGATACTGCTTTCAAATCAGCAGCCTTAAGTAGCCCTGGGAAGCACTTTTGCCTTCCCTTACAAGGACAAAGCTCCTCCTGGCTCATCTTGCCCCACAGATGAGCAGGGCTGTGGAGAGCAGGGCTCTTCCTCTTGCCAGCCTCCTTCCACGTGCAAGTTTCTCAGGGGCTATTGGGCAACAATGAGAGCAACTCTGTCTGCAGAAGACCCATCCCTTACTACAGGCACTGCTCCTTCATCACCCCCAAGGCACACAGAGTCCAGCAGGGCTGACAGACCATGATAAGGAGCTCTGGCACAGCAGCTATACAGTGAAAACATTGCAATATAAACACTCCATTTTTATTTTCATCCCTCAAATACCGTGAGAGGCTCAAGTGTTGGGTTTGTGTTCCTCTTGCTCCTACATTCACAGTGCTGCTCGCAACTTTGATGTGTTTCTCAGCACACACTGGCAGGGGTGTGCACATACACTGTAAAATGCAGGCAGGCTCCAAGGCTGAGCCGATTATAAATCCACCCAGAGGGAAGCATAGTTCCAGATATTGTGGCACATTTCCTGCAGCTTATGGCAGAACATCCTTAACTTGGGAGTGCTTTTTAACTGCTATTTCCCCTGGAGAGGGTCACTAGTTTTTGAGGGTTTTTTTGCTGTCCTGTTGCATTTTATGTCTTCTCAGTCATTGTAAGGAGCCATACAGTAATTAAGCAGCTCCTCCAAAATGAAGGTAGACCCCTTGCACAATTTTTCCTCCTGCACGGAGAGGAGACCTGGGCAAGTCAGCTCATTAGCTGGACAGGAGTGACACAACTGCTACATTATCATAGCTCTTATTTCAACCATTTCAAATCTAGCAAGTTTGGAAAAATATTGATAAAGATTGAACAAATCATGTTTTAATAATGTTCCTTGCTTATTTTGATATAAATACCACCTATGTACATATGTTCACATACACAGAGTGATGAAGGCTCTACAGACATAAATATATCACTGGCACTCTCTGAATTTAACAAATCAGGTCAAGGGTAATATTACCAAAGAACAATTTCATAATTAAAAAAATTATAATTAGATTCTCCACCCCCACCAAAAAAAAAAAAAAAAAAAAACCCTGCTTTTTATTAAGGGAAAAAAAATCGAATAGCTCAGTTCTGAGAGGACATTCTTTTCAGATGCTGCATTTGCTCATGAAAATAAATGACAAATTGAAAAACCTTTAAGCTTGGGGGAAGTGAGGGATGAAAACTACTACTGGGTCGGTAGGAACATGGACTGTCATGGTCAGTGAGAACAGGGGCAAGCAGGCAGGTTTTACTGGTCAAAGCATCCAGTGCCATAATTTTGCATTTGTGTTTTTAACACCAGTGTCCTGGTATACATACTCCTTAAAGCACTGCTTTTGTACGGCTGAACAGAGTAACACTTTAATGCTCTGCTTCTCCAGCAGAGAAAGTCAGGAGGCAGCGCACTGGAGCACCACACTGTCACACAGTATGAGACATCCACGGCTTGTGCCCCTTCAGACCGCCCAGACAGGACCCAGGTCCCATGGCACTGACCTGCTCAGCTGAGCAACTTCAGCAGTTCAAAGGAAGAGTTTCAGAGTCAGTCTCATCTGTGACACGTGAAAGCAGACAACTACAGGACTCTTACGTTCTCTTCAAGAGAAACTTTTGATCCTCCTTATAATAACCTTGTTGCTGAAGGTACGTATTTATTTAGACCTGATTATATAACTTGATTATATACCAGATTACCTGCTCTGAAAGTTTTTAGATTTTTGTATTTTTATTTGCTTTATACACACACTATAAACAAAGACTGAATATTAATAAATAACTACTTTTTACTTATAAAGGTAATAAAACCCATTAGACAATTATTAATCAGAACTCAATTAAAATTGTGGGTGGGTAGGCAACACACCTTTCTGAGTCTCAGAAAAGTATCCTTTTGCTGGATATAGTATTAGAAGAAATCTCCAGAAATGCATGAACTAGATAGGGTCTGAGTTGCAACCACTGTTTTACTCAAATATCAGCTACTCTAACCAATAGCATGTATCACGCAGAGGTGGATTGTTACTTAGGAAATACCACGTCCTTTCTTTCATAGAGTCACCTCATAGCTCTAACATCTTCTGAAGAGAGGTGTGTGGCTTTCTTTAAATTAATTAAAGTCCACATGCTGTTCATTAGCATTTAAGTAAGTTATTTGCATTATAAATCCTGGTTCATTTGAGAGAAAGTTCTGAATTCACTTAATATCCTTGGTAATTAAGCTTTCTGTGCTGCTGGGATTTTGTTTCTTGAACATACATGTAATTCTGCTTTTCACTTGTACTTGCATCTGGTTTCAAAAAAATTACATTGAATATACTTCTAGCCACTTTCAGTGCTATGGAGAAAGATACTCAAGAATACGGTAACACTAAGAATCTGTTCCTATTCTTATTTAGTACACCAAAGTAGAAATGAATTTCACTGTCAGGGCAAAGAACTGTAACACAACTGCAGTTCACACACGCACAAGGTGGCAGGGTGAAGGACTAGTTTCTGTTAGCCATTATTTTTCTTTCTAAAGGAAAGTTTTACTTCCAGGAAGTAAACATTTATTTAACAAGTCATTCCTTTGCACAATAGTCAAATGAGAAGTATTTGAGTCCAAATTTTTAGTTTATGTATTAGGCTATTAAAGTGTTATCCGCACAAGTCAACATTCTTTATTAGTTTTTTTTATTGTAATTTCAGTTTAGCTAAAAAAACCCACAACCGAACAACCAAGGGCATATCCAGTTGTCAGCACAAACCACAGTTAACCATCCAAAGCTAAACAAGGATTTACTTGCAACAACCACAATGGTATGATGCTGAAAAGTGATTATATTTGGCACCCCTGTATTTACTTCTACTTTTGCATCATTCTTTTTATACTCTTGCAGTAACAACAAAAAAAAAAAAGCAAAACAAAACAAACAAGCAAAAAAAAAAACCAACAAAACCCCCCCCCACTTTCATTGTAAGAGTTACACAGGCTGGGAAATGCAACAGAGGATATTAAAATGTTCTTTTTATTATCGACTTTATTCTAGGAAAAAGGAAGACAGGCAGAAAGAAAGTACATGCAATAGCTTACATGACTAAAAAACAGCCCACATCTTTTAGATGTATTAAAAAAATCCCACAGCATAACACAACTATTGCCCTAAAGGCCTTGAATCTTGTGGAACGAAAGTTCATTTTATGGAGAGTACAAATGCTGAAAATGTTAACATTTTTTTCAAAACAAGGAAAAGTACTGAGACAAACACCATTTCCTATACTAACATCACAATTTCTAACCAACAGACCTTCCAAACAGCTTTTGCTATCATTCTGCATAATTTGCAAAATCACCATCAAGCACAGAGGTGTATGTCTCCTAAATCCTCCAGCAGCTGTCCAGCCTCACCCAGCAGGTTTCACTGTGCAAGCACTCTCCTCTCACTGTGCAAGCCAGGAGAGGAGAGTTGTGTGCGGCAGAAACAATCTCTGCCTGGGACATGATGGTGGGAGCTGCCAGCCAGCTCTCCCCACTCAGGCACAGCTTGGGCCTTGGGGAGGGAGTACCAGTGTTGGAAACAATATAACTTTTAGAATGTTATTTGATTTCTCTAGTCAGGCTTGGTTTGACTTTCCCTTGAGGAAAGGAATTTTTTTTAAAGTTTTTTTGAGATGTAGTATCACGCTACGGAGATGGGCTTAACATATCAACAGACAGAAAGTAGCCCAAAAGATACCCAGAAAGATAAAAGGCCATCACTGGAACACCAACAGAACATCAGTGGCCATCTACAAACATCTATCCCAGACACTGCCTCTGGCAGAGCTGAAAACACCTAGCCCCAAAAAGATGGATAAGGCAAATCAAAGAATGAAGATCTAATTAACATTGGAGGCAAAGAAATTTGAATCCAATAGGAAACTGAATACTGGGGGCTGCTCAACTCTGTACTAATGAACATTGAAACAATACACCTCTATGAGTACTGACTGTATAAAATTTGAGGGGAAATCCTGTAGAAGCATGTGTGTTTGGAGTATCTTCCTTGGAACATCCTGGCCAGAAAATAAAGTAATGCTTGATTCTCTATCACTTCAAATATAGTGCCAGAGAGTTTTTATTTTCTTCCCAATTTTCAGTGTCACCAGGAAAGAGCCGTTCCTCCATCCACAGACTAGAGGCTGACAAGGCAGTTCCCTACAAAGGTCACAGTGATTTATTTCTGGAGAGTTTGAAGCTCCCTCCCCAGCCATCAAGTACAAGCAACATGGAGCCATTTGGCTGCTGTCACACTGGTGAGCAAGAGGCTGAAAAAGGACAAGGCTGACACTTGGCAGCAGCAGCCAACCCTAGCCAATGCTTCGCAACATTTTTGTTTTCAAGACTATGGAAGGCAGAAGACAATGCGATAGCCAGGTAGTTCTGAACAATCCTTTTTTTTCCTATGGTCAGTTGTCAGCTTTTGGGATATTTTGCTGACTCAACCTGTCCCATTTGTCACAGAAGAAATGAAAGAAAATGCCCAGCTGATCTAACAGACTTGCCCTACAGATCCAAACACCACTGGAAGCCTTTGAGCATTAGTAAAAGGTTGACCATTGCACCCTCCCAGGCTGTTGAATCAGCTGTACACATCCAGTACAATGAACTCTATCACTCTAATTACCAGTTACCTTAAACACTTAGGAAGTGTTTGCCATGAAGAAGCTGCAGTCATTTTTCTCTTTTAACATGATCTCCAAAACCATGTAAGCATTCTGACATTTACTGCCAGAGGAAAGATGGTGGTCCTCTAACCTCTGCCACATGGGAACAAGACCCATAAAAGACAACTGAAGTGTTTTGGGGATAGTCTTCAATTTGTAGCAGTTCTGGAAAAATGTGGTCTACTAAACTCCAGGTTTGTCAAATCTGATAAAGCAATTTCATTGACTAAAATTTGCAGTTAAAGACTACTTTCTCACTGCGCCTAACAAAGAATAAAACTATGGAAATGTGTTAAAACAACAGATCAGTGAATCCCAGATGCCCCGGGTTATTCCATGATACAAATTCTAAAATTAATGTTTCTGTTCAGATAAATATGAATCCATTTTGATTGTCATCTGAGATCACCTATTTCGTTGGTCAAGTTTTCTCAAGCCATCTTAACAGCTTTCCAGATTTCTAATAAGGAAAAAGTAAATTTTTAAGGCTTCTGCACAAGCTTTCAGAAACCAGCACTTTTGTCAGGTAACACATAGTTTCACTTCAAACTGCCAAGTACTTTCTTTCACCAACAAAAGAAAAGTACTAAGTCAGAAAATTAAGAGAGGGTTTCAAACAATTTAATAAGAAACTTTTAAACTGTGAAAATCACAAAAAGAGGAATTTCTGAGTTGTGAGTGCAAAATTGTTTCTGCAATCTAAGTCTGCAGTAGAAGACAAAAGAAAATGCATGCTCTTTGGATAAAAATATGGATTTTTACACTATGCAGCTTACAGTCAATAACTAAATTTCAACTAACAGAACTACAATAAGTTGTAACTAAGTTGTAACAACTTAGTTGTTGCAACTAAGAGGATCAAAGTTATGTTCAGGCTATTTGCCGGGAAAAAGACCCCAAAACAATGCACCAACCCTCCCCTACTTTTCAACCATTATTTCCTTCTGTACTGACTCCGCTGATGTCAGCAGTAAAGAAAAAACCTCATATTTCAAAGAAATTAAGTTACTGAATAGGTTGGAAAAGGAAATTAAAGAAAGTGATAATGACCTCAGGAAAGGTTAATCATACCTGTCCGCCCCCCGCCTTTTTTTTTTTTTTTGTGATCCTTATTACGGATTTTTTTCTGTCATCCTTACTCTTCAAGTAGTCCCAACAGATTACTGCAAACTGTGGCCTTATTAGTATGAATGAGGGTAAAAAGCTAAGAGTAGACCTAAAGTATACTGCATATCCATTTTAATAATTTTAGAAGCATTCTTGGAAAATAAGAAATATGAACAGAGAGCATCAAACGCTTTCCACAATTCTCTATCACTTAAAAACCAAAGCACCAAAAAAATTTCTTAAGATAGCAGAGAAGATTCTAAGAACAAAGTTACTATGGTGTGACCAGTTACCACGTATCAGCTGCTCCACAGTGGTTTTTGCATGGGTAGCTTCAGTTATGTGCAAATGTCAAGTTTTATCAAACTGATTTGCTAGTCCTTTTTTATTTCAGCAAATCCTGCTGGACTCAATAGCTAATGAGAAGATTAAATATCTTAAAACACTGTCCTAAAAAGTTACTTCATCTATGTTACAGCATATTAACAAATGAAGAAAAATTTATTTGAAGAGTGAACTCTATAATTTTATAGTAACCACTCTATTTTTAAACAAAACTATCAGATGAAAGCAGCAGAAAACTTTAATTTTTGCTAATTCTCTAATTTTATTCTAGTGAGCTCTGCTGTTACAAGTTTATTATTAACCTGTTCTCATGCTTTTTAACTTCTACCTCAGAAACAATTCTTTGGCAAGGTATTTCATTACATCACAGACCTAGGTGTACAGGTCATGATCCCATTCGTTCTCAACACAGAGGTGAAACATATATTTACCTGAATGAGAACGTTTGAGCACAGTGTGGTTACAGTTGTTGTATGTGATGTACCAGTCCTCTGAACAGTTCCTTACAAATGTGTTTATGTTACTGTTGCTAATTCTTGTTACAAGAAGTGCTTACTTATTCTAAACAATCAAAAAGAACAGTTATTAATGACCTTTTTCTGCATTACTTTTAAAGGCTACTGGTACCTAACCAATAAGTATCAATTAGCACCAATTTCACGGCTATTTTTCTTGGGATTTTTTTTTTCCTTCCTATAAATCTCATCTGCATGCTAGATTTTACTGAAGATTTAGAAAAAAGAAATCTACATACCATTTTTCTATACGAGCTGTGTATTTCAAATCACAGTTATTAAAATGTTACCTTCATTGTTGTTTTGTATATCTGTTATTTTTAAAACAGACGCCAGTATCAAGAACAATCTCAGTGCAGAGAAGCTGCTGCATCCAAACTATATCTGCTGTAGTCATCTCACTGTCAGTTGGATTTATTCAAAACACTGCTTACAGGCATTCCATGATCATACACATTCCTTTTTGACCCCATACCCTCCACTAGAAGGTTGTGTTAGGCTATCTTCAACAAAACAGATGCTATGACAAGAACCTGGGATGAAGTAAGCGCAGATGGCAGCGATTTGTACATTTTACTGTATATTGACTTCCAATAACACAAACACTTCTTCTGTTAAACAATGACTGCAGGAAATCTAGTATTTGCTAAACTCTGGAAGGCATGTGAAATTTGAAATAAAAGTTCTACATTTTTATAGCCCTAAATACTGTGGCCTAAAGCCTAACCTAAGCGTCTTAAATTCTTCTCTTCCCTTGCACAGGTATTTTCTGAGTAACCAAGACTGAAATGCAGCCACTTCTATTTCTGTAGAAGAAGCGTATACAAACTTTATGTTGGAAGGCACCTGTAGCACTGGGTTTCAGATCGCAACTAGTGACACCTACTACATCACCAACGTAACTTCCTAGGACAACGAGACAGCTCCTTTCTGTCAACTACTGATGCATGGCTGTTGATTAATATGCAATACTGTACATACAATTTAGGAGTGTACAATCACAAAACAATCACAAGACTCTTATTAAACAAAAATATTGACTTGACTTTTGCAAGGAAGGATTGCTAACATAAGGCTACATGGACAGATGTGTGTTTTTATGTATTTTACCAACCATCTTAGTTAGAACCTAATGCATCATATAATTACACTACGATTTGTTTGCTTGAACTGATCATCTTTCTAAAATACGCTTTCCAAAAACCAAATTTATACATTTATTAATTTGCTGCAAAGCCATGATAGAGAGTCTGTAATTCTCTTTATTTGTGAAGTTGGACACTAATGTTTTGTAGTTCCATATCCTGTAAATTCAGCTAGCAGAATATCTAGCTCCAGGTCCAATCCTACGTTACAAGTTTTTACATATTAGGCTTTCTCACTTCTATTTAAGAAACAACTTCTTATCAAGAATAGTACAAGATCCATGGTGGTGAACAGTAGTCTAAATAGGGTCAGGAATCTCTTGTTTTCAGTACCATGTAACATCACCAGGCAGTACTTGACTCCTGTAACATTATAAGTTGCTCCCTTAAAAATGCAACTGATGGACTAAGATTCATTTTTCCTATTAAGTGCACAATAATTTCTGTGACATACTTCTCCAAGACTTCAAACATACTCTATCAACAACCTGATCAGAAGCTTCCCAGCTTCCCATGTCTTTATTAAATTAAAATTTTCCTTTCCACTTCTATTCGTAGCCAAAAATCTTCTGAGGAATGTGTTAAAGATAATTATACATCAAGTTAAAGGCTAGCTCATTTTGAAGCATGAAGAAGTTCAATATCATGTCATTTTGTATACAGAAAACTGCCACATGCGAAAGCCAGCATCAAACCAGTCATTCTAATGGCACTGCTGTGCAGCTACATAAACTCTGTAGGTCAAAATTATTTTAAAGGCTGCATGAATATATTTGCAGGTGCAAAGAGAGGCAGAAAGATAGCTATCTTTTTTCTTCCTCACAAAAAGAGCCTGAAGGATTGTATTTTTCCCTGCTCAATTCCTTATTTTTAAGATCAAAAAGTCAACATCTGTTTTTCTGATGCTTCTGTTGAAGCATATTGGTATGAATTGACAGTAGCTGTTACCATTAACTGAAACAAAAAATCAAATAATATAAAAAGACTGGTAATTTGGATGTTAACGAAGGCACTGCCTAATCAAAGAATAAACACTTCTCTGATCAACTAGTTATGTTGCAGTACAAACTTACTGCAGGGTTCAACATGGAAAGATAAGCAAAGGGAGAGTGAAATACCATTAATGGTTCAGACAACTGAAAATAAAAAACCGCCATAAGAGGACAACTGATTCCAAGTTTTTTCACGTAATGGACTAATTACTAATTACTACCAGCACTGAAACACAGAAAAAGAGAGTGAGTAGCTCATGTTTGTCATGAAAATCAGACTTAATCAGAAGATGTTTCTCAGCCTAAATCAACCTATTTCAAAGAATTAGTACTTCATCATCTCTCAGCAGTAACAGAAAACGAAAATTCCTGAGGTAAAATGCAAGTTCCATCACTTCTATGCAAAGTAGCTAAAATTGCTAAGACCGGGTTTTTGTTTCATGTATATAAAATTCTACTTGGAGATGCCCACAAACACAAATCTTTTTTCCAGTGGAAGTGCCCTTAGCAGCTCTGAAAATCACAGAAGTATGGAATCATTTAGGTTGGAAAAGACCTTGAAGATCACCAAGTCCAACCTTATTAACCTAACACTCCCAGGTCCACCACTAAACTACATTCCTAAGCATCCTCCAAAGATGTTGACTTGACCACTTCCCTGAGCACCCTGTTCCAGTGTTTGACAATCCATTCCATAAAGCAATTTTTCCTGATACCCAATCTACATCTTCTCCAGCACAACTTGAGGCAATTTCGTCTTGTCCCATCACTTGTTACTTGGGAGATTGCCACCTTGCTACATCCTCTTTCGCATAGTTGTAAAGAACCCCTAAGCCTCTTCTTCTCCAGGCTTAAACAACTAGCCTGTAGGTATAGCAATGCTCTCAACTGAAACCATTTTCCAGAGTGTCCCTGTGGGTAGACATACACCAGTGTTCATTTCAAATTATTCTCCTGACCGTAGCTTAAACCTCCTCAACTCCTTTGCTCTCTCTGCTCTTCCTCATTGCCATCAAAGTACCCAAGTGAAAACATGTATTTCTTTAAAATGAAACCAGTAAAAACTGAAGTTAATGCATTCTAACCACAAACAGGCATTTAATCCCTAGGATCAGATTACACCTGGTTAAAGCAACAAAAAAACCCTTGAGCATGGACAGTGGGTTCTCTTCACCTCTTGTTTTGCCCTACAGACCCACTCTCATTCACAGTATTTGCTAACTTAGAAATACCCTTTGTCTGCACTCCCCCATCTCTGATCACAGGGGTAACAATTGTTAACTATATGCAGGTGACAGAGTGACTGATTAGCTAGTGGGTGGGCGGCGTTTTGAAAATCTGCAGGGCTATGTAGCTATTCCCTCTTACTACAAATATTCTTGTGATCTTACCACCCAAAAAGACAGCAGTGTATAAACAAGAATCAAACTGGAACATCCTTGGTTTCTCTACAGTACAACTTTGCTCCACTTGCTGAAGCCACTCTGGTGACAGGAGGTGTATTTCATGAAACTTAACAATGATCTGACATGTCCACTCAAAGTACACGCATTGATTATAGTTAGCATGCTGTTCAGTTAAGTAGGAGTCTGCCTATGGTACTGCAAGTCTGTCCATATAGTATAAGCTTTCCTATGTCTTAAAAGGTTATTCAGTATTTATCAGCCAGGATCCAAAAAATACCCCATGAGCAACTAAATGAGTCCTCAATACCACTGCTATATACAACAGAATCAACAAGTATCTACTGTTGTTCTTATGCATCTCCTATTTATTCTTGCTTGATAAAAACAAAGACAATGTAAAGAATTTATTAACAATTACTTTTGAGATTGCCATTTTGTTAATTACTATCTTTTATGTTTCATTTTGGCACTGTATTTATGCTTCCAGAGTTCCTTACCTCTCAGGCTTTGCAGTTCAGCAATAGCCTCCAAGAGGGGCTCACCTGAGGAGTCAGTTTTCCAGAGCAAGCCTGGCATGAGTTTGAGGACATTTTTTCTGCTTCAAAATACAGCTGTAGGAGGAAATAACCCTTCTACTTAAAACAGATTTCTGCTTAGCTTACTTATATCGTAAACAGAAAAGCTTTAATTACCTTCTCTTGCTTGGCCCAATCAGTTCAAACTCCCCATTTCAACCTCTCAAGAACGACCACTTGCTGTCTGTCAGAAGGTACACTGCCATGTATCACTCATCCATGTGTTGAAAAGCAGGACGCATCATAAGACGAAGGAAGGAAAGTGATCAGATTCTCACCCTTGATCAAAAGTTAGTCTCAGCCTCTGATCCTGCCAGTTCTACCTATTTACACACATGCTTACTCACTCACCCTATTGTCTTGGGGCTTTTAAATCAGGTCAAAAAGCAAATAAGTACTTCAGTGCTCGCTAGCAGAGGTCACAGGAATCCTGCAATCTCCCTGAACAGATTCTTCACCTATACAGTATGGAATGATGAACATACACAATCGAGTGTGCAAGCGCACCAAAACCTGCCTGTGAGAAGCCAGTAACTAAAGAAGATAGATGTATTGCAAGTAAGTTATTGAATTTCAGTGCCCTTAAACAGATGTGTAGAGGAGTGACAGGATCTTTTATGTACACATTCAAAAATATTAGTCAGAATTACTTCCAAATACCAGTATGACTACATAGTTTAGACCAAATAAAAGAGAACATGAAAATACATCTCACAGTGAGGTTTTTCAGAAAAAAATTAACCACTGGTGCCATCAAAAACATAAGTACCTGACTGTACACGGTAGAAAGAATGAAAAGGAACTTCTATAAATAGTCACTTTTTGTGGAATTGTAACAAGATGTTCCCAAGATATTTAAATGCAAAGTTTAGTTCAGACATTAGGCAGTATTGGCTAAGACATTAAAATCTTACTACTCCTAGGCAAGCATTTCCCATCCAATGTAAAATTCTCCTCCTTGGTACCTCAGTCTCTTTTCCATCTCAGTGTATAAACTCGGTGATGTGCTCAAGGGGGAAACAGCATCAGCTATGAAAGTAACAACTCCCGCCTTTCTACTTTCCCTACTTGAAAATTTAGTTTCAGTATGACACTTTTCCAAATAGAGAAGCTATCGTGTGAGGGGAAGATAATGATCTACTAAGCCCCGAGCTGAAGCCTTATCATTTAGGAAAGAACTATGTAGCATGATCCAAACTGTAATGATTATTTTAAGTGCATCACAGAAAACCAGCAAAGCTGGTAATATGCTGTCATTCCCTGGTAATTTACAGCATCAGAAGCACTACAAAGCAAATGGAAAGGAAAAAAGAGGAAACCAAATCAAACCCAGCCCTGGATCAGTCTGAATCATGATTTTGTTTGAGAAATGATGGTATGGATTCATTAATTGATCCAGGAATAAAGCCTGGTGTAATTTCCAGCATCATTCTGAAGTACAATTCATAACACTGTAATTACAAAGCGATTACTGCAAAGAGCAAGCAGCTCAAGATACTTAGTTACAGAGATACCATTTGCTTAAGAAAAAGAAAAAATACTCCTAGATGACATTTATGTCACAACGCAGAATCAAAGAAATAATCTACCTTGATTGCTGATGGACTTGAAGGACTCCCTGAAATTGAGAAAAAGATTACTATGAAAGCAACACACTTCAGAATTTGCATTATGAGTTGTTCAGGGAGGCCTTCTTTTTCAAGAAAACTCATCAAAGAATCATTTTCCCCCTCTCTGTGAAAGGGGATTGATTAATAAGGCAACTGAGTCCAAAGGGAGAATGCAAGGAAGGTTTATTTTTCACCTACAATTCATTTATAATTGCAAACCTGTAAATATTTCAAAGTACCTCCATAACATGGAAGGGGGTTTGTTTGTTTTGTTTTCTGGGGTTTGTTTGTTTTTTCTGAGGATGTGGTTTGTTTTTTTGGTTTTTTTTTCCTTTTTTAACGTACATTATTCTGAGGGGGCTGGGGGGTAAGACCAAAAGACAGATCTTTGTAGGAAGCAAAGGCCTTTGTACACTTAAAGCAGACTATTAAGAAAGCACAGGAAAAAGATAATCCAGCTTTCAAATGGCTTTTGCCTTCTTTTCATTTATTTGATTGCGCGAAGAAAGAAAAGAAAAGAGTGTATTCCCGAAGAGTTGATTCATTACGGGAATAATCTCAGGAGAGCTTCAAAAACAGCTTGCCATCATTTGATTTTAGAGATTAAGATGCAAAGAAATTCTACAGGTTGAGAGCTCCAAAGACAACCAAAATCCAATACCAAACAAACAAAACCCCAACACTACAGAGTGTTACAAGAGGAAAATAAACCCACGAGTCCATTTTTAGAAAATAACAGCAAAAGTAACATTTTTAGAAAGTAAAAGCAAGGAGCCAAGCACAACTACATACTCATTTGCTAAGGTCCAGGCCTCCTCATGGATTTCACTGCCTACTTTCCACCTGAGCATTGAGCAACAGTCTTTAGAAGAGAGACCTACTGATAGGTCAATTCCCACTCCAGTGCAGCCTGACAAATCTCCCATGTCTCCCAAACAGTACTGCATGAGAAGCTTCACCATTAGACCATGCCAATACCTCCATTCTTCCCTGCAGCATGGCCAAGGCAGACAGAGCTAAGGTGCGCACCACAGCCTGCCTCACGCTTCACTCTCCCAGACATCATACTCATCAGTGGACATCAAGACAGCAGATGCTTTAAGGTACTGGAGATGGAACACTGATGTACCACATCACTCAGTTGTAGGATACAGGCTTATCTTCAAACACAAGCTAGGAGGGAGGTTCCTAAAGAAAGCAATGAGGACATGGGAGTAGGACTGCTGCTCTGGAAGAAGGTGCCTCTCTGCATACAAGTTTCTGTCCTGCCCCACCATTCCCACAAATCCTCTAAGGGAAGCCACCAGGCCCCCTAGCAGACATCCACATACTCAAGGGTAAAGTCCTGTCAGCTTAGACAATAAAGCTCTGCTGAGAGCCAAGGCAGGTGCTAGTTGCTCAGCCATTCCAGCACCTGGCCTGAGCATGGCAGGGCTACAGTAGACTGGCTGTAGGTGCATGTCTTCCTTACTCCCACTCTTGCCAACTTTGACGGTACAGACTGGTAATTTTAGAAAGTTATTTGTATGTACTTTAGAAAAAACATATTTGGTGCACAGTACTTTTGTAGAGAATCACAAGTCTTTTAAAGTTCTTTCTTTCATGAGTGTACACTGAGGATTAACATTCATTTTAGCAAATAATCTTCTGACTTTGCAGCACACTTCTACCAGGGTTAAGTATTATGAGGGTAGAAGAGACTATTTTTCTTTCTGTTGCTTTATCTAGAAATAATTTGTCTTGTGCAAAAGGAATTTGCTTACAGTAGACAGAGCGTTGTGACCACATCCATGGGCCATCAGGATGTTATCAGGATGACCTGGGCTTACATGCACAGCTAGCATCATGCACCTAGTTCATATATGGTGTCAAGACATTGCCAAAGTGCGTGTATCCAAGCTGGAGGGTTCCAATCCTGTTCTGTCTACTTTATAATAATGGGTCAAACCCTTAAAAGCACAACTGCCCTACATAATGATGCGACTTTACTGAGAGCACTGACACAGGCCCAAAGGCCCTCTGACTACAATCAATTGCTTGAAGCTATAGCCTGTGCCAGCTCTGTAGATACTGAGGGATCAGCTGAAAGACAACCCTGTATCAGCCCACAATTGAGGGATATGAGCTACCTTGCTGTCTTCCCAGACAGATCTAAGCTATAAAGGTGGCTGCTCCCAGAGAGGCATGCTGGCATACTGCCACTGGAAGACTCCTGAACTGCAAAACTAACATTCTCACTGATTTCCCCTCAGGTAAATGGTCACAGTGGCCCAGGGCTACCTACAAAATAATTCTTTGTACACACATAAGCACAGATAAATGAGTCTAGCATAATGAAATGTAAACCCCATAGGATTTCCCCCATATTTTATGATTAAAGGTCAGGGTGAACTGTGACTCAGCTGATCTGTATCTGCAAGACGATGCTACAGCACAGGCACGGTATTTCACTGAATCACAAATTGGTTGATGTCGGAAGATATCTCAAGCAGGGCCACAACAAGCTGGCCAGGACCACGTGCAGGTGGTTTTTTTTTTTTAACATCTCTTCAGAAGGGATATGCCACAACCACCCTGGGCAACCAGTGCCTGTGCTCAGTAATCCTTACAGTGAAAAAATGTTTCCTGATGTTCAGAATCTCCTGTGTTTCACCCTCTGCCCATCACCTCCTGCCCTATGACTGAGCATTACTTAAAAGAGCCTGGCTCTGTCCTCTTTGCACCTTTGCTTTGGGTATTTATATAAATTGGTAAGAATCCTTCCTGAGTGTTCTCTTCTGCCAGGTGAACAGTCTTAGCTCTCTCAGCATTTCCTTACAGTAGAGGTATTCAAGTCCCTTCATTTACCTTAGGCACTTCTTGCTTGATTCCCTCCAGAAGTTCCACACCTACCTGTCTTGTAACTGGGGAGCTTAACCTCAAACTCACTGCCCACCAGGCAGAAGGAAAAAAAGGCTAAATGCTCTCTCTACTAGATAAGGAAACCTTTTCCCCAGAGTGTTCAGTCTGCATCTGCGTCAGTACTGTGTCAAGTCCTGACCGTGCTTCAGCTGTGTTAGTGCATATCTGAAAATGATGTAAAAAAACTTTCTGGTCTCCATAGTTACACAAGAAAACAGAGTCCCACAGGTAAGCACTGGCCTTATGGGCCTCAAATTCTCATTTTTATAAGATTAAATCTATTCATGGAAGTCTGACACCTAGATGATGGCAAGTGGAAGAAAGTACCCTGTAAGCATCCCAGACTATTCCAACTGCCGTTAAGTCCTGGAACATCCAGTTCTTCCTTTATAACAAGTACTCACCTTCTAAGGATTGATCTGATTCCTCTGCAGAAGATGCAGAATTTACAGCAGGCCTCTAGAGCTAGTGCTCCTCAAGGTGCAACCTTACAATGTTTTCGTATTTCACACAAGAGCTAAGCAGCTGCTACCAGCTAATAAACATTCACCCTTACACAAAAGCGCTGGTGTGTAGTCTGTATAGTCATACAGTGCTCCCAAGGCGAATGAGCTATGACCACAGTGCATGCAATACACCAGAGAAGCCTGCAGGTACCCTGCAGCATAGGCACAGACAGCTGGGATAGTTATGTCATTACAGTGCACTCTATTTGGATACAAGCAAGACCCAGCAAATAGCTCAAAGGGATTGCTCAACACTATTTAATAGAAATAATGACAGCAATATGGTACATGTGCCTGAAGTACACTCCATCAGACTAATTACTCTGAATCTCGTAAATTATAAATACCTAAACACTCAACATTTATCATCCTGACACCCAGTTTACACATTTCTGTTCCATACCAGAAGAAAACAGAAAAACCTGGAGGTGAACTCCTGGACAGGCAAAGAATACATTACAGAGTTCTGTGCTGGGGACCAGTCACTGGATTTCTGTGGAAGGAAAATTGGGCAATTTTCATTGTTAGAAGAGGAAGAAAAGAATTCTGAAAGGCAGGCTGGCCAGAGAGGTCAGAATATCCTTGCACTGTTGAAACTGAAGGGGAGGATGGGGAGGGGAGTGAACCTACATAGCAGAAAAATGGAAGAAGGATTAAAATTAACTGAATAATCAATTGAAACTGAGAGATTGAAGTGTTTGTACAAATATTCTAGACAGGTGACAAACCCACAGAATTGCTGATGTATAGATACAGATTTGAAGAAGGAGGTATAACTAAAGTAAGATTTACAGAAGTTGAAGTTCAGTGGTTGGCTTTATTTTATACTTCAGAATTGGCTGGCAACCAGTGATCTTCACATTTTTGGTTTAAATTCTAACAGGGAAAAATTGACACAAAAGCTGATGCCATAGCAGAAGACAGTCACAGCTAATGTGACAGACAAGCAAGTGGTGCTCCTAAAACACTTTCATGAAGAGGTAAAAGTATAATCTCCTAAGGCCATGTAACTTATGCGAAAGGTCACAAGCAAATTACCTTGGCATTTCTGCAAGTTTAAAAATTGATTGTGATCCCTAAACCAAAAAACCACCATACAGAAATATCTCTTAAGAAAAAGAGCATGTGTCAGAACCACAGTCAAAAGTAACTGCAGGAGCATATGATTATGACTGTACACCATTTGCTATGTGTAAGCAAAAGAAGTTCAACACCACTAGTAGAGGCAAGTTATAAGCACATTGTGTTCATGAGATCTACTTTAGCAAAAACCTGACAGAATCAGAAGTGTAAATAATGGGATTTAGATTTAAAACAGGAACAACTGGGAGTCATTTTACGAAGTAGCCTAGACAGCCACAATTATACAAAACAAAGAAAAATGAAAAATGAAAAACAATAAAACCACCCTGGATAAGAGACGAGGTAAAAGAAGAAAACTGAAAGAGGTAAGCCAAAAACATGGGAAATCTCAACCATTTTTAAGGCAAAAAGTCAAATGATGAACCCTAGGGCTCCACATAAGACCTCATTTGTTTGGGTTTTTTTTAATTACAAACCACACTGGTCCCTCACTAAACTGCTGCTGTGGAATACTTAATATTTATTAACACAAAAAAAGACCCATGTAATTTTCAAATTTTTTTTGTTTTTAGGGAAGCACAGACCTCGATTGCAATGACAATGAAAGAGGACCCACTGAAGACAAACAATACAGAGGATTCAGTCAAGTGAGAATGTCACTCAAGAGGGTCCAAAGGTTTTACAAAGACTGGCTAGGAAGGCAGTCTGACTTGAAACTATTGAACTACCACCCAAAAAAACCCAAAAGGCAGAAAAGAGGTAAGAGAAAGAGATTGAAAACCAAGACCTAAGGAGTTAGAGTATTTGGATGGTCTGCTGTACAGAGTCAGTGGTTCTAAAGAACTAGGCATCTGCTAAGCAACTGACCATACAACAGAGCAACAAAGCATGCATGAAGTAACAGTTGTTCAAACAGTTAAGCAGTAAACTACATAAGCAGAAGTCTCCAACAGACAACTGTCTTCCATACAGGATCCCAACAATATTAAGACTTTAAAAAAATTTAAAAATCTTCAGCCATGAGACAAAATAAAAACATGAAATTATTACTGGTAATACTCATAGGTGATACAAAAGCTGTGAACTGGTAAACAATGACAATGATATGATGCTGAAAAGTAAACTAGAATAACCTGTAAAACAAAAGGAGGCAAATATTGTGCATCCAAATACTCTTAAATAAAGGTAAGAATGTAAGCTTGTCAAGCAATGAATAAATCCTCCCTAAAAAGCAATTATTTAGAAAAGCGTTTAAGTTACAGCAGTCATCTAAACATGAGTAGTTTAATGTCATGGCTCAGTAGGCTGCTACACTCCTTGAACACACCTCAACAGTGGTGTTCCAATTAGCAATACTTCTATACTTGTAATAAAAAGTATATACACATCACTGCTCAATTCTCATGATCTGTACTTCTGTAATGATGTTGAGTTGGAAAGAAGTCAAAAACCAACGGCAAAAACAATTAAAGGATCAGAAAATCCACTCTACAGTTACAAGTTAGAATTGCACTATGGAACCATCCAGACTGGGCCCCAAGATACTGGAGTACTTTCTTTTTAACCTCAAAGTTGATGTTAAATGTAAGGCTCATGATTATGATGAACTTTAAAAAATGAGCAGTGCAGTATTTTACTTCTCATGTTCTATCTAATGTCAGAAACAAACTCCACAATAAATAAAGAAAGAGGTTATCAGACAGGTGGCTGGCATTTTGTGCAACCATGTATTTCGGTTCAAAACCACGCATACTACCCTTTCAAAAAACATACACACAAAAGAAAACGCCATCAAAAATACCCACAAAAAGAAATCTTTCCAAACCCACAAACAAGCCTGTGTTATCAAGCACAGTGATATATACAATTAATGTCACTATGCCTAAACTACGGTCTAGATTGGTATGTTGAAATGCGGTTTTAAATCAGATACACTCAACCATCAAATAAACATTTGTCTTGCTTATGGTTCTGTTTTGACTACTTCCCCAGAGTTTTGATCCTCTGTGCACATAAAAAAATAGTTGCAAAGAAATGAGAAGGTATTAGTAAATTCCATGTCAGTAAGCAGAAGTAGCTTGCTACCATGTAAACAAGAAAAAACAAACAGATACAGATGGTGATGACCTGTACCTTCAGCTACAGATTATTCCAGAATTTACTGTCATCCCTTGAAAATAAAAACAACTAAAATATAAAGCAAAAGCATTACAAAATACTTTCATAATAGTTTTCACCCCTTTTTAAGGTATTCTAACTACAGAATAGGTCCTAGCAGCCTGACAAGTCATATAGTCATATATAGCAATTTTGCATAATTACCAGTTTAAAAAATCCCACAATATTTTGTCTTTTTAAACAACAAAAAGACAATCTCCTCCTGCTTTACTGGTGTTATATTATTTAATGGGGAAACTCCATAGATAAAAAATGCAATGTAAATATTTAATCTATCCTTCTCACTTTAGTACATGAAATTGTACACCAGAAGTCTGTAAACCAAAACATTCAAAGTATATTCTGAGAATAACCACATGAAAACCGCACTAATAAAACTAACATGGTTGTAAATTTACAGAACAAAACAAACAAAAAAACCCAAGCACAAGAATATCATTACCCAGAGAATGTTTGTGTCATACAATTCTACAAGAACACAATTTAAAGGCATACATACTAACTTCACAGTTCAGCATCAGATGTCTGCATTTGTTATAAGGAATACAGGCACAATTAAGCTATTAGCAAATTCTGCTCATATTGTTTATCTGGTTTTGGTTCAAAGGCTAAAATCTGCAGAGATTACCATGAATCTAGTTCTTAACCCTAACTAAATCTAATAATTAATAGGAGTATATTATTAAGTTGTGGAGCCAAACACAGACGAAAATCACAGGGAATCTGAAATCACTATTACCTTGTCTTGCAGATGAGAGGGAAGGATGAATGCAGTTAGATAAATAAACCCCAAGAGAACAAAAATTGTTCTGGGCAGAGAATGTTTCCAGATTTCTATGAATACCAATGGTATTACAGTCCAAGATTAAAAGGATTGCCAAAACAAGCCATCTTACTGATGCTGACTGTGGGAGTGGTGGTACATTGGCACAGGTTGCCTAGAGAAGCTGCGAATGCTCCATCCCTAGAGGTGTTCAAGGCCAGGCTGGACAGGGCTCTGAGCAACCTGGCCCGGTGTGAGGTGTCTCTACCCATGGCAGGAGGGTTGGAACTTTAAGATCCTTTCCTACTCAAACTGTTCCGTCATTCTATGAAGCATGCTGTTAGTCAGTTTACTGAAATACAGTAATTCCAGTGAATCTTTGTTCTGTTTGTAGAAAGTACTCAATTTTACATTTAGATGAAAGCAAATTTACTCCTAAATTCTGTCCTGTCTTTCTATAAAATAAGCTGCTAAACCAGGAGAGATAGTCACCTAAATGAAATCCAGCTTTGCATCAGTCAGAGTAAATGTTTATTATCTCCTTTATTTACCAATTCACTGCTGAGATAAACAGAGACCAAGAGGAAACGGAACACAATACCAAAAAAACTCATGTTATTTCTTCTCATTATTCTCTTCTGAATAATGAAAAACAGAAATATGTTTAGGTGCATTTTGTGTTTTCAGAGGGGAAAAAAATGTATGTACCAAACATTGTTTCTTACAGCTATCAAGTTAGGAAAATGTGCAACATCTTTAATTCCAGGAAATTACTTATCACCAAAGCAGTCCAATTATACGATCACAGAGCAGTCTGGGTTGGAAGGTTCCTTCAAAGATCATCTACGCCACCCACTACACAAGGCTGCTCAAAACCCCATCCTGCCTAGCCATGTACATTTCCAGAGATAGGGCATCCACAAATTCCCTAGGCAGCCTGTTCCAGTGTCTCCCTTGCCTCCCTGCAAAAAACTTCTGTGAGTCGAATCTAAATCTACCCACTTTCAGTTCAAAACCATTGATCCTTGTCCTCTTATTAACAGACAGGTAAAAAGTCTTTCTACAGCTTTCTCACACACCCTCCTCGTATACTGAAACGCTGCTCCAAGGTCTCTCTGGCATCGTCTTTTCTCCTGGCTGAAAAACCCATACTGTCTCAGCCTGTCTTCATCAGAGAAGTACTTCATCCCTCTGATCATTTTCATGGCTCTTTTCTGAACTCTAAAAGGTCCATGTCCTTCTTGTGCTGAGTACCACAGAAATGGAAGCAGTATTCCAGGTGGGGTCTCACCAGAGAAGAATCACTTTGTTTGACATGCTAGCCAGACTTTTGATGCAGCCCTGGCTTTCCAGGCTCCAAGTGCACACTGCCATCTCACATCCAATTTTTCATTCACCAGTACCCCCAAGTCTTCCTGCACAAGGCTACTCTCAATCCATCGATCCCCCACTCTGTACCGACATCAAGAGCTGTCCCAACCCAGAGGCAATGCACCCAGGACCTTGTACTTGGCCCTGTCGAATCTTGTGAGGTTCCAACAGGCCCCCAGTCAAAGGTACCAACTGCACCTCTCAGCTTGGCGGCACCTGGAAATCTGCTGAGGGTGCAACTTCTCACTGTTTATGTCCTAACGAAAGGTACTAAATACTATGACTCCTTGAGGGACACCACTCATTACTGTTTCCACTTGGATATTAAACCATTGACCGTAATTCCTTGGATGCAGCCATTAGCCAATTTTTTATTCAAAGAGACTATCCATTGAACTTCTTTACTCCAATTTAACAGAATGTTGGGGGGGACACCATATCAAAGGCCTTACAGAAGCCTAGATAGATGACATCTCTAGCTCTTCCTTTGTCCACTGCTACAGCTACTCCACCATAGGCCACAAGATTAGTCAGGTACAGTTAAGACTTTTGTGAAACGTTGTTGGCTGATTCTATAACACCTCCATGCCATCCATATGCTTCAACATATCTTTAAAGGCTATCTGTTCCGTGATCTAAAGACTAAATTACAGCCTGAGTTTTGTCTTGAGTTTTAACATTGCCAAACAAGTTTCCTCTACTTGGGCGATTAAAAAGGTTTCTCAAATGTTTGTCAAGGAGTTCTATAATAAATCCTTTTGCCATGACATGCAACACCTGTAACTTCCCAGATCAAACCTCCCCACAAAAATTCACTTAGAAGAGGACTTAATGGCTTAGGGGAATGGTAATGAGACAAACAGATTTTGATCTCTAAACCCCTCTTTTAATAATGGGCTAAGCTAGTCAGAGAGCTGCTTGGTGGCCTGTGCTCAGAGATAAACTACTAATTCTGTCATTGTTAATGATGACCAGGTGCATACATAATAACCACCCGCCCCAAAAAAATGCACAGTCTCAGGACAGGAGAGATTCAGGTGGCATGAAGATTGTTGCTGTGTATGAAAACACTTTTAAGCATCAGGTTCCATTAACAAAATATTAAAAGAAGGAAAAGACAATTTAATCACAGTAATTCAAATACTGGTGTAAGAATGTGTCCTTTATTGTTTGGCCTTTTTTCCCCAGCACAACTACATAGCATCTCTGTCTCCAGGCTAGTATTATTTTCTTTTCAGAAACAAGCAAACAGAAGTACAAGTGAGAAGTATTGTAAGAATCATTATTATCCCTCCTAAAAGATCAACTGAATTAAAGCCAGTTTTACAAAGGAGTACTTTGGGTTCATTTGGATGTTTGTTTTTATCGCTCCTTTTTGTAAACCATCTTTGAAAGGTTTTAACTATTAACGTAAATGTTTCATTTCCACACCATCTAGGCAGCACATTTCAAAAAGGCAAGCATCAGATCCTCCAAGCACCTGGACAGCTGTGTAAGAACCTATTCAAAATACATTAATTATGCCTTTGTTTTTCAGCATTTAATTTCAATTGCTTTTACTGCTCTGGTCTATGAGACTAAGTGGCACTTACAGTTCTTCGTAAATCCATTATCAGAGCAAAATATAAGTTCCATACTTGGTCATCAGTTTCCCAAGTCTGAACAGTTCCCAAAAGCATAAAGAATGATGTCATCATTTCCAACTTCTATGTGTCTTGCATTTTTCTGGCCTTCTGAGCTAGTAGTTGCTGCTACAAAAGCCTTCTGCTTGACTTTCTGGATGACCCTATTCACCCAGAAATGTGGGTTAGAATACCTTTCAGCGTACTTTTTCAACTTTTTCTAACATAAGGAAGATAATTAACATTGAAGAGTTAGGGGTTAAAAACTCTTCTGTAATGGGTTTATAGAACAAGCAAATAAAAGCAAGTTTTCTTAACTCCTAGAAATATTCTCATTTACAAGGATTCTTGACAAAGATTATCATTAGAGCAATGAGTCAGCTAAGGACCAAGAAGCTTATGCTAGTGTCTAGTGAGTGTATAGCTCAGGTACAGTGACAGACACACTAAAAAGAGTAGACAGTAGTGTATATTCGGCACCATAAGAACAAATACTATTAGAATTAAAATATTTTTTCCTAATGGATAATTTTAAAATGTTCCTAAACCACGTTCACTACCTTATACCTTAGCTTATAAAAGTGTGATGACAAATGGGATCTCTTTAGGTTGATTCCGTGGCTATATCATAATTATATTAGTAATTTCTACCTTGATTCCTGTTTACTCAAAGAATCTCTAACAGACTGAGTTTCTTTCACATCTAGCTACACCAAGCTCCTACAGAACAGAAACCTATGCTCTTACATTAGATTTAACTTAAAGGTGGCTAATCCCATCTGGATAAACACTCTTCTGACCCACATTTGGTGATACCAAGATTTGAGCATTTCTCAGTTAACTTTAAAAGACTTAAGGATTTAACTGCACTCATCTCTTTAGAGAAGACTGGGCGGGGGGGGGGAGGGGGGGAGGGGAGAAACATATCTCAAATTTTAACTCTCCTTTCCACCATTTCCTTTGGGAAAAACAAATCCAACAGACTTGTGATAGCTGGGACGGAGTCCCAAAGTACTTCAACAAAGACCACAACAGCATTCTCCTAGATATAAAACAAAACACAAAGATAATCAGTGAGAATAGGGCCTTGGGTAGACATTCATGTATTCACTTTGAGGCAAAACAGACTCATAATCTGGCACTAGTCAACACTACCTAGTCTCATTCACTCCTAGCGGATGCTTCTTCCACACACAGGTCAATTACAAACAGCAAAGCTCCCAGATGAAGCTGTCAATACATAGCTCACCTGTGCTGAGGCAAGAGTGATATAGCCTCTTTCTTTACAATCTACAGAATCGCTATGAGCTTCCACTTGCACAAACTTTCCAATGTTCTGTTGTTTATTTCAAGCAATACACATACTGCACACCACCTGCTTTCCACAGAAAGATGAGCTGAACCACTACAGTAGGGCTTACTAAATCATACCATTCATTACAGTAGTTTGTTGGATGATTCTGCCTTAATGGATTGACAAAGGAGGAATCTCGTTTGGTGGGATTTATTTTTGTTTCTGGAATAGACACACCACTTTCTCAAATGCACAATGAAATCAACAACAGTACTTTTCTGTTGCAACTCCATCTCCATCAGGGTTCTGGGATAAAACTCCACACTACTGATAAACGCTAAGTACAGTGTACGAATTAGGCAGTTTGATTATACCATGCCATTTATCTTTTGAAAATTTACAAAGGACAAAAAATCCGTAGACAATCATGCTTCGGTTTAGTCTCAGTATCAGCATTATTTTTTGAGGGAACAATGTGCTTTCAGAACATTTCAGATTTAAACTTTAGTTTAGCCTGAAAAAACATTTGTGCTATTCCCGGAACTCTCCCAGTAACTTTCAAAACTTTTTAACTTCTAAAATTTTGGTATCTCTTGGGCTTCTGTCATCCAGTTACAACACATCTAACTTCTTTGCACCAAGTTAATAATATTTAAAGCCTGTAGCATGCTTCTTTCTTTGTGGCCAACACCATGTGTACAGCTTCCTAGGGTTTCCTATATGCTAATTCTTCCTTTGTTTTCTCCTGCTTTCCTGCTCTTTGTTCTTGTCAGCTTTGATAATTACAGTAAATAAAAGGTGAATGCTGGAAAACTGCTATAATTTTATCAGTAACACCTGTTCATACACACTTGCATTCACGCATAAGAACAGATTTTTCCTGAGTCTTCTACCATTCAGCTTAAGGGAGCTGAAGAAATAAAACCACTCAGTGTTTACAGTATTCTATTGCTGCAACAAAGCTAACCACCATTAATTGCACATCTACCGTACTTTATTTCACACCTGTCTGGGATTAGTTTTGCAGAGATTGCAAGGTAGTGCTTTCCCCTATAAAATTGCTGGTACCACCATACAACAACAAAATTAATTTGAAGCAACTAAAGGAGCAGAATTATTTTATTTTGCAGCACACACTCAAATGTCCATTCTCAAAAGATCTCTCTGCTCAGCATGCATTTTTTCATCCTACATTTATTCAACACAGTCAGCATAACATACAAATTACGGGTCACTTGTCTCTTTGACATGTAAATAAAGTTAAATTAGTCTGAATCCTTCAACTGTTCAGACACTCAGCTACTTCCTATTAATTTTGGTGGGTGTAGATCACTTATCAAGTAGTAAATACAAAAGCGCAACAAATCCTTTTTAATGGCTGCGCACAAGATATCTTTTTATGGTGCACTAAAAATAAATGTTCCTTAGTATTTTTTAAATACATGTTCTTCAAATTATCACACTGATACTCAAATGATGAGTTGTTTTCCTGCTTCCCCCCCCAAAAACATTCTTATATACGGACATAATTGTGTATATAAGAATACATAAAGGTGTTTTACACCCAGAATGAAATTATATTTCCTTAGAAATAGCTTCTGCTAAATAAGACATGTTTACAAACCTAGCCACTGTATGTATGAAGAGGCAGATTAATTAGTTGTTCATTTTACAGTAGTAAATACATACTGTTATCAATTACCTAGAATTTTTTTAAAGAGTACATCTGAGTATAGTAGACTGACAGAAATACAAGCTACTAGAAAAATAAGGAATTCTTGTTTCTCCAGCTGAAGAAGTTATATAAAACCAGAGTTTTCCATTGTTGGCTTAACTAACCCACTTCCTCTTCAACGTTATCGACACCAAGTCTAAGTCTTTGTGAATATACCAAACCCTGCATGCAAACCTGTAATTCTGTTGACATAGGTTTAAGAAACAATGCATATACTCACCTTATGTTCAAAAGCAACTTTTGACATAAGATTGACTGCTGTTCATGCCAATTCAAATCGCTTATCATCCATCTACTTTCTGCACTAAGGTGCAGAGAATAGAAGGACACTTGTAATCAAGGCAAGTCTCTTCACTGACACATCCACTATCTTCAACGTGAGAAGCACCTAACTCTTAAAAAAACATGCTTTGCGCATGATAATACCAAGCAATACGCTGCAAAAAAACCAGAACTGTCACGCACATCTTCAGGACTTAATTTGGCCAAGGTTTACAGACACATAGGCATAGCTAGCACAACACTGGCAGATTATTTTCTTAGATTCTCAAGGTGTTTCCCATTGAGAAAATAGTGCAAAATATTAACGTATAGAGTCTACAGGCAGATAATGTCCAGGGCTGATGGCTTACGGCTACAATCTGTAGGCAGGCTGGCCACTCACCCCAACTGCTCTGAGGAGAGATACAGTTGCCACTTGGCTTTTGCTGGTTTTTCTTCCTCCTTTTCCCCTCAGCACCATGACTGGAGCTTACTGGTTTGCTTCCCTGCTTCTCTGCTGCTTGGGAGCCCCGAGTCAGTGCGTGCCATGCCAGGACCCGGGAACACCCTTTTCCCTGCTGGGGGGCTGCTGCCTCTGCCCAGGCGGACCCAGAGAGCAGCCATCACCAGGGAGCCACCCAGAGAGCGCTCCCCTGCCCAGCCTCAGCTGTGCTCCTCCGCTGCTTCAGGGCCTCTTTGCTACACTGCAACCCAACACCCGCACTCCCCTCAGCTTCGGGCATGACCCCACAGTTTCTGCTACCTTTTGTTTGTCACTTCTGGGGTGACAGTCGCTGCCGTCCCCAGCCGCTGCTGGGTGTCCTGCTACAGCCCATTCTGCCACCAGGAGGGGCACAGGGACCAGCTGCCCCTGTGAGGTGGTAAAGGAAACCCCTTCTTTCTGCCCGCTGCGCTCGCCATTACCAGCGATAGAGAGACGGCTGAGCTCGCGCCACAGCGCCCCCTGCAGGCTTGGGGGAATCACAGCAGCGGCCCTGCCCCGCCGGGAGCCAACAGCGCCCCTGCTGGCTGTGACAGTCACTGCACCAACGGGGAGGGTGTGACAGCTGAGGGCAGGCTGCCGCTGCTTTCTGCTTTGGCCGCTGTTGCTGCTGCTGTTGTTGCTTGTTTGCCTTGTAACAAATACTGGTAAAGAACTGTTATTCCTTTTCTCATATCCTTCCCCGAAAGCCCCTTATTTCAAGTTCAGAGGGAAGGGGGGGTCATATTCTCTATTGCAAGGGAGGTTCCCGCCTTCCTTGGCAAACACCTGTTTTTCAAACTGAAACAGGCTCAAATGCTGCTTCCTGAGTCCTTGCAGAATTTACATGGATAGCAGGAAAAAATCATATACATAAGCATGACAGCCCATAGCTCATACTAGTTAAAAATTAGTATGTACATACATGCCTAAAATAAAAGCATGCAGAACACATTGGCATAGGCGAATATAAAACATTAAAATACCTCTTCTGTTTTTCCCCTAATTATAAAAAACAATGTGTTTTTACAGCTAACAGCAAACAATGGATGGATATTAACAACTATAAGCTCTGGAGAACAATCACAGGGTTTTACAAAGTGTTCAGCAGTAACGAAATCCAGAAGAGTTTGAAAAATACAGGAGATTAAAACCAAATTCGGTGGAAGAATGAATTTGTTCCAAAGCGTCTTGAAGCACTATGGCCAACTTGTGCTAGCTGAAACTACTACCTTCTAATATGCATATTTATGGATTCTGGCTTTCCACAATTACAATAAAATATTTCATCCTGTTCTAATATGTTAAAAAACCCCCAATCAAATAATGATGTACAATGAAGTATCTAAAAGTAGTATTTTAATGTTTAATCAAAGAGTGTTTATATTTAAACTGATACCTAAAAATAATCTTAGCACACAGTAAAAGTTTTCCACAGATGATTTCAGATTTTGAACTCTTTGATTTCATGAAAAGTAAAAAGATATCATGAGTACACTAAAAGGGTGTACCAAGAACAGTGAGAGTGTGTGTGAAACAGTAACACTCAGAAGAAAACTAAGTTTCCAAGAAAGCACTGTCTTTCACAAGCTAAGGAGAAAAAAACTCTTTTCTTCTGAATCAAAAAATATTAAGGTTTTTTAAATGTTTGCTACACATGTGCATTTTTATGTGTGTATATCTAATTTTTAAGCAAGTGTAATAATAAAACAACCTAGCACAGATACACTTGTTTGTGCCTTGAAAGGCTAATAATACCGTTCACTGTGCACTTGCAACTAGCCTGAAGAACATGCACAGCCACTTAACAAGACTCAGCTTTAACTGCACTAGTATTCTCTTTACAAGCCAAAAGATATTCCTTAGTCTCATTTAAAATCCATTAATGAATTTATTTTACACATATTTTACAGAGTGGGACTGAGAAGTTGGCACCTATGAAAAGCAAAAGAAAAAAAAAGAAAACAAAAAAGAAAACTCAAACATGTTTGCTTATGTTTATGTAAAATAAAATTAAGCAGCACTAGTGATTTTCCCCTAAAAATGAGGGGGAAAGAGATGAAACGGGATAGTAAACATCTATTCAGTATTAAAATCGCAGATGATTTTAAGCACGTTCAGAGGGTTTTCATGCTAAGAGTCTCACCATTTTTAACGAATATATGTTCATTTTAAAATGGTTTTGCCTGCCTTGTAACCATGTGAATGACCCACACAAACAACAAACTTAATAACTGACCAATTGCCTATGCTGGGAAAGCAATGAAAGTGCCTAAAAAAAATGCAGTCAGGTATTTAAGATAAACCCACTTATGAAATAAGCTTCCCTAAAATTTGTTTAGAAATTGAAACTTGAGTCTACCCAATACCAAGACTCCAAGAGTTGCTCACCACTATGCTTCATTTCACAAGGCAAGACCATGAAGTGTTAATCCAAACGCGTGCATACACTTTCAGTTGAACATATGACAGAGGCCAACAACACAAAAGACAAAAAATACGTGCACAGTAACAATTTCTGCACTGGTTTTATGACCTAGGTATACAGATATACTGCTAAGTACAAGCTGCTGAACATTCACCCCTCTAGATCTTTAGTACATCATGCCTTCACCTTCACAAGCCTGCTGGAACTCTTAGCTGGCACTGGTGATGAATGCACAAATCTTTTATACAGGAGCTCAAGAGAGGTTTCCCTAACTCTTTCTATGGGCTGGCTTGTCCCCATTCCTCCGCAAATCACCATACATTATCTAGTCCAAAACGATGCCATAACTGGACTCAAATCTACCACCACCTACCCCAATATTTCATGTTAGTGGCGGGAGAACCTTGCAAAGCAGCATAATTTTTGGGCTCCTGACTGAAGAAGTTAATCTCTGAATTTCTTCTCTAGGTAATATATATTGGTCTCATTCAGTGAATCATACATTTCTGAAAATCTGGGAGAAGCCTCTAGCACTACCCCAAGAAAAATCAAGAATATACAGAAAAAATTTGGACTCGAGTAACAGGTCAAATGTGTGAACTGCCTCTCCCGAAGCAAGTGTCTAGCAGGTGTCTACCATTAATCATACTTCGACACCTACAGTATTAAACAAGGGCAATCTATTTTATCTTCTTTGTGAATCCTGGAAGTCACAACATGCCAAAATCAGGCTAAAATGCGACAGAACATTATTACTTGGAGTGCTGCCTCCCTGTCCACTACCCCTCTCCCACACTAGCTAAAGATCCCAACATCCTTCTCTATATCCAGAAGATAACCTTCAGGAAGTATCATATTCATATGGAAGCACTAAAACATATTCAAAGTTTTCCTTTCAACTTGCCTTACTTCATTGGAAACGCAGTATACTCCCCCAGTACAACTCACTACTTCCATATACAGGGCCCAAGAAAAAATCTTCACCGTAAACATCCCGCATCCACTTGGAACATACCCACTCAACCACACACCAGACAGCAGTGCAAACATATTTAAAGGCCTGTGAGTCCCAGGCACAAACTGTATTATCAGAGAGCTACGCAACACAGTGCATCACACCGAACACAGGCAGGCATATTTTAATTCAAAAGGCTTATTTTAACATAAGCCAAATTTCTATTAGATAAATGCTGCCTCTGCATACTTGCAGCTCTAAACCTGCAACCTCTATTTTAATTAAGGAGAAATAATACCGTCGATTTATTTCCTGGCCAGTGGGTGGATTCCAACGGTATTAAAGATCCTGGAATCATCCTGCACACTTCAGGTTACCCCTCAGCCTGGCATGTGCATCTGGGCCTTTGCAGCTCCCTTTTTTTTATAGAAACCAATGCACAATCAGAGCACAAGCTTCTTATCCCACTTTACCTCACTAAATAAAAATCACAATTAAAAAATGCAACCGGTGAGCTAACAGCCTTCCCGAAGCTCACCGAACAATGCAGATATCACACCCTCCACCATCGATCTGCACAGCGACTCCCCCTGCGAATCCCTTCCTTAATCCGCTTCGCTACCATCGCTCTCCCACACACACCGACATTTGCCCCTCGCCCCGCGCCCCCCTCGCTCACCCACCATCCGTCCCCTCTCCATTTTGGAAGGCCGCTTCCCGTTCCACACCGAACCCACCCGCCGACGATGCCCGCGGGCGGGCACACACGCCCCGTTCCCCGCGGCGGGGGCTCGGCCTGCGGCTCCCCGCGGCGGGGGCGACGAGCGCCCGGAGGCACCGCAGGCATCGCCGCCGCCCCGTCCCCACCGCCGGATGCCCGTGCCCCGGCACGGACCGCGCCGGCCGCAGGGCGCCTGGGGCGGCGGCGATGCCCGGGCTGCAGCCCCGGCGGCACCTGGGGCGTGCGCACCGGCGGCGGCCCGAGGCGAGTGGCCCGAGGCGGGCGGAGGCAGCCCCGCACTCACCCAGCAGCAGCAGCTTCAGCTCGCGGCGGGCGTCCCGCTTGTCCCGACGCAGCTGCCGCTCGATCTCGTCGTTGATCCGCCGGGCTTCCTTGGCTTCCTCGCTCAGGCAGCACGCCATGATGGACTCCAGAGTCATTCTTCCTAACTGGTTCAGACACAGCCCCCACCCCCCCTAAACCCGCACGCACACTCGCACACACGCACCCCGCCGCCGCTCCGGCCCCGGGGGGCACAGGCGCTCTCCGAGAGCCCGGGGGCCGCCGCAGGGCAGGCGTGCAGGGAGAGCAGCCTCGATGTCACAGAGGGGCGAGAAGAAAGGCAGGGCCGCTGGCGGCGCGGATCCCCGCTCCCTGCCGCTGACACCCGCCGCTGCCAACTCCTCCTCTCCTCTAAATCATGCACCGAACAACATGGAAACATCCACCGCGGCGGCAGCAGCACCGCTACCCAGCCGAGCCGCCCCTCGCCCGCTGCTCCCCTTCCCTCGCCGCCGCCCGCAGCCTGCGCGGTCCCCGAGTGTCCCTGGCGGCCGCCGACACCCCCGCCGCCCTCCGACGCGACCACCCCACCCCCCGTGGAAGCGCTAATGCCCACTAATCCCTCCCCCGCTCCGCACACGCACACATCTCCCTGCCGCTCCCCGCCCCCGGAGCGGGAGCCCGGGCTCCTGCGGGGTGGGCGAGACCGCCGCTGCCCGGCAGGAAGAGCTTCCCCGCGGTCGCTCCTCCTTCCTGGCGCCTCGGCCGCTCGCTCTTCGAAGCGGGGGGGAGGTGGGTGGTGGTGAGGGAAAGCGAGGCTCGCTGTCAGGGAGCTGTCGCTGCTCGGCTGCACTCGGTTCGGCCCTGCCTGCGTTGCCAAGAGAGCGGCGGAAAGCAATGGGAAGCGAGTGGACTGGCAGGGGTCGCGCTCGGCCGGCTTTTAAATGGTTGGGCTCCGCGGGCGTGGTGCGGCAGGAATATGGCGGCCCGTCTCCCGCCGCCGCTCCCGCTCTCTCTCCGCCCCGCCGCGCGGTGGGGGCGAGCGGCCGGGGCAGCCGAGCCCCCGCCCGCGCTGTGCCGCCCCCCGAGGCCGCTCCGCCCGCCCTGCGGCGGCGGAGGACGGCAGAGGAGGGAGGCGCGGGGACAGACGGGGCGCGTTCTCACACCAAATGGCCGCGAGCAGCTCTGCCTGCTGCGGTTTGTCCTGCCGGGCAGCGCCTTCCCTAACGCCGTGTATGCTTTCGCTTCCTTTGTTTCAAGTCGTGGGCACACATTTTTATTCCGTTCCCGTTCTAGGAGGGATGAGTTGGGTTGGCGGGGACGGGCGGAAAATGTGGCCAGCTGAAAGGAAGGAGCCGGTAGGGAGAAGAAAATGCCTTTTCCACCTTTGTCGGGAATGGGAAGGCAGAGCGGGACACACCGTCAGGCACCCGGAAGGTTTAGCGCCCTGACGCGCTGCCCTGCTGGGGAAGCAAAGCCGTGCGTTCGGCACGAACGCGCCGGGACAGCCCACGGAACGGCTCCGGTGTGGCCGATACTCGGCTGCGGTGAGTTCTATTCGCCCCAGCCCCTGCCGCACACCCAGTCCGTGGAAAGCTGTCTCCACGTAGCCTTCGGTAGACCCCAGAGTGGTGGCACACAATCGAGCAGAGCGCACTAATACACCCTCCAGTTTTTGTGGATTCATAAACTCACAAAATTCCCATACCTGCACTTCCTTTGGCCACCTCCATTTTAAGTTACTTGCATCTAGGAATGTTGGCAAATCCGCTGGGAGTCTGGTACTAGCCTGTGTAGTGGGCAGAAAAGCACATCACTCTCCACCTTCTAGGTCCATGTGTGATACCCTCTCCAGCACCTGCTGACATCTGTTTCGAAACTCATATACTCTTTCCTAAAAGTTTACATATGTACTGACAAATTAATTAAGGTCTGCCGTAAAGAGTAAGACTATCAGGGAGTTAAAAAATAGAATAAAACAATCAGGAAAATAATACATTCAATAAACTTCTGGAGCATGAAAAAATTCATTACTTAAAAGAGCATGATTTCCACATAGATTTACACTGTAGTAGTGTATATAATGTATAAAAATGGTTAATACAACTTGGAATATTTTTTCTTTATTCTAGTCAATGACTTTCAGTCAAAATTGTGTAGTTTCAGCTATTAATGATAGATTATATTTTGTTCGAAGCATATTCTCTATTTTAAAACTTGTATGTATATAAGTGTGTCTATGTATTCACCTGTTTTATGTTCTGGTCCCAGATGCATTCATATTAAATGCAATTAAGATTTCTAAAGACTGAATTACACAGACAAGAAGTAACAAAAAGGAGGGGGAGGTTACTTCAAGAAAATAGTTCTCAGGGTTTTCTAGATAAATATTAGAGTTTTCTTCTAAATGTCAGAGTCCAAAAGAGTGTGTGGTAAAGCCCATGAGAAATCCTTGCTGGAGGTTTTGTACATGGTGTTCAAATCCGCCGCAACCATCTCCAGGAATCACATCTTGGAAAAAGAGTAGGAACAGGTCAACGAGTTTCCAGCCTGTAGGTAAACTGAATCAATATGCCTTCCAAAACAATGGGCACACCGTTCTAATAAAAACTGCAGTAGAAGAAGTTGGACTAAGCTTTCCTAACTATGCTCAGTATAGAAGACATGAACACTGTGTACTCCAAATGCAGACCTGTCATTTAATTTTGCATTTTTAATGAGAAAAGACACCCCATGGACTGTAAATTTAATCTGTATGTACCATGTCTATTGATATAACTAGTTTTCAAATCTTTCAAATCTTTACAGAACAAATATTTTCAGATTTTTAATGGATGAGCCATCTAGTCCTGAGTCTGGCATCAGCAGATAGCCATTACACACTGTTTTACCCATTTGCTTCATGACTTAGTGGAAGTCAGAAGAACCCCATTATGGACAATTACATGATAATAAACCTATGAGGAAATTTCTTTCCAGACCTCAATTCCATAATGGTTGGCTTTTGTTTTGAAATGTGAAACATCCTTTATAAATATTTTATCCTAATGACAACTATCAGTAAATGACAGACATCTTTATTGCCATACAGGTAATTATTACCCATAGATACTATCCATACTGTTACCTAATCCTGGACAGATACTTCCTGATAAGCCTTCCCTGTAACACTAATAATCTCATATTCCTCTATCCAAGTAGTCTCCAGTGCGTGGCTCATAGCAACCCGTTGCCTGTGAGACGTTTTAATGTTGCTTACTGCTGCAGGAAATTAAAAGTGAGACTGACAGCGAGAAAAGATGGTATTAAACACCCTGCATCCTTGGTATTCTTACTCATAAGACAGCAAAGTTTGGGAAACTATCACTATGTTTTATCATCTCCATTACATTCTTTTCACTAATCTATCACAGTTTTCAATTTCTTCCTTCCACACCCCTGAAGATACTTATTGTCACTCTCCTCTGTCTCTTCTGAGACAGGTTTTCTGTGATGTTTTGACAGATTCCAAATGTTATCTGAACTTGGTACTCACATGACAGTAAACTAGAAGATTGTGTATAGCAACATAATGGGATTTTCATAGTAAGCATCCCACCTTAAGCTGTGGGATAGCTTGCAAGTGCTTTTGGGTTGCCATTATGCATTAAGAAGATATTTCCATAGTGCTAAACACCAGTACATCTCAGTCGTGACTGTGAATGTTTCCAGTAAATTTAAAGGCCATCAGTATGTCTGACTTGAGCAAATTATCCTTCCAGTATGCCATCCTAATCAGGTTTTTGTTTGTTGGGTTTTTTGGGTTGGTTGGTGGGTTTTTTTTAGGGGAAAAAACCCCAAACAAAATGTTATTTCTCTACCGTTAAATGAATAGCATCCAGTATTTGCAATTTCCTTCAACTGATATTATCAGTTTGTTCCTGTGTGTGTTGTTTTGACAAATTATCTTCTGAATGTTTCTCAGTGTTGCATATTTCAAAGTAAAAGGTGCCTTCCAAGGGGCTAAGGTACAGGCTAATAACTAGGGAAGAGTTAACCCCCCTGTTTTTTCACCTGATTTATGTGGAATTTTAGAAACTTGTTTTTCTTCTACCTTTTTGCCTGTCGAGGTTCTTGTGGATGACCTGTTTCTGAAAAAGCCCAAATATTTTTAAAAACACTTTTGTTCTTTGTTCTTGCCTGTCTTAATATGACTTTCCACCAGCGCCAGAAGAGGGGTGCTGTGTAGAGAAGCCCTTGTGGCCATGCCCCCATGTGCAGCACGGTGCCGGACGTGCACTGCAGCTGAGCGCAACGCTCGCTCCAGCACGACAGGCTGGCAGCCGCATGATTTGGCTCCTTAACCGTGCACGGAACTGATCCTGGTGTATTGTGTTGGGTGGGAATTTTTTTAGTCACTAGGGTTTTTTGGTTGGTTGGTTTGGTTGGGTTTTTTCCCAGGGCTTGCTGTTAGCTTAAGGATCTGCATTGTCTTTCACAAAGTTTCGATTGACCCTTCAAGCCTTCTCAAGGAAAATGTCTACTAGGCACAGTGTGATCCAGACCACCACTTCTGTGGGAATAAGATGTTGGATCACCTGCATGAGCCAGTTGTTCCCGTATTGTTCTGCACAAGTCTGGTGGAACAGGATCATAAATTTCAGCCCTGAAAAAAAAACCCAACCCAAAGCAAAGCAAAAAATCCCACCACGCTTGACATAGCCACATGACACAAATTACATTAATAAATTGGTAGAGAATGAGCTGATACCACAGTAATATGGCCACTCACTGAAAAGGAATACTTAAGTCTTCAGTATTGGCATCTGTTGTTTCTTTGATGACTTCTGTCCTATTGGATTGCTTTTATCATTAAATGGATGCCAATTACAGATCTAGGCTTATTTGTATTTTTATTATTTGACAATTATATGTGTTCAAGTATCCTCCCAAAAGTTTCAGGAAAGCCTGTGATTAAATGTTCAGCCCAGGATCTATTATGCAGGATACTAGTTTTCTACCTCTGTGACCTCATATTTTGGCATCACAGAAATACTATTGTTTCTGTCAGAATACCTTTTATGCATATTTATTATGTTCTTCATGTTCAAGCACATTTTCCTTTCAGCTTCTTGAATTTTTAACAAGGTAGCTTTTATTCTTTATGAGTTTCTTCATATATATTCAAGTTACTCATATATATAAAATCACATATCTTTATTAACCTATAGAAACTTTGTATAATGTCTAGTTCATTTGCAGGCAGTAGGGCTCCTCATGCTTTGCTGGGTTAATAGCATTGTATGCTTGGATTATTTATCTAAGAACTCAAACATTCTTTTTCTATGCTAGCTTTTACTCTTGTCCTGCAGTCTGCTCTTGGATACATGCATCCTAATTATTATTTCATTTAAGTTTTGTAGCATAGTAACTCCATAATTTTCAATGGAATTACCCTGTTTTTCATTATCATACACACTAACAACAGACCCTAAGCTCCCTTCAAGATATTTAGCATACACCTTGTAACGGTGTGACTCCTCCAGTTTGTTCAGTGACTATTTCAGAAACAGTCTAACCATTAGAAAGAATGAACTGGTAGGCCCTCACTCCCATCTTAGTTCTCACTGTGTCACAAGACAGGGAGACAAGAGTTACACGTTACCCAGACAGAGGTTGTTCTTTCGGTATTTCATGGATAAGTATTATTTATAAATCCTTCCATCATCCAAAGAGTGCGTCAGCTGAGGTTATTTTCTTGCAATCCAAAGTATGTCACTAGAAGGGCCATGGATAACTATCTCATTGGCCATAAATTCATAATGGAAGACTAATCCAAAGTCAAAGCATGCTTCAATGCTTTTCACAATCTTAGCAAAAACTTAGTATGTGAAGTGAACAATTATTTTTCCAGTGAATATGAACAGAAAAAAATACCCACTTTCAGGTAATAGTACTTCATAAAATGGTCTTTTCAATATGCAATTTATACACAAATTCACTGCAAGAATTTAGAAGCTTTAGTAATTAATTCTATACTTCAAATATGCTTCGTATCTTGTATTAATAGGAGCATCAATATATTTTGCATATTACTACCGAATCTCTTAGTGAAAAACATAAGGAAATATGTGAGCGATAAGTGACATAACGATAAAAGTTTTGACCTAGTCAACTGCATTTTTAGATAAGCAATTAAATTTTTTTTTTAATATACAATTAAAAAAAATATAATGGAAGTCCATCAGGAGACTGTTTCCAGTATTTATGGTTTTAAAGTGAATTCAGAGAAGGGTCTTAAGACAACAGTTGATCAATATTTTCCTCGAAGTGGAAGTACAGTAATAGGGGAGGTATCTTTCTCTATATGAAAATCTATTAGAAAAGCTTGGGGTACTTAGAAAAAATAGTCCTTATTAAGTCTTATGTAAAGCCATCACAAATACTTGACAGAAGTAGTATTTCCACTGAAGTATTTAAAATAATGGAGAAAACTGAGTTAGAAGATAGTAAAATAATTGGCTGCCATTTGATATTTCCGCAGGAATTGAGGCACTCAGTTACATACTGAAGTAAAAATGTGGGTTGAATTATCTCATTTAATAACTATAGTTACAGTTATGTAATTTTAGTTATAACTATAACCTCAGTTTATCAGGTAGCCAGATAGTATGCTTCCTGAACCAGTATGGGATGATTTGTGAACTTGAACTTAGGCAGAAATGGAAAAAATTCTCATGCCCGAGATGCACAAGCTAGTAGTAACAGTGCAATGATTGCTGTTGTTAGTCAAATTCCCCTGCAGTTAGCATGGAATTTAAATAGTGCTCTATACCCTTTAGGAAGATTGGTGAGTCTACAGTTATATTTTAGGGAATTACGGGAATTTGTTAGCAGGGAAAAGAATTCATTTGTCAAACCAATTCATTTATCCTAAGATGCAGAGAAGAGGGAGTTTTCAACACTTAGAAAATACTGCTTTGGACGTACATAGCGAATTGTATAGAGTGCTAGGATGGTTTAAATACAAATTTGGATAAAAACCATGTATTAGCCTGGCACAGGTATAACTGTGAAGCAGGCTGTCAGGGTACTGTATTTGTATGAGACTGCTTCCTAATCTGGTTGTATTTTGAATTGTGGGTTTGCATTCCCTTACATAGAATCTAAATAAAAATCCTCTGAAATTTCGGTTTTGTTTTGATGGTTACATATTTAAAGAGATTGCAAGAAGTTAATTCTTCGTACTCCAAAATAAAGAGTGTTTAATGGAACTAAAACCTTGAGGAGAGTGGGAAATTTTCAGAAGAATCAGCAGTTAAATTTTTATTTGGATACTGAGAGCAATTGTAGCTGTATTTTGAATTATAGCATATTTGAACCTCTTGTCTTTATGAGGTAAAACTTTTGTCATTAATACTTGCTTCTGCTAAGAAACTGGTCATGATTCTATGAGATTTACCGGGGGGGGGGGGGGGAAGGGGGGGGAAGCCTTGAGCTCCCCCTGCTGTTCTTGTCATTCAAAAATATAGAAAACCTGAATTTTGTTTTGATGGGTAAAATGTCAGTCGGACAAAAGAGAAATCTAACAATACAGAAGTACCATTTTAAGTTTCTGGTAACATGCTGTTAACAGTGGAGAGAGCCAGAGTGTTTAATTTGTTTTCCAAGTTGTTAGTACTCTCAAGGTTTTTGGCATTCATAGCATAATGTGCATGAGAACGTATACCTTGACATACAACAGTATTCCAAGTTCTCTGTGCAAAGATATGATTTATTGTTTGTGTATGCATATAGTTAATCTTGTTCCATTTACATGAAATTGGTGGATCATACAACTTATTAAAAATTGGCACATTCACACAAGTGATGAATTTAATTTAGTTTCCCAGATAGCTTTCAAAAAACTATTATTTTTTCAAGTAAGTGATTTGGGAACTCCCATTGCAATTTATAATAAATTAATACTTGTAAATCTACTTTCTGAGTTCCTTTACATTATTGTCATCACAATATATAAAGAGGACTTTAAGAATTAAAAGTCTGACCCGTATACTCATTGAGATTACAAATACTTTTCACTGAAAGTGTTTAATCTCATAATGGCCAGATTTGTCTATTATACGGTTTCCAGGTTCAAGATCATCATCAGTGCTCATCATCAAAGCACTTTTGTCTGTTTATTAGTATTTCTTTTTAAAATAAGACCTACCATTTTCCATAAAAAAGCCTATCTTTGCACATAGGCTGAGCTTTATTTGCAATTATGCACTTCCATCATTTTAACAGCTGAGAAATACTAATGTGCTGATTATTTCAAGTATTGTTACACCCATTCTTATAAAAAGTCTCTGCTAGACTCTTTCTAGGTTACCTTAAGGTAGTAGTATTGTAAAAAAAAAAATTAAAAAAAAAAAGCAAAGGAAAATTCTCTCTAGCCTATCTCATATATATAGGTACTTCTCCTTAAGTTTCACTATGGAGTTCAAAATTATTCTGATTAAATTATTTTTCTTTTTTTCTTATTTCCAAAATGTAGTTAAGCAAACCTCTGGTTTTTTGGCCTGATAACACCAAATACCACCTGTTCTGCATGGAAATGTGGTGTGAGGTGAAAGTGAGCTGGTGCAGGGCTCTTTCTAGATTGCAGTAAGACCCAACAACAAGTGGCTTAATAAGATTACTTCCAAAACACAGGCTAAGAAGAGGGGTATAGATTGTAACATTTTACAGTTCATCAGGTGCTGGGCACTCCATGCAGCATTGAACAGTGCCCCAGTGGATTTTTCCATGGCATGCTGCACAGAGCAGATGCTGTCTGCAGCAAGAAACTCACCCTTTCAGTCATTTGAGATCATCTTTAACTTCCTTACAAGAAAACAGTTCTGTTTAAGGGCAAGTTCATGCAGGAGGTGCCATGCCAGTGCTGAGCAGGAGCTGCCTGCTGGCAGCTCCCCCGCACCTTTCCATGTTAATTGCAGTGTACTGTGGTCTCCCAGTCAAGAGCAATACATTCCATCCCCTGATCCCCAGTTTACCTTTCCCAGATATAGGTTGTAATTTACAAATTATATTAATAACATATGGGATTCACAAGTGCAAGTTCCCGTAGGAGAAATGCGGCCTCTTCAAGATCACGAGATCCTCAGGTTTAATGTCTTTCACAAGGATCTGAATAGCGTATCTACTTGCACTCTTGTTCCTTTATGATAGTTCATGAGAAAATTAACCAGTAAACCAAAGTTATTGATTTTTGATGCCCCTTTTAGGTCTTATCAGAGAGATAGCACTCCAAGATTCATGAAGACATTTGTTTTTATCCTCAGATCATTCACAATTTTTCTGTCCCCTACATTGTCCAGAGAAGGGCAATGAAGCTGGTGAAGACTCTGGAGGTAAGTAATTTGAGGAGCAGGTGAGGGATCTGGGCTTGTTTAGCTCAGAGAAAAGGAGACTTGGGGGTGACCTTATCACTCTCTAAGACTACCTGAAAGGAGGCTGTAAGCCAAGTGAGGTCAGCCTCCTCTCCCAGGCAGCTAGGATGAGAGGACAGTCTCAGGCTGCACCAGGGCAGGCTCAGGCTGGACATTTCTTCAGGGAAATAGATATTAAGCACTTGAACAAGCTGCCTAGGGATGTTGTGGAGTCATCCATTCCTGGGGGTGTTTAAGAGAAGACTGGCTGTGGCACTTTGTGCCATGATCTACTTGACAGGGTGGTGTCTGCACGAAGCTTGGATTTGATGATCTCAGAAGTCTTTTCCAACCTAATTGATTCTGTGATCACGTAAAGTACAATTTAACTGCAGTTTGAATTCTGTTTTCCTGCTTTTAATGTGCCTACTTAATCTTTTACATTATTGATTACTATTGTTCTGTCTTTTCCTTTATGAATTGAAAAAACAGCTCCATGGTCTTCAAAAAAGATTTATCAAGTCCTCTGTTGAGGCTTACACTGGATATAATACTTAAAACAGCTGACCATGCTGAGAACAGCCAGTTTAGCAGTGAGCTGAGAATATTGTTAGTTGCTAGAATTGTTGTGTTATAAAATGTAGATCCTACTGTTTGTTTAATCTCTGTTACATTCCCATTTTGTCTTCATTGCCCTATTTGACTGCTTTGTTCATGTTCCATATTTTTATGCTTTAGTACCATATCTGTTTTGTCATACATGTGGATAGACAACCATAAACAGTTTAGGAATATATTTCCTTTATTCTGTAATTCTATTTAGTGTCTAGACCATTGGGATTCAAGTTCTAATGGAAAGTAGTTGTAAGAGAAATACATATGCAAAGCCCTGTGTGCTAATACAGGTATTTCAACAATAGAAGTTCTCTCTACAGCTATGTTTCCTTCCCTCTGCCATAGCAAAGCCTTCCCTCTACCCAGGGACTAGACAGGAGTAGAACTCAGTTTGGAGAAAACATCAGCCATGCTACCCATAAGAGAGTAAATCATTTCACATTTAGAGGCATCACTATTAGTAAAAGGTCACCATCAGTTATCAGCTCCCTTGCTACTAAGCAAATATAACTTGTTTGATTCAGGACATTGTTTCCTCAGTGAATGTTTGGGATCTGTTTTGCTTCTGGTTGTCCATTTCTCTGATATCCTTTTAGCACCTACCACCTTCACAATCTCTAAGAAGCTCACTCCTTTGAAGGAGCTTTCCAGTAGACACAGTCTGTGTGATACTTCCTACGATGACGGTGTTACAGGAACATTTCCACAGACTTAATCTGAGTTTGTTATTTAGGAATTACAATAAAGATCATAGAGATTAGTTTACCTTTACATGAAGACATTTGTGGCTACTTGCCACCAGATGAATTTCGATGAACTTTGATTAGTCATTGTGATACTAAAAATTCAGCAAAATTACAAAATCACAAGTGTGCTGAATTACTTTCTGATTAAAGCCTAACAGAGATTCATATAGGTTTTGTTTCATGAGTCAACATTTGAAATCAAGGTTTACCTTTGCAGTGAAAGCACTGTTTTATTTACAACCTTTTATCTGTATTAGCATGAACAGTTTAATATTTCAGACGTTAAGAAACATTCATAAAGAGTTCTCTATCCAAAAAAATTCAGCCTTTAATTGATAAACTACAGTAACGCAGACCATAAAGAGGTGTTTTTTCTTCCACTAAGAGTGAAGTCTAATCAATATCTGTTTAGAAATCCTGACAATCTGCTCCTTAAGTATAGAAGTAATTAATAGAAGTATAAAATTAGTTTTAAATATTAAATGTAAAGATATTTGATGAATTAAATATATTTAAATTGTATTTTATTGCATATGATATATCAACAGACTCCTGTCCTTAATCTCACACAATTTTTTCTGTACCTTCATGAAAATAAAAAAAAAATCAGCTATGATGTGATAGTTTCAAAATACTTGGTTGTAGACTTCACTATACTCAAACAGATTACATGCATTAATGTAGAAGAATGGCTTGTAGAGCAGGGCCACATCATGCACAACCCAGCCTTTGTTCCCTAATAGATAGTGTATACGTGCACAATTCAGTGTTCATACACAGCTCAGTCTTTGTTACCTGGCCCTGAAATGTATCTAACAGGAGACAGAGAGGAACAAGAGGAACAAGAGCCAAGATTGTCAGCAATGTAGAGGAAGAAAGACAAGACAGAGAAACTTACAGCTTACATAATGTTAGCAGAAGCATGCAGATTGCAGTTAAAAACGAACAGCCTATGGCAAGCAAGAATAGACGTGTGAACACAAGTAGATAGCCAATCACTATAAGAAATTTGGCATGTGGACAAGAGCTACTAACCAATCATATGAACCCTCAGATCGTGTGGACAGTGTCTTTCGTCTATAATAATGCTTGTCTCCTAACAATAAAGTGGAAGTAGCACCAATACCTCCATGAGAGTGTGTGCTATTTTTCTCACGACTCTTGATATTTGGCGCCCGAACAGGGATTTAGGATCCAGGACACAGAGCAAGGACCTGCGCAAGCAAGGACCCGGGACACAGAACGGGACATCAGGACTCCAGGTGCTTCGAGCACGAACAACACAACACTACTGAAAAATCTAAGGATTACCACAGCAAGAGCGGAGAGAGATCGCATGGCAGAGACGGACGGCTGCGGACAAGAAGTCACAGTCAGGTGAGAAGGGTCGCTCCCTTCCCTCTGCCGAGCTGTGAGCTGTGGGCATGGATACAGAATTTGCTGTGGCACAAAAACTACTCCTTAATATCCTCACTAAGCGAGGGGAAGGAGTGAAAGAAAAAGACCTTGAAAAGCTTATTAATGGGCTGAAAAAAATAATTACTTTAAAACTCCTCCGCTGTTGTTTGAAGTTGATATATGGAGGGAGGTCGGAAATGATTTATGGGACCAGACCATTCAAGACGGGGGCAAAGAATTAACTGCTTTAGGAGCAACTTGGCGAGTGGTGATTAACACACTGAAAGATATGAAAGCTGAATCTCGTGTAGCTGCTGCAGCCGTTCAAGCTATTGCTGCACCCACAGTGACTGAGCCAAAAAAGGAGAGTGGGGAGCTGAAGGGACTGTTTGGGGGACTTCATGCAATGAAAGGGCAAAAGGCAGAAAAAGCTTGTTCGTCAGTTAATGAATTGCTTGAGAAATATGAGAAAGCTGTAAAGTCCTCTGCAAATGAAATACAGCCAGACAGAGTCAAGGGTTCTCCTGTAGAAAATACTGATCTGCACCCTCCGCCCGATTCAAGCTGTCTGCCACAGATTGCGGAAGTGCGGAACGAGATACAAGTAGGCGGGTCATCTTGCTGCCCTCCCCAAACTTCTCCTGCACCAGTTGTTGCGCCAGAAAATGTACCACTGCCTTCTGATGACACTCGAATGGGGTTTCAATCTGAAAACAATAGTGATATTAAAATGGCAGAGGAACCCCCGCAGGTTCATTCTCAAAGAAGGAAACCTGCAGTAAAAGAAAATATTGAAAGTCTAAGAGAACAACTCAAATATGCTATAAAATTATTAGAACAAAAGGCAGAAAAGGTTACCCCAAGAGTGCCTCAGCCTAATGCTGTGTCATCTCAGTCCACACCTACTTTCCTGGGACCAGCAAAAAATGCCACTCAAGTGCAGCAATGGGTAACTCAAGCTTCTGACCCAGTTGAGGAGACAAGTCATGCACATCCTGCTCCATATAACCCAAATAATAGTAACTCGCGTCTTGGTCAATGCTGGAATGGTATTATTCGTGATGCTATTATAGAGGGAGACTGGCAGCCAGCTGAAAAACTTGCATGTCGTATTCCTTATGATCAGTATGCACCTAGATACAAGCAACATAAATTTAAAATATTACAGTCTGTGAAACGTACAGTTAGTGAAAATAGAATTAAATCAGAACAAGCTTGGATAGGACTAGAATGGTTGTTTTCTGCTGATGTGAATTCTCTGACTGATTGTAAAAATCTTGCTCGCTTACACTTGTCTCCATCTCAATATATTTCCTGGTCGCGAGAGTGGCACCGACTGGCAGAGCAAGAAGCAGCACGACCACGCAATCAAGGAGATCCTCTGTTCGGGATTAATTCCATGATGCTCACAGGAGACGGCCCATATGAACACCTGGTGGTACAACTACAGTATCCTGTTGAAGTTCACAACTTGTCAGCACAACTTGCACGCATGGCATTCGCAGCAGTACTGAATTCTAAACCTTAGCCTGGATTTACATCTATAAAGCAAGGCCTCACTGAACCGTATACTCACTTCATCAATCGACTGTTTAAAGCTGTCGAGGATCAATATGATTTAACTGAAGATGCAAAGCAATGCATGTTTAAACTCTTGGCTTTTGAAAATGCTAATCCTCCTACAAAGCAACTGCTTGCTATCTTACCTAAAGGAGCCGAAGTACATCAAATGCTTGAACTGGCTAACTGAGCAATTTTACAAAAACAAAATCAATATACGGCAAATGCAGTTGCTGAAGCCATCAACCCAACTACAAAATTGCTAGCAGCTGCTGTGACAAAAATGGGAGGAACTCCGAAGACAACTTCTAAACCTGGACTTTGTTTTAAATGTGGAAAATCGGGACATTTTCGAAAAACTTGTACTGCTACCGTGTGGTGTGATTTTTGCCAAAAGGATACACTGCCACCAGCGCTTGCCGGAAAACAAAAAACGGGAACAAGAGCGCGAAGAGCAGCCGTGCTGTGACACAAATGGCAGCTCCTGTCACAAACCCCACCACCCAGCAGCACTTCCTCTTCCAGCAACCCAGGGCAGCCTGGGAGTCGATTTGGCAGCAGCAGTAGATGTTACCCTATTGGATATTAAAGCATGGAAAATTCCTACTGGAATATATGGACAATCTGCAACTTGAGGAGGACTTTTTGGTGCTCTTTTTATAGGTTGTTCCTCATCAGGTCTCAATGGCCTCATTGTTTTGCCAGGTGTCATTGACTCTGATTATATAGGTGAAATTTTTGTGTGTGCATACACCTTAACTCCTCCGCTCACCATATCCAAAGGAACTAGGATTGCTCAGCTCATCTTTATTGATGACCTAACTGGGAATACAGAAGTAACTAGTACACCACATCGACCAGAACGGGGAAATAGAGCTTTTGGATCATCTGGAAATCATGTAATAAGTTTAGCTCAACAGATGACTCAATGACCACTTGTTGCATTGCAACTCACCTATGATGGCCACACTCTCCGGATTACAGCAATGCTTGATACTGGAGCTGACGTAACCATCATCAGCCAAACAAAATGGCCTAAGTGCTGGCCTCTGGGTCCTGCTTTAGATGCTGTTCAAGGAGTCGGTGGAGGTACAAATCCATTACGGAGTACAATACCTATATCCATCACATTTCCAGAAGGACAAAAAATTACTGTATGTCCCTATGTTATGTTTTTACCGGGAGGACTTGAAGGACTTGTAGGAAGAGATGTTATGAGTCAACTTGGAGCAGTGTTGCATTTACCACAAATAAAACATTTTTAGTGGGGGCCACTGCAGAAAGGCCGCCGACCCCAAGGATATAATGGAAAACAGAAAAACCAGTGTGGGTCGAGCAGTGGCCTTTGTCCAAAGAGCAGCTTTCAATTGCGCATCAACTTGTGCAAGAACAACTTAAGGCAAAACACATTCAACCATCTGTTAGCCCATGGAATATGTCTATTTTCATCATTCCCAAGAAATCAGGTAAATGGAGACTACTGCATGACCTTTGAGCAGTGAATGCTCAGATGTGGGCCATGGGAGCTTTACAACCAGGAATGTCCACCCCAATTATGCTTCCACAGCAATGGCATGTACTTGTTATTGACCTTAAGGACTGTTTTTTCACAATTCCACTGCAACCATAAGACACAGTTCGTTTTGCGTTTACCTTACCAGCTATAAATAAAAGTAAACCAGCTCAAAGATTTGAGTGGGTTGTGCTCCCTCAAGGTATGAAAAATTCACCCACTATGTGCCAGTTATATGTCCATTGGGCCTTGGAACCTATTCGTGTGGTTTTTAACTCTGCCCTCATCTATCACTATATGGACGATATTCTTCTTTGTCAAGAACAGCCGTTTTTTTCCAGCAGATTTGCAGCGCAGATTCTACCTTGTTTGCAGCAAAAGGCTTGATCGTTGCCCTGGAAAAAGGTCAAATGTCTGCACCATGGAAATACCTTAGGGGGATCGTCACTACTACGCAGGTCAGACCTCAAAAACTATCCTTACATTCTGAACTGAAAACTGTACATGATGCTCAAACGCTGCTTGGTGATCTGCAGTGGATTCGCAATCTCATTGGCCTCTGGAATGAGGACATACTCCCCTTGCCACCATTATTGCAAGGCACCGACCCAGCTGCATCAATTACGTTAACACAAGATCAGCAAAATTGTCTCGTGCGACTAGGAGAGAAGTTGCGAACTTCTTTTGCTGAACGCCGCCTGCCTGAAGTTCCATTAGGTGCACTCATTTTCAATCAAACTGTGGCTCCCTTTGGAATTATTTGCCAATGGTTGTCTTGGCAAAAAGAAAAAGGGGGCGAGAGCCCAACTGTGTTGGCCACTGAGATTGCCAAGATGCCCAAAAAGCTATGGATACAAGAACAATCAGTTAAACATGCATGGTCTACCCGTCCCGAGGAATATATTGTAATTTTAGAATGGGTGTTCATCAGTCTGTCGCCACTAAAAAGTGTGCGGTCGCGTTCGGAGATGCTTTCAGCTCTTATTCGGAAAACACGCACCAGAGTGGTGGAAATCTCAGGACATGAAGCTGTACTTCTCAGTATACCCCTGAAAACAGAATTGCGAGAGTGGTTGTTACAGAATTCAACAGACATGCAAATTGCCTTGGATGCATATCCCGGACAACTTTTAGACAGATACCCTGCTGATCCTCGGATCAAGATAATAGGAGAACAGGTATGGATAGAAGCACCTAAGGTCCGCGATAGGCCGATTCAAGGTCTCACAGTATACACTGATGCAGGACGACAACAGAGAAAAGCTGCCTGCACATGGATGGAAAATGGAGAGTGGCAAGAAAATACCTTCAAGGGAGAAGCATGCGATTCACTACAAACCCTCAAATTGGCAGCAGTCGCCTGGGCACTCACACGATGGCGCAGCATGCCTCTGAACATTGTCTCAGACTCTATATGTTGTTGGTGTTGTTCTAAGAATTGAACAAGCTTTAATCAAGACACCCTCAAATCCACGATTAGGACAACTGTTCCTGCAAATTCAGCGAGCCATCCACGACAGAAGAGAAATCTGCAGCATCCTGCACATCAGGAGCCACATCACCATACAAGGCCTAGGTGAAGGCAATGCTAGAGCAGATGCTCTTGTTAGCCCACTAATACAAGCTCCACGAAATTCCTTCACAGCTGCTCAAGAAAGCCACTCCATGTTCCACCAATCAGCTAAGGATCTGCATCAACAGTTCGCATTATCAATGAATGATGCCCGAGGAATTGTCAGAGTGTGTCCACAATGTAGCCAGCACGGTTCAAGCCTTGGTCTGGGGGTAAACCCTAGAGGTTTGCAAGCCTGCGAGCTATGGCAAATGGATGTTACTCATGTCCCTGAATTCGGTCGAATTTCCTATGTTCATGTTGTTACAGACACATTTTCTAAAATGATTTGGGCAACTGCTCAGGCAGGAGAAAAAGCAAGTCATGTAATTAGGCATTTAACCACAAGCTTTGCAATTATGGGAGTACCCAAAGAAATAAAAACTGATAATGCACCTGCCTATGTGAGCAGGAAATGCAAACAGTTCTTACAAAAATGGGGTATCAAACACAACACAGGAATCCCTCATGTATCTACAGGACAAGCCCTAGTAGAAAGAGCTTATTGAACAATAAAAGAGTATTTAATCAAAGAGAAAAATGATGAAGAAACAGACCCTAGTGTGCATCTAGCAAAAGTTATTTTTACACTAAATTTCTTAAGTATAACAGGTGATGTGGAAAATCCACCAGTAGTCACTCATTATAGTAAAATAAAAATGCAAGCCACCCCAGGGGTTCAAATTATGTATAAAAACCCTGCAACAGGCGTCTGGGAGGGACCTGCTTCACTTTTATTTAACAGTAGAGGTTATAGTTGTGTCTCTACAGGTTCCGGACCTATATGGGTACCTAGTAGATGGACAAGACCTGCTCCCAGAAAAATTGTCGACATGCAGAACTGCGATGAATCGTAGACCTTCTAGTGAAAAGGATCGCTGTGTTTGCAGCACAAGCAGGATGTCCACGCATTTGTCCCCGAAGAATGATATCATACATCTTTACGGTACAAAACTTGGGTGCTTGGGAACTGCCTCCTGCAGTCCATCTCCTACAAGGAGAAAACTGCAAACACTGTTGGGGCCCATTGATTTTACACTTACAGTGTAGTAGTTGTAAAACTCAGTTTAGTTGAAGTACTTGGACTATTGCAGTAACAGGAGCTTTATGTAATTGCTGTTTTCCTTTTAACCCTCTAATTGTCTTTCGAGCTTACACTGCATTAATACTTAACAAATTCCCTCAAGAAATTCGTGAAAGCGCTTTCAGAGATTGTTGTACATATCAATTAGTTCAAGAAGCCTAGGCTTTAAAGGTAGCATTACATAAAATACAAAAAAGTTGAGCAACGCTACTAATTAACACTCAATGCATGCGATGTCACTCTTAAAACACATAAGTAGTGTAGTGCTAAGCATAGTTTGCCTAATCTCTGTGGTTGCAATATGGGCCCCAGCAGAACCTAAAACAAATTTATGGGTCACTTTAGCCAATTTGACGGGACAAGATGCAATTTGTCTTGCTTTCTCATCACCAGGCAACCCCTTTTCTACCTGTCTAGTTGGTGTTCCTCTAGACATTTGGCCATGTCCTTACAATGTTTCTACCTGCAATCTAACAAACCTTAATAGTACAGTAGACAATTGGGACACCTGGGTGCCTCACCTTCCCAGAGCCCCAAATGAGCCTCAAGAGCTAGAACTATTAGGAGCTGTACGAATGGATGCTTGTGTGACTTTTAATTGGACAAACAAGCAAGCCAGAGTAATTGGTACAGCAACAAACGTAAACTCCAGCCTGTCAGTATCTAGAAATGCTAGCACGTGGTGTCAATACACTTCTGCCCATCTGTCTGTTTCCACCAACAATCCCATGTTGTTGCCAGCAGGAATGTTTTTAATTTGCGGAGACCATGCATGGCCCGATATTCCCTTTCGTTTACGAGGTGGACCTTGCTCCCTAGGAAGATTGACGTTATTAACCCCTAACACTTCAATAATACTGAATATGTCTTGACGACAACATTGATCAAAATGAATGACTCATGCTTTTTCCCCTGATTGTAAATCAAATGTCAAATTTTGGTCCCCTGTTGCCATCATAGCTGCTTCTTCTTGAACACCAGGAGTAGCATCTGCAGGCGCTTTAGCTCAGCTAAACAAACTAGGATGTTGGCTAGCTAAACAAACAAATGCTACATATAAAGCTATTTCAGACTTATTACTCGATGTTGATTCAGTTAGACACTCCAAAACAGAGCTGCAATAGATTTTCTTTTATTAGCTCAAGGGCACGGCTGCGAGGAATTGAAGGGATGTGCTGCATGAATCTTTCTGATCACTCAAAGTCCATTCATCGGCAACTTGCCGAACTGCAGCACCTGTCAGGGCAAGTACAGGTGGTCGATGGTTTGGGACTTGCTGGATGGCTAAAATGTTTGGGAATTACTGGATGGTTCAAAGACTTAATCCAAGCAGCAGCACCCATGTTAATTGTAGTTTTGCTACTTGTAGCAATTTTGCCATGTATAATGCAGTATTTACAGCGCATGCTACTAAGGACAGGCAATCAGGCTTGGCTTGTGCAAAAAGAAAAAGGAGGAATTGTAGAAGAATGGCTTGTAGAGCAGGGCCACATCATGCACAACCCAGCCTTTGTTCCCTAATAGATAGTGTATACGTGCACAATTCAGTGTTCATACACAGCTCAGGCTTTGTTACCTGGCCCTGAAATGTATCTAACAGGAGATAGAGAGGAACAAGAGGAACAAGAGCCAAGATTGTCAGCAATGTAGAGGAAGAAAGACAAGACAGAGAAACTTACAGCTTACATAATGTTAGCTGAAGCAGATTGCAGTTAAAAACGAACAGCCTATAGCAAGCAAGAATAGACGTGTGAACACAAGTAGATAGCCAATCACTATAAGAAATTTGGCGTGTGGACAAGAGCTACTAACCAATCATATGAACCCTCAGATCGTGTGGACAGTGTCTTTCGTCTATAATAATGCTTGTCTCCTAACAATAAAGTGGAAGTAGCACCAATACCTCCATGAGTGTGTGTGCTATTCTTCTTGCGACTCTCGATACATTAATAGAAGTGAAATTATCTTTTAAAGTGTTTTGCTAAATAAATACAGGTTGCAAAGCAAAAAGCCAATGGAAAAGGCCTTGTCTTGTCTTCCTAGCAGTTTATTTTATGTTTAGATATTGGAGAACTGAAACACCTGACTCCTGGTATTAAAGCTAGCTGTACTGTAGAAACCACTCCCAAGTCTACATATATAAAATGCTGGAAAACCTGGGATCGCTGAAAAAGCAGACAGTCAGGCTCCATCTGAAAATATCTTTCTTTCCTTCGGATAATTTTAAATATAAAGAATTCTGGTCAGTAGTTTTAGATATATAAAATATTGAATAAGTACAGATGGATTGTCAGTCAATACTATTTACTATGTAGAAGGATAGAAATATTATTGCATAAGCCTATTGCACATATCTTAAATGTTACGTGCCTGGAAAAAAGTCACTTTTCAGCCTGTCTCTGGTATCAACTAAGGGGTCTCCCAGGCTCGGGTAACCTTGAGAGCCATCCCTGCTGAAGAGATGGCCACTGCACAGCCAGCTGCAGTGGAGAGAGAGCTCAACAGTCTCTGGTGATTTATAGTGTAATGTGGTTGATTCATAGTCAGATTTTCTGCTGTGTTCATGGAGTTTCAGCTGCTTATTAGCCCAGTCTACAGCCAATCCATTTTCTGGGGCAGGCTGGTGCCAAGTTTTCATGGATTGCCTTACACAATAGGATTAACTTTGGTTAGATCTACTTGCTGAGCATCTGCCTGGACCAAAGTTCAGTTAGCTCAAACAGGAGGAGCGCATTTGTCATACAACATAGATTCGGGTTATTTCGCAGGATTACAGTGTAGTCTTCTATGGCTATTGGGGATTCAGTGTAACCCCCTTCATAAATACATGGACCTCCAATTCATAGGAAATAATTTTTGCTTCCAGTGTTGGAAGCAGATTCCAGTATCTGGCTGCTTGAATGGTGGGGGGCTTTTTCTGATGTTCCAGCCTAAATGTGTTTGCTCATGGGCTGTTTATTCACTATGTAGGGGACACAAGAATTCATCAGGACTCTCTGCCCCAGGTCCCTGTCTTGTTTAGAATCCATTTCTAAGGTACTTTATCATAACTTTTAATTTGTATTTGTTTTCTTGGAACCTAGACAGTTACTTGGATCAATTAGAATTAGCTACCCAATATTAGCCAAGTATTGTCTAAATCCCCAGTTCAGCATCTTACTGCTGTTCAAGAAAACGTGTGAACAAAGTTTAGCACACTGAGTTTGTTAAGCACTTACATTCCTATTTTGGTAGTACAGAGAGCCATTTTCTCTGTCTGGTAAATTACAGTAGGAGCATAAACATGAATAACAACTTTGATCAATTTGAGTCAAAAAAGGAATATTTCTCATTACCAGGCATGAGAAAACAATAAAAATTGGACAGTTTTTATTACCTACCTGAAAAAACACATCATCCTCCACATTAAAGCTGTTGATTTTCCACAAAATTAGATGCTAGTCTGTCGAGTTGTTTGATTAGTAAAACCTAAAGTTAGAAAGAAAGCCTACCTGTGAAGAAAGATTGAAATATGATAGATGATTGTTAAGCAAATACAGTTCCAAATAGGCATGCCTTCTCTTGGAGTTTTTGAAACATGTCAGAGGAGGACATTTGTTCTTGGGTCATACAGCATCACTGCAGTCTTCACAATAATGTCATGTTGTGATACTGGAAGAAGTCTTGTTATCTGCTTGTTTGTGACAAGAACCATCTCAAACCACTTTTCAGGTGCTTTGATTCATTCCTGCCCTACTGCTCTTCCCCACTCTTCTCAGGATTGCATACTTGCACATCTCTACATGCATCTTCCCAGCTCTAGCTTTGCTTTTTCTCTCTCTCTCTTTTCTTTTTAAAATGAAACCATCACTTGAGAAATATCTAGCTTTCATTTACTACTCAGTGCAGGATATTCTCATCTTGTACTCTTTGGGGTAAGCACTGAGTCATTAGCAATATAATCTCTTATAACTGTGATGGCAATTGTATGTACCTCATTGTTCAAAAAGATTTTATGTAAAAAGTCAGGCTGTTACTGCTATTTACTTTGTATATGCTTCATTCACTGTATTTCTAAGTTTGCTTTGCTTTTCTGACCTGGCTAGAAATACAGTGGGCAGTATTGACTTTCATTACCAATTGCTCTATACTGTCTCTGGGGATGTTGTTCCAGCAGATATCCATTTGCCTTTGTTATACAGATAATAACAATTATCTTTAAAGATATATGGCAGTCCAGACTTAGCGGTGGTATTCCCCAATTTAGTACTTCCACTAAAAAACCAAAAAACCTGTGCTTCTCACCTTGCCTTCCATCCAACTGAAGGCACAAAAAGCAAAGATCGTGGGTTAAAGTTTACAGCAATGAGATAAGAAAGTGAACAGTAACAGCAACAATGGCTAAAAATTCCAGCATCACCATGTCATTATATCTTTAAACTGCATCAGAAACAGGGTAACTCTACAGACCTATAGTGTTCCCTGCAGGTTGGAGATCTGAATTTTCAGGCTGTCAGCTGTTGCTCAATAACATAAAGAAAGTAATCTGTTAGTAGTGCTACATAAAATACACTAAAATGTTGTTCATACTGTGAATTTATATTCAGCAGTTAACATATATTGGAGAACACACAAAAACACCATTCACAGAATTATAGAATCAAAAAATGGAAGGGATAGACATGGTTGCTTGCTTGCTCTAGGCTGCAAGTGCACATTGCTGGCTCATGTCCAGCTTCTCATCTGCAGCACCCCCAAAGTTCTTCTGGGCAGGACTAGTCTCGATCCGTTTTCTGCCCAGCCTGAATTTGTGCTAGGGATTGCACTGCATTGTATTCTTCTTTGATATTGCTCTCTGTACAAAGATTTATTTATGACTTCTCTAGAGAAAACTGAAACTGGGTGTTTAAGCTGAAAGCTGGAGAAAAGGCCATGAAATGATGTTGAGGAGAAGAATAGAAAAATGTGTGAGAAAAGAACAACCTACTTCCAGACTCAGACATTATTGGCAGTGAAATACAGTGAAAAAAAACTTACTTGTTGATCAAAAAGATCTGTTTAGGCAATTCTTAGGTACCATCAAATAAATACGAGCTTAGAACCAGGACACTTTATTCTATTTATTCTATTCCTACTATATATTCTATTCTATTCCTACTCTATATTCCTACCCCTATTCCTATACTTCTATACTCCTAGTCTCTTATTTCTATACTCCCACTCCTTCATTCCATGTCCCCTCCTACCTCCACATGCACTAAATGTGATGCTGGATTTTGTCCTTTAACGTTTTTTCAAACAATGAGCCTAATAATGGCTTGGCGCCAAAATGCTGCTTTTTCTGGGATGGGCAAATCTTTCTGTGATTTAATATGTCACTGCTATGAAAATGGGTTTGTCCTTGCTGACAATTCTGAAAATATGACTCTTTTGGGAAAATGGGATGTATTTCCTAGTGTTTTGTAAATGCTATCAACCATATATACATTTCAGTTAATTGCTAATTCCCAGTCTCCCAATTTCCTATATAACTATCATCTTCAGAAAGTTCAAGCAGTATTGCAGAATCTTTAGTGAGTCATGTGAGTCTTCTTACTCTAACAGATGATGTCTCCTTATCTAGTTTTCGTTTGGTTTTTAATTTGGATTCTATGGAATAATGCCAGCTTTTACTTCTGAAAAACTTCACTCCTCTGAGGCTTTTAAACAATAATATTAAAATTTTGCTATACTTTTTTACTTCATCTCAACTGCCTCGTTTTGCCAAGTGAATCCAAAACAGTGTTATTTCAGGCTCTTTTAAATAGTTAACACATATTAGATGAATGTTGTATGACACCTGGAACAGCATCCAGCACAACAGCAAAGATCCATGATAAATAAAAAGAAGATAAATCTTCTCTGGAAGAGAGCTAGTAACCAGAAAGAATAGGAAGAAAACTGATTCTGTGTCAAAAAAGCTTTGTAATTGTAATTTTGTCTTTTTTTCCTTTTGGAAAACCACTACTGCTGAACTCAAGCTAACTTTGGCTTTTCATGAAATGTAGGCCCAAGATGAAGTCTACCACAGAAGAGGTATTTCTTTCATTAAAATTGGTGTTTATGGGAGTTTATTCTTTTTGACTGAGGAAGCATAGGAAAATTCAGCACCAAAAAAGTGATTCTACTCAGAATGAGAAATACACCAAGACACAATTAGATGCTTTTATAATACTTAACTCAAACTTGCAGCTCAGAAGGGAGTTCTAGGAGTCGTCACTGATAACTCTATCAGCCAATTGTGCATTAGCAGCTGAAAATACAACTGGATGTTGACAATCACTAAAGGGGTGCTGAGAACAGGTCAGACACATCTGATTGGATCTAAATCTCAATGAGCCTGTGGTTGCACATTCAGTTTTCAATGGAGTTTCCTCTGTTGCAAGAAGAGAAGTGGAATTAGGGAAAACTCAGAGACTGGGTGGCTGAAACTGTCATGTGGTGGAGCAACTGCTCTGCAAGAAAAAATTACAAGGACCAACTCAATCTGTTGATCATTTAGTTCTCTCTTTTTGAAAGGCACTTGTGTCTAGAAGAAGTCTAAAATGGTCAGTGGATTACCCTGGCAGGAAATCTCAGAAAGCATAAAAATATTCGAGTCAGAGCAAGGGCATTTAATGTCGCACAGTTACCTGCTATTAGCAGAAAATAAGAATTCAGTATTGTCCTGGTTCTGGCCAGGACAGGGTTAATTTTTGCAATAGCCAGGAGGGGGCATGGCTAGAACATGAAACTTATTCTATACCACCTCACATAATTTTCTGGGATGAGAGGAAAGGGGCCTTTGTGTTTCAGGTGGCTTGGTGGTAGTGGGGTACTGTCGGGTGGTCTTTGCATGGTAAGCAATCATGTTTGAATAGATTATCTCTTGTGCACTTATTAATACTGTTGCTATTACTGTTTGTCTTCTTATTTCATTTGCTGTTTCCAGTAAATGGTGCTTATCTCAACGTCTGATTTTTACCCTTTGTGCCTCCAATTCTCCTCTCCAGCCACTCACACCAGGAAGTGGTGAGGAAGGGTAGTGAGTGAACAGTGCATGGTTTGGGGTGCTTCAGTGGGAACACTAAATAGGAAAATACCATTCCTAAACCATGACAAATACATATTGAGTAAAATGTCAGAAGTGATTAAATTAGTAATGATGGAAAGCTGAACAAGAAAAATAAAAGTATATTGTAATTATGCACTAAATAGTTAATGAATTAATTCAATTTCTTTACTTGATCCAGTCTTACCCTGTATAGCTAAGTTCAGGTCTGGGAATGGAAGCCATATGAGAACATTTTCTGCCTGTGCTGCTAGTTGACTCTGCTTGGTCTTCTTCTGGTAAAAGTGCACAGGCATTTGGAGGGGATACCTGGCTATTCATCAGCAGTGCCAGTTACAGTAGCTCCCTGGGTGTCTTGGTTCCTTACAGTGCCTGGGAGATGTTTTATCTGGAAAATTTTGTGTTCTTCAGGCATTAGGATCCCCTTGAAATACCATCTTATGTGTTAATATTACAAATCTGGAATGAGGATAGAAAATACTCCTCCTTCCAAATGCTATTTGAAAGTATATATTTTTATGTATATGTAATTTATTCTATGTGATTGAGTCTGCTGTAATCATACATTTAACCAGCAGATAAAAAGCTTATTTCTTGATATAAGCCATTGATATGTCTATCTCTTGATAGAGCTGTTGATCACTACCCTCTGGATGTGACCATCCAACCACTTTCTTATCCATCTAACAGTCCAGTCACCAAATCCATCTCTCTTCTATTTAGAGAGAAGGATGTTGTCAGGGACTGTGTCAAAGACTTTACAGAAGTCCAGATAAATTATATCTGTAGCCCTTCCCTTGTCCATTGATGTAGTCACTCATAGACCACTGGGTTGGTCAGGAAGACTTGTCTTTGGTGAAGTCATGCTGGGTGTCTTGAGTCACCTCTCTGTCCTGCCTGTGTCTTAGCACAGCTTCTAGGAGGATCTGCTCTGTGATCTTCCCAGGCAGAGGGAGAAGGCTGACCGGTCAGTAGTTCCCAGGGTCCTCCTTTTTTCCCCCTTTTTAAAGATGGGTACAATGTTTCCCCTTTTCCTGTGACTTCACCTGACTGATAATGACTTTAAATATCATGGAGAGTGGCTTGGCAACTACATCAGCAAAATTGCTCAGGACTCTGGAATGCATCTCATCAGCTTCCATGGACTTGCATACATTCAGGTTCCTCAGATGGTCATGAACCTGATCTTCACTTATGCTGGGAGGGACTTTGCTCCTCCAGTCTCCATCCTGCTGTCCATCCACTTGAAAGGTGTGGGAAGAGAGGTTGCCATTGAGGACTGAGGCAAAAATATGGCTGAGTACCTCAGCCTTCTCCTCATCCATAGTTACCAGTTTTCCAGCACTGTTTATGAGGGGGGTCCATATTCTTTGATCTTTGTTTTTTGCCTAATGTATCTGTAGGAGACCTACTGTTATTTTTTGCATCCCTTGCCACGTTTGGTCTTGGCCTTCCTCGCCCCATCCCTGCACCCCAGAACTTCATCTCTATATGCTTTCCAGGTCACCTATTCTTGTTTCCACTGTGTGCATTCACTTCTTTTCCTTTACTTTTACCAGAAGTTTCCTACTCAACCATGCCAATCTCCTGCCTTCCTTGCATGACTTTTTGTTCTTGGGGATTACTAGTTTTTTTGTGCTCTATGGATGACTTCCATAATGATCTCCCAGTTCTGTTCCACTTCCTTGTCCCTGGGGGCAGGCAGCCTTTTAGGACTGAATGGTTGCATCCAAAGGGTAGTGGTCAATGGCTCAGAGTCCTGATGGACATCAGTGACAAGTGGTGTCCCTCACAGGTCCATATTGGGCCAACATTATTTAATATCTTCTTTAATGACACAGATGAAGGGACTGAATGCAGCCTCAGCAAATTTGCTGATGACACCAAGCTGAGTGGTGCTGCTGCCACACCTGAAGGACAGGAGACAGAGAGACCTGGACAAGCTTGAGGAGTGGACCCATGGCAATCTTATGAGGCTTAACAAGACCAAGTGCAAGGTTCTGCACCTGGGTTGGGGCAATCCTCAGTACCAGCACAGGATGGGGATGAACAGATGGAGAGCAGCCCTGGGGAGGAGGACTTGGGGGTGCTGTGGGTGAGAGGCTGGACATGACCCAGCCATGAGCACTCCCAGCCCAGAAAGCCAAACGTGTCCTGGGCTGCATCCAGAGCAGCGTGGGCAGCAGGGGAGGGAGGGGATTCTGCCCCTCTGCTCTGCTCTGCTCTGCTCTGCTCTGGTGAGACCCCACCTGGAACACTGCATCAGCTCTGGGGTCCCCATACAGTTGGAGAGAGTCCAGAGGAGGCCACCAAACTGATCAGAGTGATGGAGCACCTCTCCTATGAGGAAACGCTGAGAGAAATAGGATCAGCTTGGAGAAGGGAAGGCTTTGTGGTGACCTAATTGCAGCCTTGCAATACCTGAATTGAGCCTACAAGAAAGATGGAAAGAGACTATTTAGAAGTGCATGTAGTGACAGAACAAGGGGAAATGGATATTAGTAAAAAATCCTTTACTGTGAGTGTGGTGAGGCACTGGAACAGATTGCCCAGAGAAGTTGCGGGTGCCCCATCCACGGAAGTTTTCAAGGCCAGGCTGCATGGGACTTTTAGCAACCCAGTCTAGTGAAAGATGTCCCTCTCCATGGCAGTGGAGCTGGAACTAGATGATCTTTAAGTCCCTTCCAACTCAGGCCATTCTATGATTTTATAATATCTGAAAGCTACCCTAATGAAAAAACATGTTTCCTATCCTTCCTCAGCATTGTTTCAGAAAATTAGTATATATTTGAAAATTAGTGTATAGTAATTACTACTGTTACTATAACTTACTTTGGCAGTTGAGGCTGTGCAGGTCTGTATAGTGAATCAGAAGCAAATTACTAACTCTGTGCAAGGAAACCTATGAAATGGCTCCCAACTCAGGAGAAAAGTTAGGATCAAGAACAGTTAGCTACAAGTGTGTTTCTTCCTTGTATATAAAACCTTCCAACTTAATTTCAGAAGGAAAAAAAAGATGTAATTTCACATATGTTATTTTACGTAATTATCCTATATTCCTATGTAAAGTTATATATAATTATAAATTATATGTATTTTCTCCTTTATACAATGATATATATTGTATATATGGTATCTTATTTCATGTCATATGTTATAGCAACAGTACATTATGTTTCTATTTTTTTTCATGCTGTCTTTTTATACTCAGTATTTACTAATTTCCTAACTTTGGGGCATTTAATTTTCTGGGTGATTCTTCTTACAGTTATGACTTTCAGAATTTATCTAGATGGTTTTCAGTGCAACTTCTGGTTGGAGAAATAATCATCTATTTTCAAAGACTTTTGTACCTAGATGGTTGACTTGATTAAACAGCAATTTTGAAAAACAGAAAATAAGTTTAAAAAAGAAAAAAGGGAAACAGTGAATGAGAAGAAGAGACATAAGGAGAGCAAAGGTTTTCAGTACATATCTGATACGAGACAGAAAAAAACAACAAAAAACCAACAAATCCCACTGAACAAGTCCTGCTTTGCATTTGAGCTTATATGGAGGTGGAGCTCCCAAGTCTACTAAAAGGAGTGCTAATCTATGGAATGGAGGGCATGGCTAGATACTGAAGGGAGAGAAGAACTGAATCTATTGTCCTGTGTCCAACCCAGGATTTCTAAACCAAGGAATATTCAACTTCCTTTTTTTCCCCTTCTTAGTCCATAACATATTTTGTACTTTCATCTTGGCCATTTCATCATTCCTTTCAGGTTTTTTGAAGCATATTTCCCTACCATTGCTTCCAGTACCCACTCCACGTTGCAAGAGGTTTTGTACAACTGATAACTACCAAAAAAATGCCTGTCTTCAGAACATGTTTGATATCTTTTTGGATCTCTTGGTGTGAAAACAATGACTCTTTTCTTTTTAACTTGATATGCCTTTAGGCTGCCCTGGGGTAGACACTGAGATTCTGTAGATTGTCACATTTAGTGTGTGTCGAAGGGTCAAGACCTGTTACAGTATAACACAAATAAGGAACATTGGGCACTTGTCATTATGAAATCATGAGCTTCCAATAAAAATATGATAAAGCTATCTAACAATGACAGAACGAAATAACTATTTCCTCCATGCTTTAAGCAGATTTACGGGCTCTTGCAATACAGCTTTGCTTGATGACTCTTGCCACCTAGCAACAAAGGATTTTAGGGCTTCTGGACAAAAGCTATACAGAGCTGCCCTGGCAGCAGCTCTTAAAACCTGTCAAATAGTTCTGGAAATTTTGGTTTTGTCCTTTTTTGCACTTAGTATTCAACTCCACCGGCATTCTGCAGAACAGAGGAAAATAATGGTTAGCTATTTAGTTTTGGAATCATACAGCTATTTGGACTTGGAAGCAGGCTTTAAAAGGCTAGATAGGGAAGTTTAAAAAAAAAGAAAAAGGTAAAATGTGAAGTTGTTCCTTTAACACATCCTTACTAGGCAGTAAGGGATAATGTGGAAGAACACCAATCAACTAGGATACCTTCCAGACATCCTCATAAAGTCAAGAGAAAACATCTGCTGCCCACACACTAACAGGGTAGAGTTCACAGCCCCTTTTTCATCTCCTAATGCCTCTAAGAAGGCTAGCACTGGTTATGGTGTGAGACTGAGAAATGCTTGTACTGTTAAATCAGATTTTAAAAAATTGAATTTGTATACATTAACAAAAAAAACTCCAAAGACCATATGGCCTAGAAAGACACAGGAAGAAAACAGTGAGAATAAAAAATGGTTCAACAAATTCAGCAAAATGATGACTAGTGAAGAAGACATCATTTGCAGAAGTGACAGAATTGGGTCTGTTTGCGACTCTTCTCTACAGAGACATCTGGTATCTCACCAAGTCACTTTATGCTTTTGAAGCTCTAAAGCAGTAAAGGGAACTGCCTTTGATTGCAAAAGGAAGTAGTGATTATAGTCGCAAATGCAATACATAGGATATATTACAAAAGAAATGAGATATCTAGCCAAAGAGAAAACATAAAACAACAAGAAAAATTATGTGCGGTGTGGGATCTTCTCTGTCATTCTCTTTCTGACCCTCCCACCTCTTTTCCTACTTCTCCCTTTCTCTCTTTTCTCTCCCTTTCTCTCATATTTACTATCAAATAAAACTCATACTATTGACTGGCATATGGTCTCGTTTGCACCTTAATTCTGGCAGAGGTATTTCTAAAGAACCTTAATAATTGGACCTTAACAGGGGTCTGGGATCTTGTCACTGTTCACTGGGTCCTGCAGAGGCTCTGAGTGACAGCCAGCATTGCAGGACTGTGCCCTGTGTCAGGCAGAAGGTCAGTGTCCCACCACAGCTCATCTGGGGCTCCAGCCCATTTCCACCAGCAAGGGCACAACCTGCAGCTTGCATTCCAAGCTACCGGCACTATGTGTGTTCTGCAACAAGTCTGTGGGCTGCGAAAGACCTACACATGACAGACAGGGATGCAGAACGAGACATCATCACAAGTACCATATAAAGCCTGTGTTTAAGGTCTACACAATGATTGATATACACAGAACACCTTGGATGCTTCCTCAGTAATGAGCCCTTTCAGCATGTGCACCAAAAGCTCCGTGTCACATGTACCAAAATTCAACGTAGCAAAAACCCCTCAACTCAACCCAAACAAACAACCAAAACTACAAAGGGAAAAAAAACCAAACCAACAACAAAAACCAAAAAAAACCCCACCAAACAAACAAAAAACCACCAACAAACACCAAAAAACCCTCCCACAACCACACACCAAAACCAACCAACCAACTAAAAAAGAAACTGCCAAAAAGCCCAACCCAACCAAAACAAACAAAAAAAAATTAGAGTTGTAAATAGAATGCAAATCAAAAGCACTGACTCAAATATTGAGGAAAAGGACACTCAGCATTATTTCTTTAGGAAAATCAAGTTTGGTAGGGAGCAACTTGGAGCAGTTTCTCTGCAAGATTTTGAATTTCAGTTTCTGAGATATCTGTGTAACTAAGTGGTACGAACAGCAAATCTTTAAAAGTAAAGGTTCTTGAGAATGTATTAATTTTATTTTGCTTGAGTTTAGTCTGTGACACTGAGAGGTATGGCAAGCACAGGAAATATTTTGTCATATAGTCACAGAAACATTGGTTTTACCATTTCACAGATAATGGCCCTGTGTCTCTTGTCTTTTACATTGAATTCCCCAAATGTCACAGTGAAACAATTTGTACAGATGGTGATGTCAGACTTACTGAAATAAGTCTTGTTCCGGTACACTTGATAGCACTTAAGGTGCTTCAGTTGCTTCTGATGTCAGTCAAAGACAGCATGTAACATTGCATCTGCGCAAGCACAGTGTCCTCAGAATGTTCTAGGGGCCTCATTTCTCTGGAAAGCTCTCTGGAGTTCACTCATCTATAGAGTTTAAATCCTGCTTCCTACCAGAAGACTAAAAACATAACATTTTAAATAACCAAATTGCTCTTAGTCATCAATCTACAGTAATGATCTTTCTTTAATTAGCTGGTGTCCCTATCCATGAATGAACTGCAGACTCCAGGAACAGCACCTGGACTCCATTTTGAATTATTCTGCCTTAAATTTCATACCGGGTAATGGCCTGTACTGAATGTTAATGAAAACTCTGTGATCTGAAGTCCGTCTGTGTAAACTAACCTCGCAAAGTAATGTGGAACAGAGCTGTGAAAGAGCAGTTTGTTACCCTGTTGGACGGCTCAGGCCACCTGGCTGCGGCCACTGCTGCACATCAACACGTCTCCCTGCCGACACAGCTCCTCACACGCGTGCTTTGCTGACAGAAAGCTGAGGCACTGCCTCAGTGCTTTCTTCTAGCGCTGCACGGTTGGATTTTGTTATTTTGGGGGGGGCGGGGGGGGTGTGGTTTGGTTTGTCTTGGTATGCGTGCATGGAGGGGATTTGAGGGGATTTGTTTTATTGCTGTTTTTTTTTTGTTTCTTTGCTTTTCTTTAGGAAAGGAAGCACAGGTTTCCCCGGGCGGTAACGTTGCTATGTGACACCCCCACCGTCGCGACGGCCGGGCGCGGCCATTTTGAACGCGGGCGGGCGGGCGGTGGGGCGGCGGCCAATCGGGTGCCGGCCTGGCTCGCGCGCCACGCGGCACCGGCGCCGGGCCCGGGCCTGGGGGCGGGAGCGGCGCGTGAGGGCGGTAATGCCGCGGGACGGCGGGCGACAGCAGGGAGCAGCGGGTGACAGCGGTAATGCCGGCTGACAGCGGGTAGCGACGGGTGACAACGGGTAATGCCGGGTAACGGTGGTAGTGCTGGGTAACGGCGGGTAACAGCGGTAACGGCGGGTTACGGCGGGCCCGCGGCGTGGAGGGGGAGCGGGGAGCTCGCGGAGCTGGTCGTAGTCGGTTCCGGGAAGGTGGGGCCGTCGGGGCCGGGGGGCGGCGGCGGGGGTGTTGTGGGTGCGGGAGGGACCGGCTCTGGCTGCTGCCGTCCGCCGCTCGCCAGCCCGCGTCGGGAGTGGCGGGCAGCGCAGCCCGCGGTTGATGCCGGCTCAGTGGTGTGTGGTCTGAAGTGGTTCCCGGGGTCGGTGTTGAGTGGGTGCAACATAAAAACCCCGCTGTTTTTACCGCGGTGCTAACCAGAGTTCTCTGTAGCTGGGCGCTGTATTACATCCTGAAACACAGTTGTGCAGCAGGTCAAGGAAGGTGTGCCCGGCCCCGGCAGAGCCCCAGGCCGCACTGGGCAAGGCGCGCCCGCCGCGAGTGAGCGCGGCTCAGCCTCCCGGTGTGCCCCGCCGGTGGGGCCAGTGGCCGTGGCTGCTGCGGGCAGGGCTCTAGGGTGCCATCTGCCCACCTTGTACATGTAGCCAGCTGATTATTTTAATCCCTACAAAGTCATAGCTTCTTGAAAACTCCTGGCATGGAGCTGGATTTTTCAGTTTTACTGTATGCTGTGTATTTATTGTAATTTGACGCCAGCTAGTATCATGTCTTCTGGGATCCGTATTGAAAGATAAAGAGTAAGTAATTACAGTCTACACACGTTCTCAGAGCCAGTCAAGGTAATCTAAGGTGATGCCAGATGCAATAACCTTCAGTGCAGAAGAGTTCTAGTTTGCACAGTTCTTTTCCATTTGGAGAGCATTGTGGGTCTGATTAGTTTGTCCCTTTTTCTCTAGGGCGGGGAAGCTCCTTTCTTCAGTTAAATGTGTGGTGTTAAGGTGTTGCAATGAAAGCCCCCGTGAAAACAGTATTGCTTAAGCTCGGGAGATAAAAGGCTAATATTTTGCACATTGGTACATTACCAGAAGTCATTGGTGCATTAAAACTGATGCCCACTTTCTGATTCTGAAGTGTTGAATTATGATTTAATAATTTATGTTCCTGCAGCCACAGTACAGTCATTAAATGCTAGTAAATCAGAGCTAAAAAAAAGGTAAAAATGTGTGAAAAAACCTTTATTATTAGAGTTTGTATCTTCTTGTTGCATTTTCAGTCATTTAGATGCTAACAATGTAACTTTTTCCTGAATCGAATCTTTATAAATGGCTGTACTCACATGCTTGTATCTGTCAAATAACTTGGCCTAGTTTGACATACAGAATATTTGAGGAGATTGGTTGAAGCTTTCTAGTCTTGTGACAAAAAGAAAAAATGTTTGCAATGTGAACGATGTTTGATACCCTGTGTGGAATACTTAATGCTGTCTTGAGTGTAAATAAATAAGTGTATCTTCTAAATATAATGACAAATGTCCCTACTGAGATGGTAAAATTACTTAACCCTTAATAGCTATATCATAGCAGTATTGAGAGGCTCTACCTGGAAGGTAGTAGTGTTTTTCCACGAGTACTAGTGTAAAACAAAAAACTTACGTCTGAAGAGCGCTTTCTGAATTTTACTGGAATATGTATATCAGGTATGCAATAGCAAAAAATATTTAGGGAAACAAATTTTATTATTTATGATGAGAATTTAGACTTTTAACTGAAGTAGCAGAGAAGCTCACAACTAGTTCTGTGTGTTTCCCTTTATGGTGCGTCAGGGAGTGTCCAAGGCTTTTAGGCAGATCTTGACACTACAAAGTTAAATCTTAAGAGGAAAACAAGATCTTGACAACAGTCAGTGCTTGAAGATCAGACCTTTTGTGTTCTTCATATACCTGTTAGTGTGGGGAGAATAAAAATGCAGGTTTGTTTGTTGGTGTTTGTTTCCTTTTTTCCCCAGCCCTTTACTCATTCAGTTTTACTTCTACAGGTAGGAAGAATCAGAACATATCAGGCTTTTAGCTACATATGAAAGATGTGTAAATGCTATACAATACATATACAATATCCAGGAACATTTCCATGTTTTGGGTATGCATGTTGAATTTGCACTGTGTTGCAAAATCAGTTAAACACTGAAAAAAGATTATATCTTTTTCTTTCCCCCTTTCTTATTTTAGAGAGAAATTTATCACATAAAAGAAATGATTGAATCAGTCAAATTAAGAAGACGGTGCATGCTGGATTTCTACTCACATTATGAACATCTTTGTGAACTTCAAGGCTCTCTCCCACTGAAAGCTGTGAAGGCTAATGTGACTCATGATGCTATTGATCTAATTGTAGATCACATCAAAGCTACTGATTGGGTACCACTTCTGAATGCTCTCAGGCATAATAAGACTCTGACTTCTATTGGAATAAGAAGTTTACATCAACATGGTCTTGAAGAACCAGGTTTGTATAAAACATAAATATGCTGATGTATGCATGTTAGAATTCGTTGCATAAGACTTCTCTATGATTGAATACATGGGGGAGGAGTTGTAATGCCTAAGGAGTTATTTTTATTCAAGAAAGTACATGAAAAAGGGAATGTATGATTATAATTGCTTTTAAGCCAGTAGGGACTGGATTTTACTGATATGTAATTTTTGTTGTTTACTAGGTGTTGAAAGATACAAAACTTACTTTAGAAGGAGAATTCCAGCAACTCTGTCAAAAGACTTGACTGGCCAACTATGCAAAGCTTTGAAAGGTTGTCTCAGTATATCAGATGTGCTAAAAAATTTAGAACTGCAAGGTTTGCATCTGAGGGAAAGAGACCTAACACTTTTAACAAAGGTAAGAATATAGTAATATGCAAATAAGTGGAAATGTCTCTGCTGAGACATTTAGTATAACCTAGTCTTACTGAAGGTCCCAGAATCATATCAAGGCTTATTAGAAAGGTCTTAGCAACATCTCTGCCATGTGTTTGAGGCATATGGCATACACTTGTGACTGAAATTACTGTGTATATATGTAATAGAAGGGAAGTTGTGGGACACCAAGGAGACAAAAACTAGTCTTCAGATGTGTTATTGAAAAATGCCACTTTGCTTGTGAGTGGCTTCTAGGAAGGGAGGTTGCTGCTGGTAGCCTACAGGCAAGATTCCTCTGTGCTAAAGAAATGAACCATCTTAAACTGAATTTGAAGGTTTGCTTGTTTGAAGGTTTGCTTCTTTTGAGCTTTGGCTGAATCCCCTAGTTTGAGCAGTTTGGGTGACTTAGTCTTTCCTCTCTTTTGCTTTTCAAGCCGTATAACAGCATTCTTCGTTTTATTCTTAAGGGCTTGGCCACAGCTTCATGTCTGGAGAGTGTCTCTTTAGCCTACTGTCCTGTTGGAGATGGAGGGTTGGAAAGTAAGTTCAGAATCAAAATGTGTAAATATACTTTTCTCTTTTTAAGTTTCCAAATAGGTAAGCAAATTTTTCAGTATTTCCATTCGTGTTTATATTTGTCTATGGAGATTAAAATAGCAATCTTCACCTTATTCAATGTAACTCAATAACATTTAAAGATTTAAATTTCTTCACTTGATGCTAGTAAATAGCTATCTTACTTTATAGTGATATTTTTGCTTTTTTTAAAACAGCATTCATATTTCTTAACTCTTTCCTGACTTTTTTTCCGTAAGTAAATGGAAATAAATATGTTCTAGTTTGTTCAGGTATTCTTTGCTGAACATTTGCACTAGAAATAAACTTAAAACTAGTATAAACTTAGAACACTTAAAATGTATTTAAAATACACTCTGTGTTTCAACACTAGTTCTTTGTAAAGCTTTTGGCCGGTAAAGTTACCTCTTAATAGGCCACTGAAAAAGTGTGTTCTGATAATATGGAAATGCTGTGTGTAGATAACATGCATGCTTTTGTTTTCTTCAGCAATCTGTCAGAGTATAAAGAATACAGCTACTCTCACATATGTAAACTTTACAGCATGTAGCCTCACGTGGCGAGGGGCAGAACATATAGCAAATGTATTAAAGGTAATTTAATTAACTTTCTTAGAACGGAGCGTTTGCAAGAACTTACTACATTTAATTTTTTGCTTTTACTTTAAAGCTCAAAATCCATTAAGGCACTCCATGAAGAGCTTGTGTGAATACTGAGGTTCCATATGCATTTTTATGAAAACTGTGGCATTGTATGATGGAAGTAGCTTAGTTTACTGGTGTGGGATTTATATTTGATATTTCTTAGGAAAAAACATCAAATAAAAAACAGAATGAAATATTTTCTTTAAATGAAGACTAGGGCTGTAAATATCTGACATCTGTTTTAGGGACTGCTTCTTCCATTGTCAGTAATTTTGAAAAATATCTCAAGTATTCCTAATTAATGGGTAAGAATAATCAAGTTTACTGTTTAGGAGCTACTGATTAACTGATTAGTAAGCTTGTGCCTAGTACTATATTCTAATTAATGTTAATTGTGTTTTCCATGAAAGCACAAAATTTTGTAGTTTGTATGTATTTCCTATTCAGTGTGCCTTATAAGTGTCTGTCAGAAGAAAGTGATAAGACACTTCGTAGCCAAGTTTAATAATTTCCATTGCAAACTACGTAGTCAGAACAAATATGGGTTATCTGTAAGGTTTAAAAATTACTTATATTTCTTGAACTCAGTAATGGTATAACTGTATTTCTTACACCAGCACTCAAGCCATTGAACATGATTTACAAAAAAAGGTAACTTGTGTTCTCATCATCAGTAATACTTCTTTGTTTACAAAGCACCAGGCAATGAGAAGACACGGTGAAGCTTGGGCTCAAAGCCTTCGTTACAGGAGACCTGAGCTTGAATATATGACAGGTTTGAGGCGGATTACTTTGAACTGCAATGTGCTCATTGGAGATAGAGGAGCAAGTGCCTTTGCAGACTGTCTAGGAGAGGACCTTTGGCTAAAAGGTACTACAAAATCTTTCACAGATGGACTGCAGAATAATTCAGGAGTTTCCCTATAACTATAGATACATTGATGTATGAATATTGAGATATTCCATGTAACATAGGACTTTGCCTATACCAGCAAATTCTCTGTATACTTCGTATCTGGTTATTAGTGGTTGCTGTAAGGATTTCTGCAAGGAGACCTCCATATCTCTGTATTTCTACTACTATCTCTTCTACTATCTCTATATCTTACATCTCTTAAAATATAGTAGTAGCAGGCAGAAGAGTTAAAATTACCAGTTAACAGTTGCAGCCAGGGGAGGATAGCTAATGTCACCCCTGTTTTCAAGAATTCTGGGAAGAAGGACCCAGGAAACTACATACCGCTCAGTCTGGGATCCTTGTAAAGGCAGGGATGTGCTGCCATCCAGAGGACAAACCCTCAGCAGGCTGGAGAAATGAGCTGATGGGAACCTCATCAAGTCCTGCACTTGGACAGGAATAATCCTGTTCACTGGAATGTGTGGGGAGCTGTGTGGCTGGAAAGCAGCTTTGCAGAAATGGTCCTGCAGATCCTGGTGGACAGTGAAGTGCCTTTGTGGCAAAGAGGGCCAGTGGTGTTCAGGGGCGCGTTAGGCAGAGACTCGTGGGCAGATGGACGAGGCGATTCTTCCTCTTTACTCAGCACAAGTGAGGCCATGGAATCTGCAGTACAGGACAGAACTGGAGCTACTGGCGTGAATCCAGTGAAGAGCACTAAGATGATGAAGGGATTAAAGCAGCTCTGATGTCAGAAAAGGCTGAGAAAGCTGGGACTGTTTGGCTTGAAGAAGAGAAAGCTCAGAGTGGGATCTTACCAAGGTGTATAAGTATCTGAAGGGAGGATGTAAAGGAGATGGAGACAGACTCTTTCTAGTGGTGCCTAGGGACAAGGCAAGATGGAGTTGATAGAGAGTAAAACACTGGAGGTTTTTCCTCAACATCAGGAAACCTTCTTATTGTGAGGGTGACTGAGACTGGCACAGGTTGCTCACAGTGGTTGTAGAATGGTTGAGACCATTCTACAGGTGTTAACAGTTATTTCTTAATGTTGAAAAGTTCCAGTTGTCTTCTTTGAAAGTAATACTCCTCTTTTTACACATGACTGTTATCATCATGTCCTCATATCTCATGCTTCATATTGTATGAAATTGACATTTTCAGCATGATTATTTTTTCTAGATATCCACGATTAAGTTAAATTACAAACTATTATACTGGTAATACTATGTATACTACCTCCACTGATTTTTTTTTTTTTTTTACCTCCCTAAACATTTTAGCGCTTGATTTGCAGCAGTGTGGAATATCCAATGAGGGAGCAAGGTCATTATTAGATGCTCTTCAAACTAATTCAACATTAGTGGTACTTGACATAAGAAAAAATCCATTAATTGGTATGTATCTGTGCCTGCATTTATCCTCTTTGTTTGGTTATTGGGGTTTTTTTAATTCTTCAGTAACTATATGGGGAAAGGTAAACTTCTTTTAAGAAAAAAAGAGCATGCCACAATAATTTGCTGAACATCTTCCATGTGGGAAAACAAACAGAATAGGTAATGTGCACTATTTAGTGACCTGTTTGTTCTCATAAAGAGTTGTCTGTTACAGAAAGTTCTTAATAAGATACTTTAATTCATTCTAGGTCATGTTCTGATGAAAAACATTATTGAAAGAGTTCTTAAGAATGGAGATGGTCCTCATTCAGAGGTATGCTTTACACATTTTGGAAAGAGTTTGGGGTTTTCTTTATAGCTTCTATGGCTTTTATTTTTTTTAAAGGACAGTTTTGTTCAAAATGAATCTAAGACAGCTATTCTAGCTATAAACAAAAGTTTGACTCTTGAGCAGTACATATAAAAATCTAAAACCACTATGAGGAACGTGATATTGTATTGGGCTTTTTGTATAATTTCTTATGGAATTAAAGCTGTCACATATAATAAAACCAGGATATACATTTAATGGAAAGAAAAATGGAAGTGTGTGTGTACTTGGTCATTACCGTAGAATGTTAAGTAAATATTGCGCCTGGACTGCTGGAGAGCTTTCTACTACATGTCCTTGTTAATATGGTAATAATAACTTTTAATTTAAAAGTCAAGGAAACCACAGTTTAAAATTTAACACTCAGTTTATTTTGGAACTTGTCACTAATTTATGTAACCAAAATTTTTTAAAAGTTACTCAAGACTGTACTATGCAAACCATCTACAAAAAAGGGTTGAGTTAAAGTACAGTATCCCCTTCCATCTTTATCTAATAGTTCTCACAGAGTTCACAGTCATGTGCATAAACTGAATATCTGGACCACTGATGATTAGATACACTGTTCAAATATACAGAAATCTGATTCAGTTCTCAAAGGAGTCCCAGCAATCTCAGTTCTTGTGCTGAAATTCAATGCTCTTTTGGTTTTTGAGAAGACTGAAGAAAGTCAGAGCTGTGGATCTGTAGGGACTGCCTAATAAACTGAGAATTTGTGTATAGAATTTCTTGGGGATGAATAAGTTCTTCACATCAGTCTCTAGACTTTTTTTGAGAAGTTGAGGTTGATTGTGAAGGAGTACTCCTACTGCTTTGGCAGATGCAATCAACACTTGCAAAATGTCACAGGGTTCACATGAAAGAAACATCTGCCTGGAAATGCTAAAGATACGTGGAAAGTCAAACCACGGAAGGAAGCAACTCTGGGGAATCTCCCATATGCTAAAAGATCACTTGATTCAAGACATTAGTTTTATATTCTACCAGTTAGTGTGGTATCTTACATTTATTGGCAGTGCCAGTAATTCATACTTCATTAACAACATGAGTGAAGAAATACTGGCCACCAGCTTGCTAAGTAGCTTTGATTCTTCCCTTAGTCACAGCTGTCTTTCCTTCCATCCTGTTTCGTGTAAAACTGGTTGTCTTTTTTTTCAGTAGCATGCAGTTGATTATTTTCTGGGCTGGCTTTTTAGGTTTGCAAGAAGATTTGTCTGCTGCTAATTGATGCCTTCAAATTTGATGGGCATCTAAAACAAAAGTTGTATTATTTTAGCACTGTCTAGCAGTATAGTGGACTATAATCATAGATATTATTGAGTGTGATGGTGAAAGTTTGTGTAGTTTCTGAGAGATTGAATAGCTTAAAGGAAAAAGCCATTGAAGTTGTCTACAAAATAGGGTGCTTTCAAAACACTGGTTTAATATTTTGCTATTTCTATACTTAGATGCTGTACAACAACAGCAGTAGGCACCCAGATGAGACAAGCTATGGGCTAGATGAACTTCGGGTTTAACCTAGTAAAGCTGTCCTTTTAGGTGTCTAGTAAAACAAAATTAAGATTACTTTTGCTCTTAGAAGCTTGTAATTTAATTTTACTCTTTCTGGGTGTGTTTTATTTTAAAAGGATCAATTCACTTGCACAGGGGCTATATTCAACTGTAGACACAGCAAAATCTCTACAAGGATTAATTGAGTCCAAAGTGAAAAAAAGTTTATCTTGACTATGATAAATTTGGATTAAACTTGGTTAGTTAGAGCACAGTAATGGCATTTTAATTGTTCTGATGCTTTAGATGGGAATAATTCTGGCATACTGTTCCTTACTCTGATGTGGAATTTAGGGTTATCTGAGACAAGCTTTGTGTTAATGTCACCTGTATTTCCTTCAGTGGCTGCTTTAGTGCTAGACCCTGTACTAGTGATGCACACTGAAAAGTAAGTGCAGGGTTATTTAAGAATATCTATCAGGAGTAATTAAACTTTTTATCAGCGCAAGGGGAGCCTTTAGGAATAGAGCTGTTGCTGTAAAGAAATGAAGTTTGCACTACACCTGTGGCCTTTGATTATCATTGTCTTAATTTTAGTTTGGGGCTTTTACTTTGTAAGGATGATTTTTCATTACAGGCAGTAAAAATTAACTTCGTATTTTTTTAAATACTGACTTTATCAGTAATGCAAAGTCGTTTAGGGAAGCTTTTATTAGTCTGGAGAACTTTGGCCTGAGCCAGTCATTCCTATCAAGCCAATTTTGTGAGAATGAAGTGCAGAAGCCAGGGATGCCTCTTTACAGGGCTGGTGCTGGGGGTTTTTTGCTATAAAAGGAGAAGAGTTTTGCACAGAAGAAAGGATAATACTTGATGGGATATCAGAATGGTGTTTTGGGAACACTTTCTTAAAGCACAGACTATCATCTGTGTTTGAATTTGGGTTTTCTGAGACTTCAATTTTTTTCTTAATTTTACAGTTTGTTAAGTTTCCTGTAATTAGCAGTGTTCTCTGTCTGTACCTGACAAACCCCCTCTAATTTTAAATCAGTACCTCTTCAATTGTCAGTTACTAAATTGATTTATTTTTCTTTAACTCCCCCCAAATTCCAGTATAAGTGGCTAATGTCTCCGTCTTCCAAAGATCCTTTGAAAACTAAGCCAAAGAAAAGAACTATTGTCCTAGGAAGTGGTCGGAAAGGAAAAGCTACTATTCGTATTGGTAATTCTTTGTTTTCTCTGGCTATAGTAAATTTTGTCTAGAAAATTATATCTTAATGCTTAAGAGCTTTAATTAAAAATATATATATGGTGTGTCTAAATGTTAGTGCTTTACAGAACACTTGTCTCCCCCAAAAAATCCATTTATTCTTAATTCCCATAATGAGTCTTCTATCATCACTGGTATCTGTAGGAAACTTGTTTTTCTTTTTAGCGCTACTAGATATGTGGCTGGAAAAATGGTAGGATATGCTGACTTTAAAATGTGTGGAAGCATTGCACGTATTTATTCTATGTGCATCCTCTCCACAAGCTTTCACTTCTGTGAAGCCTGGTAGTAGTAAGTTGTCTAGTTCTTCTGCTGTTAGAACCTTTCTGTAGCAGGCTGTCCTCTGCCAGAACAAACAAACGTGCATTTTTTAACTGATGTACAAAATGTTCTAAAATTTTTTCTTAAAACTTCATGTAAACCTATTATAAATAGTACATTTAAAATAACATAGGTATATTGAATATTTATAATTTAGTACTGATAGCTGCAATACACTAAATATTTTTCAGTAAGTTACTAAAAATTTCACTGTAATACATTTCACTGTCTTTCATCTTTGCTTTAGTTATCTGGAAGCAGAGAGGTAAGCATAAATCCAATCGAAGTCTGTGTACAAATGATGATCAGGGTGGTGGTGGTGGGAGAAAAAATTGCCTGGCAAATGTGATTGTGGAGGGTTTTGTGGTTTCCTCTTTCTTTTTTTATTCAGTTTTCAGTTTGTTTGTTGTGTGGGCATTTTTTGTGTGTTTTGGGGTTTTTTTTAAGAGGAGGAGGGAGTCAGGAGGTGACAGCTATCCTGACTCCTGGTTGTTACATTGAGAATGAATTGAAATTTTGAATCCCATTACCTAAGTTATGCATTTTTGTACCATTACAAAATCAATTGTGTTCCTGATCTCAGGGAAACAGTAATCTAAGTTCTCACTACTGTGAGATCACTAAAAGTAATCAAAAAAGTAAGTTTTCTAGACTTAACTGTTCTGACTTAGAACCGGAGGTAGGGTGATCATCCACATTAGGTTTCTTCGCTGAATCTGCTTTGATGCTGTATGATTTAAACAACAACAAAAGACCAGACTTGCAAACCCAGTTATCTAATAAGACAACTTTGCCTTATTAGCCCTCCTAAGGGAGGAGATTGCCCATGTTCTGTACAAGCGATCTGCATGAGTACCAGCTTTATTTTCAATCATTTTGCTCATAAATAAAACACTGTTCTTCCCTCTAAATCCACTAGAGGGCAGTTTGAAGCGCATAGATACCTTTATTGTCTATGCAGACTGCCTAAACTCTGATGTGAGACAATGGAACTAGGTGTCTGAAGTTAGTAATGTGAATAAACTACTTCTGCCACAAAATTCTAGCTCCTTTTTTGAAAACCAGGTTGTCTTACTTGCATCTGCCTAACATAGTATACTAGCTTATAATTGCATGGTTTTGGATGCTTTAGCAAAATTAGACTGAATGACAGATTTCCTACAGTCCTTATTATTACATAGGAGATTTTATGTACAATAAGCTGTGAATTTGCTTGTAAATAATTAGGTATAATGAATTCTCTTTTGTTCTAATCTTGCTCTTCAATCCAGGATTATCATCTAAAAAGTCTGTAAGTCCTGGGAAGAAAAATTCCTCAGTGAGAGAGAGTTACGCACCAAAACCACTGCCGCCAGGCACAAAAGGCTTCCTTCCTTGGCGGACTGCAGAACGTGCAAAGAGATGCAGGTGAGGTTTTCACAGTACAAGGGAAAATGCTAAAGCATAAAACTTGCATGATAAATATAGTAGAGAACAACGTTAGCTTTTTAAAATACAATTTGAAAGTTACATACAGAATGTCATTGTAATTTTTTCTGGTTTTGTAAATTTTGAGGATTTTACATAAAGTCTATTCTAGTAAGTATTTAAAATATCCAAAATAAATGATGGCCATAGAAATATTCAGATGTAGCAAAAAAACAAATTAAACCAAACCTACCCTGCTTACTTTTGTTCTTTTGTTAATAATGATTTACCAGATGTATTATGGTTGAAGAGGCAAGTTAGTGTTCTAAACTTGTAGTATAGTTGGTCTGAGATCCAGTTCAAGGTGCTTAGGTATTTTCCTGCCTCTTCTTTCCTGCTCCATGTTACCCAATACCAGCATAATTATTATGATCATCTAAGTCCTGTGAATTAAAACTGAAAAAACTTATACATGGAAGCTGTCTTTTGAAACAGTTTTTGTTTCTGTTTTAATCTATTCCCTAGACCTTGGCCTCTCAAAACAGAGGAGACTATACATTTAAACAAAAAAATTACTTAATGCTGTATTGTAACTCTAGTTATTAAGCTTGTTTTTCAGAATGCCGAACACCAAATTCTCCTGTTGACTTTCATTCAAAATAACTAACTAAGCAAGATACCTATTGAAGATACTAATGTTAGCATCCAGTAGTGTTGCTCTAAATCATGATTAAGTAGGGGGTACTAACAGAATAAAATGAGAATGTAAAGAGTTTTATTCTATGTAGTGCAGTGTCTGATGCCATTTTTACTCTTACTGCTTCACCTGTCCTAGAATCCTGTGTTTGGAACATTATGAACTTACTTTCCTCAGAAGTGTGGTTTTGGTTGTTTTTTTCTCCCTTACTTTAGAGGTGGAGCAGGGGATTGTGCTGGAGAATTGCCGGTGAAAATTCAGGTACTGTTTCTCTCATGTATTGGGTATATTTTAGTAGGTAGATGCCTGAAAAAAGGGGAAAGTGTTCTCAACAGAATCTCATTGTCTAAAAGTTAAGACTGGAACATACCTTTGAAGATTCTCACTCACAGAAGCACAAAAAAGTAGTTTACATCAGCATTTGGTTGAAACTTCCTTGATAGTTTACTTCCATTTCTTTCTCTGTGTCTCTTGGTTTCCTAGTCTTGTGAGCAAGCTGAGTTGGAGTACAGGCGCAATCCCTCCAGAGGCAATAAGAACAACTAACAGCATTTTTCTGTGAAGGCTTTCTGCACCCTCTTTTCTATCTTGGATTTGGGTTATATACTTGGTTTTGTACCTGTCTGTGAGCTGTTCTAGTAAACCTACCAGCAGGAGAAGAAAAGTCCCATCTTTCTTCCTTCTCCTTTGCATTGTGTTTCTATCACAGAAGGATCTAATGGCTGTGGAAGCCAGCACTTATCCTCTGCTCTGCTGTAGGCTTCCCATGGACTGCATTCCTTTGGGAAAACATAGGCTGCCACAGGATGCCTGTGGGTAACAGCTCCTTTGACCCATCCCTCTGCTCTGACATGGGTCTTCCCTGGATGGAGTGAGGATATTGGCTCCACCAAGGAACACCTCTTCCTACTCCAAGCCTTATGTTCCCTCTGATTTTTCTCACTCTTTTTATTGCCACCTCTTGTGCCTGTCTGGCATTTTTTGCCTTGCAATGGGTCAGTTGGGACTGGCTATGTTCAGCACAGGGCAGCTCAGGCTATGCCTTGCAGGGGCTGATCCTCCTGCTAAATCCTCACAAGTACCTAACATACACACTCGTAGGATTGATCTTTTTAGTATTGTTTTATGCAAATTTATTTCCAAAGTTGTGTGGCTGGGAAATGTGTGTTACATTGTAAGGGATTCTGGAAAACGAGTGTATATAAATTAAGTTTTTGATACGATTCTTCGATTTTTGCTGTGTATTGTAATGCTGTGAGTGGGCATGTTTTTCTTTTCTGGTGTGATTAGGCAGGTGTTCCTGTGAAAGTGACAGTAGAAAGTGCTTCTTCATCTGAAACTGAAGACACAGAAGATTTAGAGGAAGTTATCCACCAGCCTGAATCGGCAAATTCATTACATAAGATTGATGAAGCACAATATCAACAATTACAGGTAAGAAGCATGTTCAGTGCCTTAGACTCCATAAAGGCAAATTATAACAATTAAACCATGTTTTATTCAGAAAATTGTAGTTAAATAACCAGCTTTGGAGCAGGGTTTCAGAATAACTTAATATAGCTGCAGTATGCGTAATTTCTCTGTTCCAGTCTTGAATCATAGTGCTCAGATCTTTTGATCAGTGGCATTCCCTGTAGTATTTTCTTCCAAATATTTTCTTTATAAAAGGAATTTAATGTTGTTTCTGAAAGCTGAAATATGGTAATGACTGTTGTGTAAAAATAATTACAAAAATAACTGAAAGTGTTTAACTTAGCCTAGTAACAAACTTTTTAATTTGCTTTTTATTATTCTGTCTGCTTCTTTGATACTTAAAAAACTTAGTGGTAGTGAAACTGACTATTTCTACAAATGTCTTGACTGGGGATGTTCTTATAAAAGGAAGGTGGGGGGGAAAGGGTATGTTTCAGTGGCTTAGTAACTTTGCTGAGGTAATCTAGCACTATTATAAAGTAATACCCTCAGGCATAGTAACGGGGTTGTTTCTGAAGTGTTAAAGTTTGAATTCTGTTTGGAGAAACGAATGAATACTTCTGTAACTAAATTCGACAGTCAATCTGGTTTTGGTGGTGGTTGTCAGAGCACCACACTGGGTGAATGTGCTGCTCATATGTGTAAATATTGGGACTGTATAGCTGTCTTTGTGCAAGAGGAGTGAAGATAAGTTTCAACTTGCTCCAGGTCTGTCGGTAGTGGGAATGTTTAGGGTGGGATAGAGTTGTGGAAAGCAAAAGGACTGTACAAATACTGCATAAATAACTACCACTCTTTTCAGCTGAGGCATACTTTTTCTTTAGACTTTTTTCTCTCTAGAACTTTTGTTCAGGAAGCTTTCAAGGTTTTCACATGTTGTTGGAGCTTAAATTTGTATAGCAACTTTCTTTGGGGGTGATTTCATGTTAATATTAGTGTGCAATATATTGTCATTGCACTGCGTGGTGTATTTAACACTTCTTATCAAGAGCATTGTGTCTGAAATCATAGAATTCATGTGATACACATATTGCTCCAAAAGCTTCTATGCAGGAGCTACTGTGCTTTCAGGAACCTTTTGATGTATTTATCCTTGGTGTTTGGAGAGGGAAGAGTATTATTTTCAGGACATACAGCAGAGGTAGGCAGTGTTTTGTGCATTGAGGAAGGGTTGTCATACTGACCTATTATGTCAGTGTTAGTTGTATAGGGCAGCTATAAGGAAGAGACAATTTATGATTAATTTGAACTTCCATGGAGGGAAACCCACAAATTTGAGCAGCCGACCCCAAAACTGGTTTTGATTTTTCTCTTCCTGTTAAAGTCCAGATTTTCCTGACTTTCTGAATATGAAAACCAAAATACTTTTTAAGGCTATGGTTGCATATAAGATAGCACTGTTCACCCATCATTTCTATTATGTTGACACTAGCAGGCTTCACATCATGGCAGAATCAAACTATCAAATTATCACCACTGAATTGTCTATTTCCCCTCTGTCACTTAGTGCTTTTTCATTTCTTGTTTCAGTCTTTCTCCCTTGTGCCTTTTTTCATGTTTGTCTGATCATAAGACAAATTGGTTCATGCTGATACGAGAAAACTCAAGTAGTTGAACAAGAAGTGCAAAGTCCTGCACCAGGACATGGGGAAAGAACAGCCCCAAGCAGCAGTATCTGCTGAGGGGTACCATCTGGAAAGCAGCACTGCAGAAAAAGGCCGTGGGGGTCTTGGTGGATGCCAAGTTGAACATGAGCCAGCAGTGTACCCTTGCAGCAAAGAAGTTGAATAGTATGCTGGCTCCATTAGGAGGAATATTGCCAGCAGGCTGAGGGAGGTGATCCTTCCTCTCTGCTGGTGAGGCTACAGCTTGTACTGGCTTTGTCCAGTTATAGGCTCCCCAGTGCTAGAGAAACATGGGCAGGCTGGAAAAGGTCCAACAAAGAGCCCCAAGGATGGGGGACTGAAGCACCTCTCTGAGGACAGGCTGAGAGAACTGGACTGTTCAGTCTGGAGCAGAGAGAAGGCTCAGGGAGAGATAAATACCCAAAGGGAGGCTGAAAACAGGATGGAGCCCACCTCCCAGTGAAGGGAGAGACACAATGGTCAGAAGCTGAAACACAGAGGTTCTGAACATCAGGACACATTTTTTCACTATGAGAGTGACTGAGCACTGGCAGTGGTTGCCCAAGACAGTTACGGTGCCTTAAGAGATCCTGAAAGAGATCCATCCTTAAGAGATACTGAAAACATCATCCAGCCACAGTCCTGGGAAGCATATTGTAGGTAGCCCTCTTGAGTTCCCTTTCAGCCTCAACCAGTCTGGGATATTTTTCCAGGATAGTGTTCAATGAGCTTAACAACTCACATTGGTTGATGTGCTTGGGTGTATTTCAGAACCAGAGCATGCCTTTTTCTCTGCCTTGATTTGTCTTTGGTACTGTCATTAAACAGCTCTTACTTCACAGCAGCTTGCGAGGGGAGCTGCTTTGAGGAATTGATCCAAGTGAAAAATAGTCCAGTGTATTTGGTGGTAGCAGGCCTTTCAGTAAAGTGGGACAACCAGTTGTGTTAGAACAATGATGGGAATGCAGAGTGGGAATAAACAGTAAGAGGTGGGAGTTCCTTAAACTGCTGCTGTGCCAGAAAAGCTCTCCAAACATCTCTTGATGTGACTAAATGACCGGCCTTTCTCTTTAGTGTGCAAGTTTTGGAGATCTTCTATGCATCCTTCTGCTTGAAAAAGGGGCTTTAAAGCATACTGCTTAATGAAACAAGTAGTAGTTGTGTTCTCTTTAAAAAGTGTCTTGGCTAATGAAAGACTAATTTCTGCTTAAATCAAAAATAAGAACTGATATTCTTTCCTTCCACTAGAGGAAATCAAATGTCAGAGTTGGTTCTGATGAAGTGTGTAGTTGAGGTAACTCCCATACTTTTAAATTTTAACTAGGGGTTTAAATGGTGAACTTCACCCTTGGTGTAGTTAACGGGACAACTCTTTCTACATCTTACTACTTTGTGAATTACAAAGAAATACAGATTGCACTATAACTGTTTTTTTTTACAGTATAATGCGGCCAAGTAGAAAAACATGGCTAATTAGTTGCTATATTTTTTAAAATATAATTTAATTTTTTAAGCTTCAGTTATATTCCTCTATGTAGTGTGGAACAGACATACTGCTTACAGTAGTTATGAGGGCTACCTATATTTCTGGTATTCAGTTTCATCTTAAAGTCAGTGTTGTCTTTCTGGGCTATAATACTTGAAGGCTTAGTCTTGTAGTTTGGATGTACATTTATCTCTCTGTATTTTAATAATTTTTTCTGCACAAAGACTACGACATTGTGTCAACTAGTGAATTTCTTAAAAGCAAATCAAAGATTGAAGTGTACTTATACTGGTAATATAATGGTGACAAATTCTTTCCTTTAAATGCTGGCTTTGATACTGCTCATGAGGAGATGCAGCTGCAGTGTTCAATTTTTTTAATGAAGACAGCCCATAACCATGAAATACTATGTACATCTAGAGTGTGATAAATCAAGTTTAAACATTACTACAAAACATCTACATTTCTGTTTAAAAAATAATGATAATTTAATTACTTTTTAAGCTATTGGCCTTTGACATTACAAACCAGCACTTTGAAGAAAAAGGTCAGTGCTTTCACCTTTAAAATTATCTAAAGTATGTCAACAACAAAAGTACTATAGAACTACGGTCTCTAAAGTAGAGTTCCTAGCCTACATCCTAGAAACTTAAAAATACAGATATATGTACATGTGTGCGTGCCCTATAAATGGAAATGTAGGAATTCTTCAGTCTATGATAGCTGTGACTGGTCTTCAAAGCTACGCTGTGGGATTCCATGCTACATGTCAAGTTGCCAGGCGGAACATTATGGTTGCTACTTCCTGTTCTGTGCTTCTGTGTCTGTTAGAAGTTTTGTAGCTCCCATTGCTTCCACGTGTTCTAAGGTAGATGGCAGTAAGATTGTGCTGTTTGTGGATGGCTCTCCTTAGGTATTTGTCCCCAGCCCTATGCCTGCAAATTAGATACTGCTAAATCTCTTCCCAGATACTGTCTTGAAATATGGTTTTCCTGTGCCTTCTGACTTCTGCAGGTGCTGCTCAAGTGTTCAGATGATAAAGATATGGGTATCTTTCTACTTCCAGGGTTAGCTTGGATGATGCTAGTCTAGGGATTTTAGGTGTGGGCTTCACTGGGGTAGTGACAGATCCATAGTCATCACTTTGAGTGTTTGTCACTGGGAGGGCTATATATAGAGTATTCTAGAACCTGCATATTTGAATCAGATGCAGAACTACCTTGCAACTTGTAAGACCTCTTTCTATTTGTAGAAGGATTACTATTACTGTGCATTCTGTTGTACACCAGTCTTCTAAGTGGATTGCTTGTATGCAGTGCAGGAGTATGCTCTTGAATAAGCTTTTTATAGTAAACAAATTATTTTAGTACTATTTGAATCTTTGGTTCTCTTTAGAACTGGTTGATACGGTGTGTACAAAAAGCAGTGTCCTTTTACATATATGTGGCTGTATATAAAGTGAATAGAGAAAGGAAGAAGTTCTGTATACTGTTAATTCATGGAGTCAGAATAGCTTGATAATTTGAACAGTTTTCACCTTTTGAACCAGAAGATTGTTAAAGTGTGCAAGAACAAAAATTCTTACTTGTTTTTTCAGTTCAGATGCTGTAATTAAAGATGATAATGCTCTGCTGGGATACAAGAAAATGTGGTATTGCAAAACCTGACTACTCTTACTGAAAATGAGATTTGCTACTTAGAACTATTAGTTAAAATACAAGTTTGGGCATCTGTTGAATAAGACTAGAATATATTTATTAGATGTTTTGGGTTTGGTTTTATTCTTATTAATTCAACACTAAACTTGGAATTGTGAAAAACTTCCTACCAAAGAACTAAGTGAAATCAATTAGAAAGAGTACAGTTCTTACACTTCAGAAAGTTGTATTCTTTCTGCTTTAAGAAGGTATAAAATGCTGCATAGAGAGTATAGTTGGAAAATCTAGATATGGCTGCAAAAGAATTCTTATTAGAGCGCAATCTGAGCTTTTGATGATGCAGACATATTTAGTTTAAAATTATGCTTGATAAGGTGAAAGGGAAGTTTATTGCATGTTAATCTGACATTTTGAGATAAATTTCCTGATAGTTTATCTCTTTTGGTAGTTGGAGCTGGAAGACTGCATGGAAAAACTAAAGGATGAACAAAAAGCTAGAATAAAGGCTGAGGAACGGCTACTAGAGGTAAACATACTTAACTGTTAATGGTCTTTACTTTCAAAGGAGGCACTGCTGAAAGGATCTACTTGCTTAATTAGGAATAATTATCAGTGACCACTAATTAGGTAGCTTCCAGAGTTTCAGTTCAAAGTTACGTGGACCATTTACTAGTCTAAGGGCAATGATGAAATCTGTGTTTAGTAATGTGTGTTTGTTCTACTGATCCTGTTCCAGGGCCTTGAACTCTAGCTCAAGCTACTCTTTCAATGTGTTTTATTCATTTTCCGAAATACTTACAATCTGGGGAATCCTGATATGTATTTTTCTTAAGAAAGTGATTAAATCTGTTTGCAGTACATACACATAGATAGTTCTTTGTCTCCCAATTCACTTACCATGACTTGTGCTGAAAAGCTGTTTGTCGCAACTGTTGTTCAATTTAGTTTATTTTGTACCTTTGATTTTTAAGTTTTGTTTCCACAGGCAATAACCATATTGGATGGTTTTCTGCATGTTAGTTGTTGTGAAAAGCAGTTTAGCTTTGACAAAACTGAACAACTTGCGACAGTCAAATCGTGAGGTCTTTTTCCCCTCTGTCTGCTGCTGCTGACCTAAAAATATTCTTTTGCATTAATAAGCCGAATTTCTTGTAATATAGTTGAGTGTAAGGTCATGTAAACAAATGGATTTGGTCCATAACGTGTGATTTGAAGGGGAATTAAAGTGGTGATGATACTTTTTGAAATAGGAGCTAAAAGTGGTACCCCACAGTACAGGGAGCAGATATCCACAAAAGACTCTGCACTTTCCAAAGTTCATAGTAATTCTCTTGTGTGACCATCCACATCTTTCTGTAATGTGATGTGCATGAGTGGGCTCTGTTTAGATACTTAAATGCTTTTTAGGATAAACACCCTCTGCAAGAAATCTTTATCTGTCAAGGCTAGGCTGATTTGACTTAGCACCTTGTCCCAGGAGATGGGGTAATTCTGCAGTTACCATGCAATTTTCAGTTTCATCATCAATTTGCTTAATGGTCAATGTGGAGAAAAACTGAATCTTCTTAAACTTTCAGTTTTGGGATGCACAGTGCAGGGGAAAGATAACGTTGTATGCATTCCCCCTGATACAGAGGGGTGAATATAAGGAGAGCATTGGCCTTCATTAAGATTTTTTTAGTTGTAAAATACATTCTTTGGTATTAACATGTCATATAATATATGCAAAGTAAAGTGATATGAAAGCTAAATTTTTCTGCGTGTACTTGCTCTGTAACATCCTGTATGTACTGAAGACCGTGCTGAGTCAGTGGTTCAGCAGTTCAGGTTATTGCCTGTAGGAATATCTATGGTAGCATAGAACTGCAGCTGTGGATAAGCAGACCTCCACAGAGCTCAGTGTAACAGTCCCCTGAAAATGCGTGGTCCAGCAAACTCTGCATCTGTTACATCAGTTATTTCAGCTATTTCTCTTCATGATGCTGCTGTTCAGGCACACAAAGGTGAGGTTTGATATTTTGGGGTCTTTTAAACTGAAAATGAAAGAATTTTCTTTTTTTTCTTCCCCCCACATAGCTGGAGATTGAAAATGCAAGATTAAAGAATCTAAATATCTCCCTATCCGAGGTTCTTCACGCACAGTCAGTAACCAGCATGATTTTGGAAGATGAAGGTGTTCTAGGCAGCATCGAGAACTCTTTCCAAAAGTTTCATGCTTTTTTAGACCTCCTTAAAGATGCTGGGTAGGTTGTCACTTTACTTAAGTCTTGCTGTTTTTCTGAGATCTTTCCAAAGTTACCCTCACAATAAAGTATGCTGCCTTCTACCCTCCCCCCAGATTTCTAGGTCTGTCCTCTCCAAGAGCAAAGGAAAATAAATTAGCCAAGGACCTATTGTTTAGTTTTTTCCTAGTGGCAAAAATATAAGCACTGTTCAGCTGAATTCATTTATCTGTCTTTGGGAAAGGCTTTCAAGAAGCCTATTCAAAAAGAGTAGAAAGCTTCTATTAAAGCATGTTTCCAAGTCTTTAGTGAATCACCTGTGGCTCTTAGCATTCCCACAATATGAAAGGCTCAAAATGCAGGTGAATTGCCTTCAGAAACTGTCCTGATACCTTGTGCTCCCCATTCACTGACTGAAGTATGGAAATCTTGATGGATGAATCTCCAGCCTTTGTATTTGAAGTCTGGATTAATAATTATTGGAATTATTTTAGAGAGTATTGATTAAAGTTTGTCTTACCACTGTACCTGCAATTGGTCAGAGGATGGTTCGTCCTTTCAATTGTTCAAAGAATTTCAGTTTAAACCTGATTTGTAAAGCTTACATGACCAGGCATGGCAGTCTCATCCACAAGGAGGTAATGATGTGAATATGTGTTGTAGTCTACTCCACATATTCCGAGAAAATCACTGAAGATTATATTTGCCCTCCCTATCTCCCACTTCCAAATCGTAATGATATAACTCAGTACCTAAGTGACAACGGTCTCAAGTTGTGCCAGGTGAGGTTTAGATTGGATATTAGATAAAATTTCTTCACTGAAAGTGTGGTCAGACATTGGAATAGGCTGCCCAGGGATGTGGTGAAATCACCATCCCTGGAAGTGTCCAGAAAACATCTGGGTGTGTTGCTCAGGGGACATGATTTAGTGGTAAGTCTAGCAGTGTTAGATTAATGGTGGGACTTCATGATCTTGAGAGGTCTTTTTCAACCTTAATGATTCCATGATTCAATGATTCTAACTTCCTGTAAAGTTCACCCTGAGGCTGTGTTCTAATTTTGCAACAATCAATTTGTAGAGTTGCCATTACTACAGCAATTCCAAACTTCTCAGGAAAGGAAAAATGCATTTTCACTACATGAAAAAAAATTTGATATGGGTCCTATGCCCATTCATGGTAATAGGGAGCTGCTCTGAAGTTACAGAATCCCACTCATGGAGAGTGCTCTTCTCAGTAAGCTTCTATATATCATATGCTGTGCTATCAATTAATGACTACAACTTCTCACTTCTTACTGAGGCTTGAAACACACATGTGATTGGTTTGGCCAGCTTCTAAGCTGCCAGGTGACACAACATTATTGTATCTGAGAAGCATGTCATTAACATGTTAGAGATTATACCATTTGGAGATGTGCACCAATTTGTGCTTGAATGACAGAGTTTTAACCTTTGTTCTGCCTAACACGGAATCTGCTTCCAGCATGGTGCTCTGAGTTCAGTGTGAACTCGGAGAACTTTATTCAGAGCCTTGTAACACTTGTTTTGAACCTGCATGCTAATTTGTGCAAAAACAAGAAAGTATCTTTAGTTACTTGTTTTCATCTTGGTTAAGATATTTCGACCTTCTCATAAAATAATAGAAAACTACCTTCAAAGCTTTAAACAGATTCTACTTCTTCTGATTTTGAATGTTTAGGTCTTTCAAAGAGTAAGAATTGTTTGTGTCATTTTTTATTAAACCTTTATTTTACAGACTTGGACAACTTGCTGTATTAGCTGGGATAGACCAATCAGATTTTGGTATTTTGGGGAATCCACAAATGAATTCTACTCTCGGTAACCCTAACATGGTAAAGGAGAAGTCTTTTGAAGAAGAAAGACAGGAACATACCCAGAATAGCAAAGTAAGTCTCTAGAGGGAATGTTAGAGGCAATTCTACTTCATAATCTTTAATATAATTTTCAGCTGTTATCCCCCTCAGATTCATAAAGTTACTACTGCAACCTTTTGCTGTAGCTGCATTTATACAGATCTTAATAATTCAATGATTCATGTAAGCTTTTAAGGTGTTTACCATTTGGAACACAAACTCTAGTATTTTGTAATGTATTAAACTTTGGTGGTAATTATATTGTTTCCTAGTCTGAAATAGGAAGTTCCAAAAGTGGTATGCATCCATTAAAATTGGAAAATACCATGACCAGGTGTTTTAGAAACATTTAATAATGAAGTAAAGTGTTTTTAAGGAACCTAGTCTTAAAGGAGAGGCTAGTACAATGTACCTGCTGAAAATCACAAATTATCTTCCAAGTAATTGCTGTGTATATGTCCAGTCCTGATATATTTCTGTGTGGCCATGATAGGAATTTCAGGCAATTACAAATTTGAAGTATTTGTAAATATTGCATAAGGTTTTAGGTTCTACTCTGTCAATTAATAGTAAACCTTTTGGATTTTTCAAAGGAGATATTAAAGTTCCTGTGACAAAAAAAACAGGGGTTTTTTTTAAGGCTATTAAAAATGTTGATACTGGCAGCCTGTCGCTCTGTCCACGTTGAATAAAACTGTTATACCAAGAATCACTCTCCATTCCAGTGTGTTTCTTATATCCAATGTCTTCACCTCTGACTGTTCTAATTTCCTCAAGAACATATGAACTCTTTAAGCATGATGTTTAAAAGTTGGGGTTTTTTTAACAGTGTGGAGGGAATTTTCAGTTTTGCAGTTTGAAGACACTCATTCTTATCTCTTGTTGTTGGTGATTAGTTTGGATTCTTGTAGCAGCTAGATGTTGTGGCATAGAGTGTTGGGACTACACTTCTGTGAACTGCTAGTAAATATAATGAATTACAGGTATTTTGGAATGATCGAAGTTATTAAATTTTGGCTGCTTTTGTGTAACTGACACATCTCTGTAGTATAAATTTCAAGCTAGATGTGAAACTGTAATGTGCTTTCTCTGTGTCATAATCACCCTAGCAATCTTTAGAAACTTGTTGTGAAAGGTGCAATTGCTATTACTTCTGCATCTTAACTATGTTATGTAAAGACTGTATTTTGCTCTGCAGACTCTAGTGTATATGGAAGTTGCAATATTGGCTTTTATTGTCTAGTTGCATCAGAATCTTCATTGGAGTCTTTTGTTTCAGAACAGAGCTGGGGACATCCAACTTGCTCTTCCTGGCACGTTTCAGTCCCAGATGGTTGTGAATAATGCCTTTTTAACACTTAAAGAAATACAAGAACTTCAGGCTGCTGGACAGCAGTACCAGCCAGGTTCATGGAAGGAAAATGAAGCTCAAACAATTAGCCAAAATAAGGAAGAGAAACCTCGAAGTAGTACTCCAGTATTATCTGAGAGGAGGGTCAAACAAAATGAACAAGCAAAAGGACATCACTCAGCAAGGCAGTTGGCTACCAGTCTGCACTCATTTTCTGATTCCAGTGTACAAATCAACAGTGATGATAGCAGAATATCCAGTGGTACTTCTGGTGAAAAAAGCAAAAATCCTTCTAAGAAATACATCCCTGTTGCAATTGAAACAGCAGCTTCAAGTACCGGAGTGAGAGGAGACAAAAGTGGACTGCAGGCAGTAAATGTTAGCTCTGGAAGTGATACTGTAGGATCTGGCTCTGAAATACAAGGAAGTATACAAAGTATTACCAGCATTTGAAATGTTTCTAAAATGTTTGAACTGTTCTTTACACTTGCAAAATTAATAATAGGCTTTGGATGTCTCAGTATAGTTGGTGAGTGTTTTGTAAACTTTTGTAGACTTCATGACTTTTTAAAGCATTGCATGCTGCTCAGTATTCCTGTTTCATGTTTGTGTTCCTTGTCACTAAATTTTTAGTTTTGAAGACATGTGATACACCTAAAATGGTACCCATCAGTTTGTACGACGTATCAAGGACTCTTGTCATATAGATTTCCTTATCACAGATCTTAATAATAAAATTAATTTGAGTACAATTTTTTTCTAGTGTTTATTTTCAGTGTGTTCCAGTGGGAATGCAAAAAAGGTTTTGGGGCAAACGTCAATTCGTTCATAACAAGCATGAGGGTATGACATTCCCCAAAGTAGTGGAGGTTTCAGAGTCAAAAATGAGCCCAGAAACATCTCTGTAAGATATCCTTAAATACAACTGTCATTATTGCTATGACTGCAGATCATAGAAAAACACATGTTGGAAGAGCTGTCTGGAGGATGTCTAGTCTAACTCAGATTGCTTTCAGAACCCAGAGAAATGTGAGAACAGAAAACTAAGAGAATTATTGGTTTAAAACTCGTGGGATTTACCCCCAGCCTCTTCTTCCTGACCTTGTGCACAGTCAGCTGATTTGCAGCTTCTGAACTAGAAAATCATTACCACATAGGGGAACTAGGAAGGATGATTTAGGCTGAACTAGGGGGGAAAACAGCCTGAAACTATTTTTTACTCAGTCATCTGTTATGTGAGTTCTGAACACATAAGATCTGTACAAATTCCTGACTCCAGTTGCTTTACAATTATGAAAAAACTCATGAATCCTCAAATGGAATTTTTCTACTGAGCAAATAGCACAAGATTACCTTAGCTATTGCAATATTGCACAAGTAATTGCACAATGAAAGTAAGTTATTTGTACAGACTTTGTCACTTCAGAATATTAGAAGGTAATATATTCATCTGTGTTATTTTTTACATATTTTCCCAACTGTTTGTCTAACTCTTCAGTGATTCTTTGCTTGTGATTTTGGCTTGACTGAACAATTACGTGCAATCTGTATATTCAGCATTACAATGCTACCTGTTCTTTTTAAAAATACAAAATTCTAGAGCTAATCTTTGAAAAATGCTGGATAAAATTATAAATTCAGAAGTGTATTATTTGTGAGATTAGGAGTTAGGAATGTGCTACTTGTCCCTCAAAAAACCATGAAGATCTTAGAACAGTTTATGCATTGCATGCCTAGAAGCAGGTGATATCAAATACCTTTCATGTCAAATACTTGATTTTCAATATTTGCTTTTAGAGTATGAATTCTGTAAAAAATCATCATTTAAAGCAAAATTGATGAAGCAGTTTGCAATTTAAATGGGCATACTTTTTTCAGTGAATTAATACTTTTTTTCTGTTAAATCAGAAACATGAAGGATTCTTCATGTCACTGGTGCTGTGGTGTTGCACTCTTACTGTAAGAAACTGTAGTGCATACTTTTCTATATAGTTGTATTTGAAGTTGGCAGAGAATGGATTGAAGTCAGTAGGGGAGAGAAGTATTTTTAAGGCTATCAAGTTTCAAGGTTTTTTCTAATGATTTAAAAACATATTTACAAAAACTCTTTTACACATAGAAACATATTTTCTATATATATTTGATAGTATTTTAATAAAAAGTAAAAATATTTTTATTTTTAATTATTATGAAACCATTTTCTACCCTGAGTCTGAATATAAGCTGTTTCATCTTCTTGCTGTTAGTTAATGTTTTACATAATTGTCTGTGTTCTTGTTTGACATAAAAGCCTGAAATCAATAGGCCACCTATTTGCTAGAGAATGTTACTGTTTACTCACAAAACTCATTATTTTTTCACTTAGTCTTCCCAAGAGCTACTCTTCACAGTTCAGACCTTCAATCTCTGAAAAAATAACCCCAAACCCTTGTTTGAACCACCTACTTGTAAGGTTTCACCAAAATTTGCTCATCTCACTAGTTTGCTGGACCAGACATCCCAGCTGCCTCCTGAAACACTTGCCAGGTTGCTGTGTAGTCATCATTGTTTGTCTTTTAATAATGACGTCAGTTTGTCGGCCATGGTACCAGACAGAGAACTCGTGTACACTTGCTCTCCTTGAGTGAGCTGATCCCTTTCCAGCAGTAGTCAATCAAGGTTTTGCTGTCCAGCATAATATGAAGTCATGATGAGCCTAATAAAAGTTCGCTGAAAACTCTGAAACTTTATTTACACTTTTTCTGAGTTTTTTTTTTAATCTGTCTTGTTTTTCCAGTTATGCATCATAGTAAATACAGCTCTCTTGCTTTTGTATCAATTATGCAAATCCATGTTTATCTGAAGGGATTGATGCACTTGAAGGGTCAAATTCTCTGTCAAATGGTAGAAGTCAGAAGCATTCCTGGAAATCATGGTTCTGAGAGCTTATATTGGGTGATTATTAGTATGATAATCATATGGAAATTAATGATGGAATTCATGGTTTTTTATGTAATTAAAACATTAAATCATAATTGCTGCTAGCAAAATATAGAAGAAATCTCTGTCCAACAGAAATGAAACTATAATGTGACCTATACTATTCTTTCCATCTGCAAAAGCATAAAAATCCCTTGCCCACAGCAAAAATTTCAAGTTTATACATCTTACCAATTTTATACACTCCTCCATCAATGCACAGTATGAAGAGGATTTTCTAAAGCTTCTGTGTGACAAGGCTTCCAGCATAGTTGTTCTCTGATCTCATGGGAGCTGCTATTTTTAACCCTTCTGGTCAGGATGGGACTTCTGTGAACTGAAAGCTTCAAAATCTGGTATTTACACCCAGTGCTCTGAGCTGATACCAGCAGCAGCTTGCCTAGTTTCTATTTTTGTGTTCTAGCTCTTTGTGCCAGTGTTTGAATTACATTTTTAACTCCAAAGTTTTAATTTGCCTTGTGGTTTGTGCCACACAATTAGGATTCAAGACTGATCCTGCTCCAATGTTGAAGCACTTCCAATAGTAGTGGCCAGGCTTCATGACCTGAATCCCTAACCTATGCTATTTCTGACAGCTTCCACTACCCCTTTCTACCTAGGACACCATTTCCCCAGCAGACTGGAGTTTATAGTTGCCTCTCCGCGCCTACATAGGTGGTTTGGATTTAATACTGGGGAAAGCCCATATGAGGAGCCTGTATCTGTCTGAGGCACTAGTAAAAATAAATAAATTTTAGTCATATTTATGTTGTTAATAAGCATTTCAGTAGAAATTTCTATTTAATTATAACTAATTTTAATAACTAGAAGTAATGTAGTTGTTCTGGGTGTTGTGGCATGAGACATACTTTAGAAATACCTTCGTGTTTTGAAGATAATATATCCAGTCTGTGATGTCTGTGAAGTTTGCTATTATCTCTTTAAGAGCTGATGAGGTTTCTGGTGTCTGAAAGCAAGTTTGGTAGGTTTTTTTAAAGTTATTGCTGTTATTGAACTCAAAGTTATCTTTGTTCTAACACCACTGTCTGTTTAAAATTTTTTAAACAAAATAACTTCTATAAGATGAAAATCTTTTAACTAAATACCAGATCAGTCTGTAGTCTGTAAATTCTTTTTGTGGTTCCAGGTATCACCTGGCTTCACAGGAAAAGAAACAAATTCAACTAGTTGGTATTTCTTCATTGAAATAATTGGTAATGAAAAATGGTATTTGATACAAATCTCTGTATTCACAAAAGAATGGACATTGATGCATTCATTTCTGAAAAAACATGCAGATTTCTTTACAGATAATTAATGATGATAAGCTTGGTGAATACCCATGAGACTAATGTAGGGCCAGCATTACAGGAAACACTGGGCACTCTAATGTGTTCAAGAACTGTGCTTTATACAGCTACGTAAGAGAATAGTGAATCTTGTCCAAGATACTTGGAAATTACAGGACTCTTTGATGTCCATCTGTTTTCAGTAATACTTCATGGCTTGTTTTGTCAAAATTGATTCATTGCTACTGCCTTTAAAATAACTTCTGAAAACTGACCTGAGCAGAATGTCTCTCCCTAAAACAATCAGAAAAAAATAAACAAGCTAAAGTCTTCCCTCAGTTACTTTAATTGTACTACCTCTGTATTTTCAATGAACCAAGGTATCTGTGGAAAGAATGCTTTAGTATTCAGGAATATTAACCTAGGATTTGGTAGACCTCAAGGCAAGCCCAATGCAATGCATTATGATCATCCCTTGCCTGATCAAGTTTCACAGCTCTCCTGTTTTTGTTCTCTTCTGGTGAAATTCAAATAGCAATTTGCCTGCAGCAGACTTTTTGGGGAAACAGTGGACAACGCACAGGCCTTTCTTGGCTTAGAGAAGGCAGGGAACCTCCTCCTCTACAAATATTTCACACAAAATCTGAGATCATCTGGGTACTGTAAACCCACCTCTTTCAAGACAAATTACAGAATCACAAAAAAGGTCAGGCTGGATGCAGCAGGTGATCTCATCCAACTTCACAGCTTTTTCAGGGATGTACTAGAATGCGTGGCACAGGATTGCACCTCGATGGTTCGTTCTTAAGTGTCTGCAGTGAGGGAGACTCCACAACCTCTGCGGGCAACCTGTTGTAGTGCGCGGCCACTTGCACAGTTAAGGTATTTCTCATATTCAGATGGAACTTCCTGTGCATCAGTTTCTGCCTGTTGCCTCTTGGCATTTCATAGGAGACATGTCCTAAAATTCACTGTAACTGTGGCTTGCTACTTTTAATTCCTCATGCATTCACGCAGACTGCTTTTGGAATAAACGTCCCAGCTCTGCTGCAGCACCCGCGTGGGGGAAAGCACAGACACGAAATTTACAGTAGGACACGCGTTCTCCTTGTGTGTGTGTGTTTATGTGTGTGTGTATGTGTGTGTGTGTGTGTGTGCGCGTATCTTTCTGTCTGTCCGCACGCCCACCCACGGGCGGCTGCCTGCCCGCTGCCCCCGCCACGGCTCGCTGCGCTTCCCCAGCCACACAAGGAGGAAGGTGTGGGGCGGCCAGCCCTGGGGTCCCCCGGAGCCCCCGGCCCAGCGCCGCCAGCCCCTCACACCGCCTCACACACCGCCTTCCCTCATGCCGCCTTCCCTCATGCCACCTCCCCTCACACCGCCTCCCCTCATGCCACCTCCCCTCACACCGCCTCCCGTCAGGCCGCCTCCCCTCATTCCGCCTCCCCTCACGCCGCCTCCCCGCAGCCGCGCTGCCAATGGGCGGCCGGGACCGGGCTGGAAAGTGCCGGGCCCCGGTGGCCGCGGGTTTATAGCGGCGGCGGGGGCGGTAGGAGCCGTAGCAGTTCCAGCAGCAGGAGTTCCAGCAGCAGCAGTTCCAGCACAAGCACCAGTCCAGCACCAGCACTGCGACGATGGAGGGCGGGCGGCAGGTGGCGAACTTCGGCGCCGGGCCGGCGAAACTGCCGCGCTCGGTGAGTAGGGGCCGGGCTGGGGCACGGCGGGGCTGGGTGTCCTCGTCCCCTCGGCTCCCCGCAGGCTTGCGGCTGCAAAGCGAGGGTTGGGGAAGCTCTAGTTAATTAAAGGAGTTTACCCGCACAGCGCCGAAATCTCGTGTCTTCTCCCCTTCCCCGCCCAACGAATTGCCCTGCCAAGCTCGGATTTTTGGAAGCGAGCTCGAGTGCTGTTCTTGGATTACTTTCTGGGTTGGTTTTTGGTTTTTTTTTTTCCCCTGTTTGATGAGATGGCATCAACAGTTATATCATTAATTTTGGGATGGGAAGTAGGACCTAAATGCCCAAGGATAGCTGTGTGAAGTATGAGATTTGTCAGTTGATAGCATGATAATTCCCTGACACGTCTTTTTTAAAGAAGTTATAGTAAGTGTGGTGTACACTCAACCCTCTGGAAAGTTGCATCAGCAGCCATGGATTATACAGTTCCATATGGAGAGGGGGTGGTTTCTGCCAAACTGTACGAACCTGACTTTCAGTTTAAAGGTTAAGTATTGCACAAATTTTTTTTTGTTCTTTTCTTAGTCCTCTTCGCAGTACTCTTAGTTATTTTGTGTTTCTTTTTTTAAACATTTCTTTAGGTAAACGGATTTGCTGCAGAGCAGATTTCTTGTTTGTTTTTATTTGTTTGGGTTTCTTTGCCCTCCCATCTGATTTCTTGAGGAAAGGTCCTTTGTAGATAAGGTTGCAAAGAAACCGGGTTTTCTGTGTTGAGCCCTTGATTCTAAAGGGGCTCTCACAGGGTCTGCATCAGTACCAAGCTCTCTGACAGAGACAGCTGAAAACTGGATTTAAGGTGTGAGGAGTGCAGGCGGGCATAGCTGAACTCCTTATTATTAATCTGTTTTTCCCTCTTGAAAATGCAGTGCTGTTGTGTGGTCTGCTGTATCACCTCGATTGTTTCTCTTGATTGTGGGCTGATGCACTCAGACTATAAAGCACGGTAAAGCACTCAGTTTCGGTGAAACAAGAAGATGGAGCAATTCATAGATTATTAGGGGTGTCGTAGATGTCTGTTGTCAGGCGCATGCAGATTTTCAAATGAAGACTCTTACTAACAGAACTTGATTTTATCAAGCAGTTTAGCAAAAACTACTCTAATAATTACTCTGTTCCTCTTCACTTTTTCCCCTCCTTCTCTGGCATTGAGAAGTTTGCTTGTAAAATGTGGTGGTTAAAACTTCACAATGTTTTAGTTGACCTTTTGGTGGTCAGCTGTTACAGTTGACAGGCCATGCAAATACCCTGTCAGCAAAGTAGTTTTCTCATTCCTGAAATTGCCCAGAGTGTGTAGTTTCTTGTGAGATCCTGGGGTGCCTGCATGCAGCATTTGTTTTGGTGGCTATTCTGCTGGAGCTCCCTCTTCTGCTTCCTGTAGGAGCAGCCAAGAGTGTTCTGGCTCTCAGACAAGAATTTACTGAAATCAGAAGTTGCAGATCCAGTGGTTAGAATCTCATTCTACTTTGTTGATATTCAAGAGCTATGGGAGAAGGCAGAAAAAAGTGGGTGGCTGAAGCACGTCTTGGCTAGGGCTTTTAGTGACCTGGTTTTTTTGGTCATATCAAAATTTTGCTTGATTTCTTTGTTAACAATAAGAAAAAGGCTCATCTTCAAAAAGTGTGGAACTTCATTCTGTGAAACCAGTCACTGTCCTGTTGGCTCAGTTTAAGGTATCCAATTCCCCAAGATGATCTTTTTCCTTATGTTCTCTTCAGTAAGAAGAATAGGTTGTCCTATTTGCACAAATGAAGTGAAAGAGCACAGGGTGGAGTGGTGAGAGTGGATATTTAGGATGCTTGTTTAGAAAGTGTATGTATGCAAACATTAGATGTTCTGTAAAGGTTAAGAGTTCTGTTCAACTCCTAGAAGTTTTTCTGAAATCTGGAAATGTAGCATTTGAAATAATAACTTAAAAAATGGTCTCCACAACAAGCATATGATTTAAGTTTGCTATCTTACGAAAAGACTTAAGCTTCTAGGTACAACAAAATTATGTTGGTGACTATACTTCTTCTAATCTCACTTGACAAGTGTCAGGTTATTGCAATATGGAGCAACTGGCATAGGCATGATGCATCAGAGAACCCAGATGAAAATTCCCTTCATTTATTTCTGGATTTTTTTCTTTTGTTAGGTATTATTAGAAGCACAGAAAGAATTGGTGGACTACAAAGGACTTGGTATAAGTGTTCTTGGTAAGACCTAAAAAGTTGTACGTTTTTAATTATTTCACTGTTTAACTGAATTGTTTAATAAGACTATCTGATCTTTTTATTTTCATTCCATTTCTAATACCTGTATGTCTGGATAGATACCGTATAGATATATAGCATCCTTCCCATTAGGAAGGCAGTGCTGTCTTGCCAAAAGGAGGAAGTGTGTTCTGTGTCATATTGGGTAGGTGACCGGCGTTTCAGTCCCAGTTGCGCAAAAGATTGTTCATCAAGTGGTGAGCACTTTATTACCTATGAAACCGTTTAGTTGCTAAAAGTAGAATATGCAGCTGTCTCTGCACAATTTCGATTAATGTTTAAATTGTACACTTGAATGTGGAGGACACCTATGGGTTTAAAAGGAATTACTGTGTAAGTGTCCTTAATGTTTAATTAGCATTACTGTGTGAAGATAAAGATAAGAGAACAAAACAAACTCCTGTACTTTATTATATACTTGTTACAGCATTAGCAGCAGAGAAGATTCTTAGCATGAGGAAAAATTAAACTTTTCTAGAGAGTATTTTTTTTTACTGGCAAATGTGGTTGCTCCTGGGGTGCCAAATGTCAATGAACAGGATCTGCCTGTATCTGGACAAGTGTGCAGGTGTAAGTCCTCTGTGGGCGTTTAGGAGTATTTATGTTCTTACAGAGGAGTGGGAACTGGGAATGACAACCTTCAGGCATTCCGGATCTGTAGTGTAAAAGGTTTAAAGCTTAACACAATTTTAAAATCAAACTCATGTATTACCATCTTGTTTAATGTTATTTCTTCTCTCTATTCCACCAAAGAAATGAGCCATCGTTCCTCAGATTTCACAAAAATTTTAAATACAACTGAAAATCTCATGCGTGAATTGCTGTAAGTGAATTACTTTTTGCTTATTTTTATTTTATGCTTTTGCTAGTTGCATCAGTAATGTCTAGTGTGGAGATCTTTCCTTGAAATCACCTATTTAGTGGTGTTTTTCCTGTGTGGGTGCTGTATATGGTAGCATAATAACCTTGGGGAGGACGCTGATCTTCTGTTTGATGCTTATATTTTTGAATGTGACAAGGAGTTCTTTTTATGTTAAAATGTTTTTTATATGTCTAGCTGAGTTTGTTTTGAAATGCTGGGTTTTGTCACTTTCATAGAATTCATGAAGGACATGAACTTAAATAAGTGCAAACAATAAAAATCAGTTCTTTAATGGTCTAATCTTTAATGGTATGAGGTACACATTGCTCACTAGTCCAATTTTATTAACATAAGCTTTGTGGATCTGTGTTAGAATCACTGATCAAAAGCCCTTTTCCTATTTGTAGAATGGCACATTATTTAAATTTTGAATTAAATATACAATGGATTACAATTTCTGTTCTCATAGTAGTTAATAATGTTGGTCCTTCAACACAAATGCTTGATCCTCAGTCACAGCCAGAATCATTGACAAAGGGACTTTAACGAATAATTTAAATGAGTAATTTTTGTGACTATATGAGCAACTCTTTATTGCACTTGTTCTGTATGTATGGTTTACTGTACTGTTGCACTTTCAAACTGTAGCGTCTCAAGGATGAGTGCTACTGTAAGTACTTTGGTGTGATGATCTTAGCCTGACAGAAAAGCCATGAAGCTAGCAACAGATAAAATCAAAAGCCAGCATTAATTGTGATGGAATATCTCTCAAGTTTGTGTGTATAGCTGCTCAGGAGTGAGTTTGTTTAATGCAGTGCCAGGATTGGGGAGGGAAAGCTTCTTTTCAGCAAATTTTTATCACTAAATTTGTAACATTCATTTTTAAATATTTAAATTGTTTCTCAAGACCAGTGCTGAGGTAAGTTAATGTGACAGGATCTAAGCTCATGGCAAAGAGTCTTCTAAAATGACAGCCTTCTTCCTCAGTCACTGTTAAACTCATAATATCAAGTAGTATGCATCCTGTGTCATCCAGGAATAATATAAATGGTTATTTCTTTTATGCAGAAATATACCAGACAACTACAAAGTTCTTTTCCTTCAAGGAGGTGGATCTGCTCAGTTCAGTGCAGTCCCACTTAACCTTATTGGTTTAAAGGAGGGAAGACAGGCAGATTATGTGGTTACTGGAGGCTGGTCAGCCAAAGCAGCTAAAGAAGCAGAGAAGTATGCCAAAGTGAATATCGTTCATCCCAAACTAACAACCTATACAAGTAAGTTGATGATTGCTTCCATCCCTGTGAAAGCTTAGCTTTTTGTCTTGCGCTAAAAATGGATCCTATGTAGCTATTGGGCTGTAGAATATTAACCAGAGTTGACTGCCCAGCACTGAAGAGATTGATTGTCTGCCACATCTCTCCTTGTTCACCACTGCTAGATTTGTTAAATGGCTTAACAGTCTCCACTAGAAAAAATTGTGAAATGGGGCTTAGCAGATCACAAAAAATAAGTGGCAACAAGTGTCTAAATAGGGAAATGGTGTGGGCTCTCTCAGGTTTTTTAATATTTAACTGAGTTCTTAAGCTATTCACAAGGATACTGTGAGGTATTTCAATTTCATCTACACTCAGTAAAGAGATTGCACTAAAATTTAGAAGCAGATCTGGGGTTTTAACCTTGCTGACTCAGGATATGGGAGAGCTGAATTCTGTTACCTGCTTTCAAGGATTCCTAAATACTTACCTTTCCCACCGATGTGTCAGTGAATATCCATAAATAATACTTGGAGCAGGAATACTACTCCAGATCTTGTTTCTATTCCTGCTTGTTTTGCTCGCTTTTCTTCGCTTTGACCCAAATTGCAACATTTGAACTAAAAAGAGTGGCAACAAGAAAGACAAAAGAATAACCCCATATAAGTTAGTGTATTAACTGGTGATTAGGGCACTAACTTGGAAAATATGTTTTTATCCTCTGAGGCACAGGAAGGAATTGAACATACAACTTTCGAGTCTGGAGGAGCGTATTTAGCATTTTGTAGCTGTAGATAAGAGGAGAGGCGGTAAATAATGGAGGAGGCAATAGCCTCCATCTCCTGCCCTCCCCTCCACCACCATGTTCTGGAGGAGAAAAGAAAGGAAGAGCAACTATTTGTTCTATGCCAAATCTGTTCTGTGCTGTCAGGACATGCCTCTATATTGCCTGTTGACAGAGGAAATCTTAGTTTTGTAAATCAGTTGCTAAGCTTAAAATGGGCGGAAGGTAGGTAACCTTGTGTTTGTTCAGCTTGGGCAAGACCGAAATGCTTCTGGCGTTGCACAGAAACACAGCTTTAGAGAGCTTTGCCAGTGAGAGTTTGGATGTTTCAAATGGTTCCAAAGGCAGCAGGAAGATTCTTGGACCCAGTGCCTGAATTCCTCTGAAATACTGGTTTGGGCCCCTAGGGCAGTAGTTCGTAGTCTGTAATTGAAAACTTGATGAAAATCATTTGAGGAATAAGGGGTGAAAATCCAAAGGTTTTGTAAACTTAATGATGACTCTCCAGAATATTTTGGGCATGCACTGGTGTATTTGCTTTGCCAGATACATTATCTTCCTGATGACAATGTGATTTATAGTCTATGTGGCAAAATTATTCTTGGTTTGCACTTAAGTTTCATGTTCAGGTAAAATTGCGTGCCAAGAGAATTACCTCTCTCCAGTGACCTCTGGTTTTCTTTTTTGTCCCTCAGGCATTCCTGACCCAAGCACTTGGAATCTTAATCCAAATGCATCTTATGTGTATTATTGTGCTAATGAAACTGTTCATGGTGTGGAGTTTGACTTTGTACCTGATGTCAAAGGAGCAGTCTTGGTTTGTGATATGTCATCAAACTTCCTGTCTAAACCTGTGGATGTTTCCAAGGTAAAGGATTCGACACAGTGACCACACAAAGCATTTTTAAACTTTAAAGCATATATTTAGATACTTTGAAATGTCTGGATGGCCAGAGATGCTGAACAGTGAAATTAAGGAAGTAATGTTTTGTTAATTGAGTATCTGATGATGGATAGAAGTGCTGAAATTTTATGTTTGAGATTTCAATGTCTGTTTTCCTTTTCTTTGTAAAAACATACTTAACTATGTTGAAGTTGTTCATGTGAATAGCTGCCCAACAGTATTTGTCTTCTGTGCGGTCTTCACTGATGAATAAAATACATGCTGAAAAAAAATAACAGCTGAAATAAGTATCTTCTAAATCATATTTAGTCTGTAGATAGTGTATGGCTACAGCAGGGTATTGTGAATAACTTTTTTTAATCCTGCCTCTTACAAGAAAAATCTGTAACTTCTTTTAAGCTGCTAAAGCTTCCTCTGCCTCACAATTATGGTGTCTGTTTCACAGATAGTACAGAGGCAGAACATAGGCAAGCACTATGTTTGTAAATTGTGCTGTGAATAGAAATGTTACTGACTAGTGAAGTAGCACATTTGACCTGTCTCACCTCTGTGTAGCTAAAAGGAGTAATTGTTAGTGCATTCAGTTTGGCCTTTCCTGATCTGCCTCTGAACAGGTGGATTTTATGATGATTGTTGTGAAATACCAGCTGGGTTGAAAATACTGTGAACTGTGTAGGAATTTGTTTTTAGTAAATTTGCTTGGAGTAATGAGAAATTGGAACAGGCTGCCTTGAGATTATTTGCACCTATTAAATAAACATTTAGCAAACTGTTGTGAAATTTGTTGTGATTATCTTCCTCAGCTGAGTACCTATACGTGCACTTTGAAATCAGAACTTCTCCTAATTTCTTTTGACCTACAACTTGATAGTTTCCAACACATTCTCTGTTCAGCTGACTAGTATGCCTGTTTTATAACCATACTGAGGTATTACTCAGTTACAAGATCTGTGAGTGAATGCATGTACCATGTTTTTTTCTTTTTTCTTTTAAAGTTTGGTGTGATTTTCGCTGGTGCTCAGAAGAATGTTGGCTGTGCTGGAGTTACTGTTGTAATAGTACGTGAGGACTTGCTGGGATTTGCACTGAAGGAATGCCCTGTTGTACTGGATTACAAAATACAGGCAGCAAATACCTCTTTGTATAACACTCCACCATGCTACAGGTAACTCACCCTGCTATGTGACATCCTTTATTCAGAAAGCTGGTGCACTGCCATCTGCTGCTCTTACCTAGAAAAGCTTCCAAAGTTGCGTATTTGCCCTCAAGTCACTGAGACGTTTGAGTGTTTCACGTGATTCCTGTGAAGACGTTGGAAGTGTCCAGCCATGTAGCTTTGCCTTGCCTAGTATGACTCAGCCCTAAAGGATGTAGTCTTTTTCAGAGTACATATTATTTACATAACAATAACTCCACTCTAGAAGTTTCTGGATGCAGTTCTGGTTTACATGAGCATGCTCTAGTCAATTCAGTGGTGATGTTTCTCTCATTGCAAGGAGGCAATTTGGCACTTAAACTTGCTTCTTGATCACTAAGTACAGTTTGATTTAATTTCTTCCTGAGGTTATTCTCAGGATTTGAACCTCCAGATTGCCACTGACTTTCTTTACTGGAAAGGTGTAAATGTTGTTGTTATTAAAGTTTTAAATAATATATTACAAGAATATGTAGTCTTTTAAACTTTTAAAATATTTCTTGTTCTTGCTACATCCTTTAGTACTGTCAGTTTTGAAATGAAACTGTAAAAGGATTTTTTAAAAGGCATTTTAGTAGTTGCTTTGCTTTTTTCTGTGGAACAGTTTTGCATAATTCTTTGACTGCTATCTCAGTGTCTAATTTGGCATCCAAAGATAAAATTGATTTAGCTTTATAATCATTGGTAGCAATCAAAATCATAAAATTGCCATGTACCTGATGTTTTCATTATGCAAGAAGCAGAACAGACTACAGCTTGCTTGTTTAAAATTGCCGTCTCCTCGCTTCTGATAACTAGCGAGATGTTGCTTTTCTACTAGATGTTTAGATGTTGAGCCAGTAGTTTAGATGTTGACTCAATAGAGCCCATTCTTAACATGAAGAGTTTTTATACCAGTGTCCTCTGAAATTATTATATTTAAAAAGAAATCTTCATGTCAGGTATCATTTTTTCACAGAAGCTTTTAATATTACTTTGAAAATAAAGGTCTCCTTTGATTCAGATAATTTGATAATGCAATTTCATGCTGATGTTTAGTCTCAGCTCTTCTAGCTTGTTTGTATGTTACGGAATTGTAGAGTTAGGTTGCCTAATGATCTGCGGCAGGTATTAAATGCACTGTATAGATGTAAAGTTCTGTGATTCCTGTATATAAACTCTATAACTTAATGCCATCACTTACAATTAGTATCACTTCAAATTTTACTAAATTTAAGTATCCCTGAATCTGTTGATTGTCACTGCAGAGTATACTGTTGCAGTGACATAGGAGTAGCTATCTTTATCAATAGAACTGTAAATCTTGTGAACATTTGTTTATGCCAGATTTTACAGTGCAGAACTCATTTCTCCAAGTTGTGTGCATACTGTACAGCATGTAGTGCTGTAATGATGTATTCTTACTGGCAGCCTGTCTGCCCGGTTGGCTGGGTACACCCAGTATCCTTAGGGCTGCTGCTAAGAATTAACTATACAATGTTTCCAGATTTTGGTCTGCTCAATGTAGCTTTGTAACATAGGCAGTATGTATATCTTTCTTTTCCAGTGCTTGATGAAACCTCTATTTCATGATCGATTATTTGCCTGACAGCCAAGTCACACATACTGTTTTTGGACACTGTATAGTTGAATATGCCAGGTTTTAAATCCAGCCATTCATGTTTTCCAAGTACAAAGCTATTTCCATTTGAAAAACCGAAGTTCTACTTAATCTGAGCAGTTGAACACCGTGTTGTTCCTCTGATTTGAAAAGCACAACAAATCAAATTCTGCAGCCTTGTTTTAGCCTCTGCAAAGAACTTCTGAAAAGAAAGTGCTGGTTTAGCTGTAACTCAGTATCTGTCAGCAGCCTTAACAGGGTAGTGGGAGTTTAAGGGAACTGAAAATAAAGTTGAACTAACAGTCTTTCTCCTCTCTCATCACTGTCTTGCCAGATTTCACTTCATGCTGTAAACCCACATTGGAGTACACTCCAGAAACCAGAATGTAACAGACTGAAATGTTGGCAGGATGCACATCTGTTTGGCTTGGCTCTAGCTGCCTGTTCCAGTTTAAGGAACTGGCAGAGCTTCTTAGTTCTTTTTTCTCTACTCTTTTCCTTGCTTGCTAATGGTTTGCTGGCAAACAGGCAGGAAATATTAACTGAATTTGCAAAAGCTACTTCAGCGGGATGTTAAATTAAATTAAGGTGATGCTAATGGCTTCAACCTCATGGCACTACATAGTTGACTCTTTGACCCTAATCTGTTTAGCTAAAATTAACAATGAATTTGCTATAAAAATCTCATTTCCAGGCTCTGAAATGCATTTTGCATTTTAAATTGTTCCAGAAACATTATTTTGATTGACATAAAAGAAGAATAAAAGGTTTCAGCTGTCCAGATTTTTGTGAATGACTCTAAGGCTGACTTCTAAGAGTTCACTTGTCCAAAAAATTTTGCTCAAGGAAGTGAGAGAGAGAGGTGAATGTGGCCCTGTATATTTGGCAAGGGTATAGTCTATACTTCACTTAAATCCTTTCCACTGGAGCAGTTGACAGTGCTGTCATAAATGTGGCGAGATTGTGCCCTCAGAGCTGTAAGATACTTCCTATAAAAGGCAGTCTGTAACCTTGGTTATTCTGCAGCCTTTCTGAAATGCTCAAAGATTTGGTACTGGCATCCCCTTAGAAATAAAAAGTAGCAAAAATTTAAAACAGCCTTCTGCTAGGTATGTGTTAGGGAAACTTGTAGGGAAATGTTCTCTGAGCACTCCCTTGGAATCAATAATGAAGGGATTCATAAGAACAAGCTTGTTGGAAATAGGCCATAAAAACTTGTGAGCAGGTTTTTATGTAAATTGTTGTAGTCGTGGGAAATGTCTGAACTTGAACAAGCTGAGTTTTGTAGCAAAAGCACAAAGGCAAAAGGCCTCAAGGATTTTTTTTATCTTGCACTAGGTAACTAGCATTGAAATTCTTGGTCCCCAGCCATGTGATGCTAGTAGGTTTCCAGATCTCTACTCAGAACTTGACTGGTAACAAATAATTAAGTGTGATACATCATTATTTGTTTTGCAAACATCACTGTTCATGTGGGCAAAAGGTCTTTTTAGACAGCAATGGGATTAGAGTTCTTATTTTTAACAGTTGTGAAAATGTGGTTAAATTTCTGGCATATTAATGTACATGTATTTCAGATTTACTCCTGTATTTTTGCTAGAGCAGCCGCACAGGGTGAATGCTCTTAACTTTTTTGTTAAACATGGCTTCTTCTAGGCAAGTGTGCAGTTCTTCTAGGCAGGACCTGGCAGGCAGTTGTGTAGGCAGTGAATTGGCAGTCCATGCAGCATGTCTGGGGATGTGTTTGGGAGCCCTGCAGGGCTGCAGGAAGCCTGCAGGACATGGCCGCCTGTGGTACAAAGGATTAAGCTGGGTCCAACAGATTTGTGTGGCATTTGAATTTCACGATATTTCATCTGTGTCCAGAAAACATTGTCTGTTTAGAGTTGTCATATCTTGTAAAATAGTCTAGGTTTTGATTTGTTCAGATTGAGTGCTATTAAATCAAACATAGCATTTTGTTGCTGAAACATTTTATGAACTATTAGCCATGACTTAAATTTTTTCCTGTTTGAATAATTTCACTGAAAAACGTTCTTTCCTTTTGCAGTATTTATATCATGGGATTGGTACTGGAATGGATAAAGAATAATGGTGGAGCTGCAGCTATGGATAAACATAGTTTAATAAAATCACGGATGATTTATGATATTATAGACAAATCTAATGGATTTTATGCGTAAGTTGCTATGCTTTTCCCCTTGGCTTCAATATTTGCTACATAACCAAATATTCATAACTTTCAGGAGTTTAATTGCAGTGTGTTTTTGAGGTCACCTTTTTTCGAGGACTCCTATAGATAATATTTGTGAAAACCATTCACTTGGTAACTGTCCAAGGGTAAGTTTCATTCCAGTAGGAAGTTATTTCAACTTACCTTGTATGGATCAGTAGTGAAGCCTACTAAAAACATATTCTAAACTTAAGAAAATGGGAATCTAGGAGAAGAGTATACAAAAAACACATACACAGATTCTGTTTTGAATACTTACTGAATCTCTTGGGGAAATACAGCCGAAACAGGGTAAATTGCCTGTAAGAAATCGTAGAGACCACTTTGCATTGCATTTTTCCTACCAGCTCTTCCAGGAGTCAAAGACTCTGCTTTTTCTCTGTCAAGCAGAGAATTTTTATTAGCTAATTATGCTAAGTTCTGAAACACCTTCTGATAAAAAATAGGAAGATCAGACCTCAAAATGGAATACATTTTCTTTATGTACTTCATGCACAATTTATTTTCTTCAGTTATTTTTGATGTCTTTCCAAAGCAGATTTAACCCTCTGACTTTTACATAGAGTTACAAGGTGGTTCTGAGCTCGCAGGACCTCTCTATAGTTAAAAGCTGATATTGTAATAATTTTAGTATTTGCCAAGCTTAAAATAGTAATTGACCGTGAAACTGCAAAATTTTTTCTTTCACCTTCAGTATAAAAGCAACAGTGTGGGAACCTAATTAACTTTCAAGTCAAAGTTAGGATAGGGCAAATTAAATTTGGATTTTAAATTAAAGCTGTCTGCAATCATAATTGGCAGGGGTAACGTTTCATCATAATATTTAATACATTCTGCTTATCCATTTAGTTAATGAGAACAGCTTTGCCTTTAGCATCACCACGATCAGGATTGTGATCCTACTCCAGGGAAATCCTGAGGGTTTTTCATAAACGTCAGAAAGCAAATGAAGCCTGAAAAAAAAACATTTTGTGACAAACAGAAATCTGTTTCTGGCAAGTTGGTCTGTAAGGCAATGAGTGAGAAATGCAATGCAAATGGGATGGTAAATAGTCAGTAGGGAAAGCAGAACAAGCTTCACTAACTGAGCCGTATACAGCTTCCTAAGCAATACAGTTAAGACTGTGAATTTTTTAATTGTATCTATAACTAAAAGGAAGACTTAATTTGAAGCTGTCTTCCCAGCTGTAACGTGCCACTTAATCTGTGGCATGCTTCCCTGAGTAAGCCGTGTGACAAGCCATTTAGCAAATGGAGTCTTTCTTCCACAGAGTGCTCTGTGCCATTTGCAGTTTGTTTTCCAGTGCCTGTGCACTAACTGAGTTACATCAGATTACCTAATAGCAACTGGATATTCTAAAAATTATAGCATGGCTGCAGTAATTCAGATATGGGAGTGCTTAGAATCATAGTCCTTTCTGAACATTATTTTTCTGGTTGAACCTGAAGGAGAAAATTTGCATAGGCAGATGTTTTGATGGATCTTTTTTCTTTTCATCATGGATATATCTGGACAAAGGAACAAGAGAGGAACTAAAAAGAATGATACCCATTCTTTCCAAATAGCATAGTAATAGGTATGAAATTTACATGCAGCTTGTGAAAACTTATTTGTGTTGAATGCCTGCAAGAATCTACATCACAGCCTCAGGAAAAAATAAAATTGAAAGGTTCATATGCCCTTTATAAGTAGAAACACTAAAACAAGATATTTAAATCTTCTCTTCCTCCCCCATAATTTCTTACCTTCACAAAATAACTGCAGAGAAATTACACCTATCTTGAGTTTTCCACTTCTGATTAAATAGGATTTTAAGATACTAAGGAGTTGTGATGCATCTCATGTAATGTTGTGACCATGTACGTAATGCAAATTTGTTCTAGTGATACCTCTTTTCCACTTCATGATTCTGAGTAACACTAGTTTAGAAGATGGACTGAAATCACTAGCAGAAGTTTCTAATGATGTCCATAAGAATTTTCTTATGCTGTGTTCTTATACTTCCTTTAGTTCTTTTTAGCTGAGTGGACTTCTGGTAGCACTTTTGACTAGCTGAGAAGTGTCAGTCTTTGAAGATAAAGAGAAGAAACTCCTTTAAACTTAGTCAAAATTCTCTGTAATTATCTTTCCTGTCCTAAGTAACTGTTTTCTTTCTTTATTTTATTTTTTTAAAATTGATCTGTGTACAAATCTGTTGTCGATTTCTCTGGCATAATTTTGTGTATATCAGGAAGGATTACTAAGCCTTCCACTTCTATCATTATATACTTGGTTAAAAAAGGAAGATTGCTTTCTTTCACAGAAAGTAATGACAATTTCAATTATGAGGGATCGACTTTGGTTCTAAACAGATGTGATTATTCTATTTCTCACACTGCATATAGCTAAAAATATAAATTTAGCACAAAGTGGGTTAAGCATTACATTCTGCAACCTCTCTAGATGTCCAGTGGAGAGAAAGAACCGAAGCAGAATGAATGTCCCTTTCCGCATTGGCAGCATCAAAGGCGATGAAGCCTTGGAAAAGAAATTTCTTGAGAAGGCTGTGGAACTTAACATGATATCTCTGAAAGGACATCGGTAAGTACTAGTCAGATAAATCTCTGTCCTGAGCAGAATAAACTATTACTGCAGTGGTGCAGCATCAGGCATTGTGCATTGACTTTCTGACATGTAAGCTATTCCTCTTATTGGTTTGGCATCACTTCAGAATAGCAGTCTAGAGATTGTAATCAGAGATTGCTGGTGGCTCAACTACTCCTTAGGTGAAGTGGTGGGCTTCAGACAGCTTTATCCTTAATTCTGCTTTCTTCTGCAAATCTGTCTCCGTGCAGATGCCAAAGAAGATGTCTCTTGAGGTCAGATTGTATCAGTGTGTAAAGCCTCTCAGGTGGCTTGTCCACTTGGTTGCAGAAGTTCTTTCCCGTGTTCAGTAGTGTTTATGGGATTAGGTTTTTGATGTCATAGGGCTACAGCTTTGGAGCTGTAAATAATTAATAAATACTAAGCTTCTCTAGATTGCAAGCCTGCCTTAAAGAATTAAATTCTGCTTCTCATACACATAAATGTGAATTTTGTCCTTTTAGAGTAGGAATGCATTTAAATGTCTGTGACTGTTACTGCTGTCTGGTTTAGAATATACTAAACTTTTCTGGTTTTTTTCCTCTCCTTTTTTCGATTCAGGTCTGTGGGAGGAATCCGTGCCTCTTTATATAATGCGGTGACTGTAGAAGATGTTCAGAAGCTTGCAGCATTCATGAAAAGCTTCATGCAGATGCATCAGTCATAAATGCCTATGGGTTAAATCCATGGTGCACATCTATGAAATAAAAGCTAAAGGGTTTTAACATTACTGTGGTACGGCACAGCTGTAGCGCACAAGTTTTATTTTCTTTTAGTTCCTGTAGCAATTTTAGTTAACTGCATTGGATTGAGGCCCGGTCTTGCAATGATGTGGTAACTTTGGTTTGTTGAAGGTGAGGATGCCCAGACTGATTGTGATTGGTGCAAAACTTGAAAAACAGTATTCTCAATGTATAGTTAAAACATGGATAGCATTGTAAGGTGCTATGGGTCTGAGTCTGTTTCTTGCTTCTAGTCACAAGGGACTTCTGCAATGCCTTCTTTTTAGTAAACTTCAGGAAGCAAAATTTGTCCTAAACTCTCTGAAATGCTTTACAAATACTGTGACTGCACAATGAAGCTAAACTAACACGGTCTCTAAGAACATCTATTTGAGTTATGGGGTATATTCCAGCAGTACACCACCAATAGTATTTAGGAGTTAACATCAGTGTTCCTAACTTGAAGACCCTGCCTTCAGACTACTGCTTGCATGCTAGAAGTACTGTCATAACCATTGCAAGTAACTGTGATTAAAGTCTACAGGACTGGGCCTTTTATAATTTTATCATTTTAGTTTAAAACTAAGATTCATGAGTCTGATTAAATCAATTTATGTTTTTTATTTCTCTATGACTTTTGTATGTTGAACTCCTAGGTTATTAATATTATATTCTTATTTGGGAGCATGCATATTTGCTGCTACCAAAATCTGATTTTAATTTGTTAACCTTCTGCCAGACTGGATTTCTGTATTCCACTCAATGGGCCTGTGACTTTCTCTGCCCTGGCTTCTTGCCCAAAGTGCAGCAGACTTCTTTGTCTGGTGTTTCTTAAGGGTTTTCCCTCTCTACTTGCTCTAGTATTTTTTCTACCTCTTCATTGTTTCAGTTCTGTGGCCTTTTATGTGTTGGGCTTTGTCCAACTGTAGTAAATAATAGTCTTGACTTCTCTGCCTTTTCCTGACACTACAGTGCACTTTGGGTCCCACTTTCTCACTAGGTCTTTCTAGCTTATTGCAGACTTTGATACTCTGTGCTAGAGAGGTAACTGTGCTTATGCAAAGATCTTCAGATCTCCTGTTATAGAACCCTTGAGTTATTTCTTATTCTGAGCTTGTGACTTTACTGCCAATGCCCATATATTGACTCTAATCTCCTGTTTTAACTTGTGTAGAAGCTGTCTGCTGCTATCAGTGTTTATCATCAATACAGCTGGTTTCTGACTAAACTCTTTGGCACAGAATGGGGATTTATTTTTTATTTTTTTCTGATTTTTATGTAATATTAGTACAGTGGTAACAATTTATTAATGATAGCAAGGCACTGTCCCTTTCTTGATGGAGCCTCACAGCAAGTCAGTGGAATGTGCTTGGGTTGAGTTACATTCCTGTCTGAAAAGTCATCATTTTAAGACTACTGTTTTGAGATTTTTGTCAACTTAGTTTAACTCAAAGTAAATAAATTATGTGGAAAAAAAATAAAATTTAATCATGTCATGATGTGAAGTACCAATGTGTTTGAAACTTTTTGATTTTGTCACTTTCAGGATGAAAGTCAAGAGTGATGTGTGTTAGAATTTTAGATTCTGGTATACTCCTTTCCCTAAAAAGTAGGCTTACCTCATGTCTGTTTTATTTCTTTCCAAAAGGAGTCTTTCCAAAAGCAGCCACAGAAAGGAAAGTAGTATTATGAATTCTTTGAGAGCCCTTTTTGCCCTGCCAATTAGGAATATCTAATTTGAATTCCATGTTAAGTTTTTGAACTTTGTAAAATTTTTCTGAATTTTGTGTACTTGTTTTTCAGTGGTAGATCTGGCTTATCTCTTTCCAAAAACTAGTCAACCTTTCTGCTTTATAATAGTCTTGCATTCCTCTTAGCAAGCATGCTTTTGTGTATGTTTACAAAAATCAGTTTCACTGATTTGTGCAGCTGATTCATGAGCCCAACAGGAAACCTCTCGCTGCTTCTGAATTGTGCCTAGTGTCTTGTCAATTTTTTTAAACCCAGAAAGGCAAAAATCCTGTAGAAGTAAAATACAGAGTGAAGACTGCATTAAGCAGACAATGGTTGACTGAATATCAAGGGAGGGACATACAGGAATACTGGGAATATAGAAGCATGTGCTGAATGAATTAGTTACTTGAGGTTTGTTTCAGACTCACCCATGCAGCAATTCTACCCTTCCAAGCCATTTGTCATATTTGGGGTTTTGAGCCCTGGTGGACAGCAAAATCCTGATCACCCACATCAGATTGGTAGGAGGAATTTCACCAACAGTTTGCTGAGACTCCTGGTCTTTTTTTCCTCTCATCAGCACTTACAAACTGGGTCAGTAATTTCAGTGTAAGTAGGGTTTTTCTTGGTGTGATATGAATACTCCTGAGTCTTTAAAATGTGTTAAAAATAAAGTATTGGTCTCATCTGCATCGGCCCATGTAGAGAAGGAATTGTAAGATGAGCTCTTTTCAGTGAACAGTTCTTTCAATTCCTTTTCTAGTGAGTCATCTCTATCTCTGAGCTCTTGTGGTTGATTTCACAAAAGCAGCTGCTAGCATTCTCCTTTGTAGTAGAAAAGTTCCTGGTCAGTGTCTTTCCTAGACCTGGCCTAACAAGAAAAAGCCGCTGAGAAATTTGCATGCTCCCTCTGTTTCTGCTCTGTGCAGTGAGGGGTCCTTTAGGCCAGGTGCCAGCTGTCCTTCAGGAAGGTACCGTGTCCCAGAGATTCCTGTCAGTTGTTTATGATATGAACTTCCTATGATAGTTGCCATCTGTAAGCCAGGCAAAAATTAAGTAAGAAAAGTCTGGATTACCACATTCTTATTTAACTAGTAATTCTAGTAGAGAGAAATTATTCATACAGCAGTATGGGGAGTCCTGCTCTTGTGTCAGTTGATGCTCTGTATTTTCGTATGTTTTCCTGTTTCTGTTTAATCCTATTTTTTTTCTTTTCAACCGGTAACTGGCTTAATATTTTCCCATGCATCCAGGGAGGTTTGGATGTAAAAAGCTTAAGCCTAATGACTTTCAAGTAAATGTTTGGAATGAAAACAGGAATAAAATACATCATATACTGATGTATTAGTAGTTGCAAATGTATGCTGAAAGTGTTACTAGGTCTGGCACTATATTGGTATATGTTTAATTTTCACTGTATTTCATTCTCTGGGTAGGAAATGAGTATGGACCTCTTTGTGGTTAATAATGATATACCTAATTACAAAGTGAAATGTTGCAAGGTTCTACATGAAATCAGTCACTTTAATTGGAAAGAAGATACCCTATTACAGTCAGCAGTTGGACTCTTGATAATTTAAAACCAGGATTCATGACAATCTGTGATAAATTCAACCCTTTTAAGATAGAGGGTTGAGATAGAGAAGCTAAGAAGTTATAATTAGTGATGGATTACTGAATGGTTGGAGGAGAGGGATCAAAGAGATGCAAGGACAGATTTTTTTTAAGTAGCTGAAGAATAAATGTGTATTTGGTGTAACAAAACCAAAAGCTGTACAGTTTCTGAAATCCCAGAAAACTGGAATCGTATCTCCTACCTTTACACTATGCATAAAAGGGAAAAACTGTATATTTTTGTAAATGGGTTAATTACAAAAGAGATATGGAGTCACGTGAAAGAGGTTGAAGTTGGCTAAACTGTTACAAGAGAAATTGCCATAAACTACTTAAAATTTTTAATATAATGAACCAATCTGAGTATGATTCTATGTTGTAGTTTCATTATGTAATCTGAAGAGATTTGAGAGACATAGGAATGGTTAGTAACAAACTCTTTAATGTAAAACTGAGTAAGTATTCTTTCATAGGGTAAGCAGTAGTATTTGGAATTGAAACAACTGTATGAGAGTTTCAAACTCTAGTGCTAGGTTTTGTAGCTTGGCAAACCAGACCTAATGAATTATAAAAGCTGGAAAACTTAGTTCTGGTCTGGTAGTGAGTGCCCTGTCAGTACAGAGTCACATTGGCTCATGGCTTTTCTTTCCTTCTAGGGCAGCCCCAACCATGCTGCTTTTGGACACATTTTTATTGTGAAGGTGAAGACACACCTCTTGCCTTAGTGTCAGACGCATTAATGCTTGTCTCAGCTGTGATTGTGCTTTGCCTAATATCTCAGTATTGAGGTATATGTCCAGTCTGGTCTCTCAGCACTGAGGTTGAAGGTTTTGTCTATGGAGGTATTTCACTCAGCCATCTAAACTGTACCTCTTCCTTTTTGGAAGCTTGTCCCTTCCTTGTCATGGAGGCTTGTCTTCAGTTCCCTAAACCTGTCTGGTGATGTGAAGCAGTTTGGGGTAAGACATGACATTGCTCTGGTGTGAGGACCAGATGACCCTCAGAGCAGAGGACCCCTGTGATGTGGCAAGAGAAAGGGTGATAGACACTGAGAGCAGAGCTATGTGCTCTGTGACTTCTGGAGGAAGCATTGGACCAAGTTAGTGGAGAGGTATGGGCAGGGTAAATCTGGGTGACAGCTGGTGAATAGGAGGATATATTGCTAGGCTTAGAGTTAGTTTTTGTAAATTTAGAGGGGAGGAATAGAAGCAGAAGAAAAACATTAAGAATATAATACAGCTTTAGGTTGTTTGCCACCTATCCGTGTATCAGTTAGAACCACTTCGAAGAGGTGACCCTCTGCCTTGCTTCCCTGCCCTCTTCACCCAGGAGGAGTATGCTTATTTTTTGCCTCCGTGACTGCTAGTGGCACCATAAGGGCTATAGCAAAAACCTGGCTAGAACAGAGAGCAAGGCAGACCAAACCTCTGTGTGGCAGTTAAATCTCAGGATTGAACTACACTCTCACTTTCCCTGCGCAACCACACAAGGTACCCTTTATGTATAATTTACTTAATCCATATTGTAGCGATAGCTGCAGATGAACAAAATTCTCTATTCAATTACTTCTTTACATCTCTGTTATAATCAGAGAAAGCAGTCCCATTGTGTTCCAGATGCCCTCTAGCAGTAGTTTTAATTACAGCATTACTTTGCAAGCAAATTGCTTGTTTGACAGCACTAGTCAGAATTTTAACTGGCAGTAGTGTACATTTCAGTAAGTGAAAAGTAATCCACAGTATTATTACCAAAAACTTTAGCTTTTTCATGCAAAATTCACACATTTATATGTGTAAAGTAAGCTGGAATATTACTTCTATCCCTACTACGTTTGACACAAAGAAGACAACCACATCTGGAATTCTGATAGTAGCTCTCTGCCAAGTTTTGATTGGTTTGACGTCTCACTGCTGGTTGGTAGATGCTCTGAACTACACCTGAATGGAAAAAAATAGCCCCAGATTTTGCCTGGTGTCCTGCGGTGCATTAGGAAGAGCACTGCCAGCAGGTCAAGGGAGGTGATCCTGCTCCTCTGCTCAGCCCTGGTGAGGCACATCTGTAGTGCTGTGTCCAGTTCTGAGCTCCTCAGCACAACAAAGACACAGAGCTGCTGGAGTGAGTTCAGTGGATGGCAGCAAAGATGATGAGGGGACAGGAGCATCTCTCTTGGGAGGAAAGGGTGATGGAGCTGGGCCTGTTCAGCCCTGAGAAGAGAGGACTGAGAGAGGACTGCAATAATGTCAATAAATGCCTGAAGGAATGGTGTCAAGGGGATGGATCCAGGCTCTGCTCGGTGGTGCTGAGCAATAGGACAAGAGGCAATGGGCACAAACTGATGCACAGAAGTTCCATTTAAATATAAAGAAGAACTTTACTGTGTGAGTGACTGAGCACTGGAACAGATTGTGCAGAGGTTGTGGGGTCTCCACTGGGAAAACTCAAGAATTGTCTGGACACAATTCTGTTCCTTGTGCTCTGGGATGACCCTGCTTGAGCAGGAAGGTTGAAACAGATGACCTACCATGGTGCCTTCCAACCATATCTATTCTGTGATATGCATGTGAGGGAATGCATTTCAAAAATCAAGCACAGATCCTTTAAATTTTAAATTTAAATTCACCATGTACAGGTGAATATTAGATAACCTTTTTTATGAAATTTTAGTTTGTGTTCTGATCATGTTGATTCCCATGATTTTATATACATCCTTAAATGTGACTTTTTTATCCAATGTGGAAATAGTTCTATGTTTATTCCATGATAATTGCTCTGGGGAGACTTTACTGTGGTCTTTCAATATGCAAAGGGATCTTCTATATAGAAATAGAGAGCAAGACTTCTTATCAGGATCTGTACTTAGAGGACAAGGGGTTAACGGTTTCAAACTTAAAACTGAAATTGTTAGGTTTAGACAGGACATAAGAAACTTTTTTGTGGTAAAGGTGTTGACTAAAACAGGTTGCCCAGAGAAGCTGTGGATGTCCCATCCCTGGAAGTGTTCACGGCCAGTTTGGATGGAGCTTAGAGCAACCGGTTCTAGTGGGAGGAGTCCCTGCCCATAGCAGTGGAGTTGGACTAGATTACCTTTGAAGGTCCCTTCCAACACAAACCAGCCTGTGATGTGTTGCAGTCCCGTTCCCGCTGCGGGCAGAGCCCAGAGAGGCAAAAGACGCGAGAGGGATTCGGTGCAGATAGATCGCGTTTATTGGAGGGCGACCGGGCGGGGAGACCTCGCACGATCGGGGGAGCAGTCCGAATCGAATCCGTGAGCCCGCGCACGAGGGTTTATAGAGAGAGCATCAGCCAATGGGACAAGGGTTAGTGGGCAGTAACAGGGACGCTTGACCACTCCGCGGCTACGGCAGGCCGTAGGGGTTAATATGAACCAGCAAATCAGGGGGGCAACGGCCCCCAACTTTCCTGAAGAAGGGACGGGGTGAACCCCACTGACACACCCCGACTCCGCCCGATGGGTGGGATGTTTCTCGGGGTGCTCCGGGGCCCGCCCGATGGGCGTTGCCTAGACCGATGACTCGACCTCGCCTCCGCCCAGGGAGGCGGAACTGGTCCTGGATAGTGCAGGGGCGGGAGTTTCTCCTCCGCAGTGATGGAACAAATTTTTTATTTTGGATGAATGCTAGTGGAAGTTTTAGTTCAAGATTTGTACCACCATCAGTTTGACACCTTGCAAAATGGTAGATATTTGTGTGACAATTGGTGCTCAGAATGGGATAAATAAATAATAGGGGCGGTTCACAGAACAGAATTGCCATGGCTCCAGAATACTGAAATAGCACCTGTAAATATTGATCCAAAATGCTGCTGAGCATAACCAAAATGCTGTTGAGCATAAGCTAAATCCTTACTGCGGGAAAATGAACAGCGATGGAAGACTATTGCGCCCAGTATATTTGCTTCCAGTTCTCACTTCCATAAAAATTTTGTTTATTTAGACAATTCACTTAGGATTCTCGTTCCTGATTATAGAAAATACAGAGCTTATTATATTAAGAGTTCTCACGCAGAATGAAAGGCATTGAGGGATTTACTTAAAGGATCAGATGTCTGTTGATGTGATATGAAGCAGCATGCACTTTGTGTGGCTCTCCCCACATCTGTGAAAGAAAGGACGTTTTGCAAAAAGGCATCTTTTTAAGAGGTTTAGTTTTGGAATAAGACTGAGCCAGAAGTAGACAGGAAATATATGTCTGTATAATAATAAAGCAGTATTCACAGAGGAAGATGCTAGAAAGACAGCACAAACAATCTGGAATGTTGATGCCCATTATCCTCTGAGTTAACCCCCAGAGAATGTGAAAGGCTCCTTGTAATGTCTTTTACACACAAAGAATAGCCTTGTATTTCAGTCTGATGTCTTTTATTTCTGATTAAGCCAAACAAACAGGCTAGCCATTTAGAAAATGTGAAAGGCTGGGAAGTTCTCTGTCTCAGGAGATACTGATGGGAAAGATCCATGAGGGCAGAAGAGGGTGACTGATTTATAGTATCACACTTTGCCTTGTTCTCTGCTGAAGTGCTTGCAAACACTCTGTGTGCCTGTGTGTGCAAAAGACATTGGGATGGAGCCCTTCTCAGTATAAAGCAAATGATCAGTGTTTAAGTGTGAATGAAACTGGAAAATTCAACTCCAGGCAAAAGGTCATAAAAGATCAGTAAAGGTATGTTTCAAGGCTTAGCAAATTTACACTTTGCAGAGCAAATTGTAGTTCAGATTGGGAAGAAATCTGTTTTGTGGATAATTAATAGTTTAACACAATTCAGCTCTGTGTACAGCAGAGGTCCAAGAATACAAAAGAGAGACAGTTCATAAGTTGCGCAAGAGTGAAGCACGAGATAAGCAGTATTTTACTTGAATCAGGGCATCACTAGAGATGGACACAGCTCTGATGGGACTTACAAGGCCTAAGTCTCTTGCCTCAGTAACCACTCTGTCTCACATATGGGGAAGTTTCCAGTCGCCACAGGAAACTGGGGACAAGTTGCTGTACATCCCTGAGAAATCATGAGATTGTGGTACTGCAGCATGGAACTGTGAAAGAGGCATTGATTTCATTTAAGTATTTAAAGGGCAGTGAATTGGTTGCTACATGTCTAACTGTGTTTGGAGTATCTTTAGGCTGCTTTACAGATTATATACATCTAGCAACCCATCTCAAAAACCTGTGCTCTAAGGGAGTTTACGGGCTAAAATGTCCCAGACTGCTGAGTGTGGGGGTTGCTTTGAGTTTATTCTTAGAGTGATGCTTACCTTATGAATTTTCTTTTTTTAATCTGTAAGGAGTATTATGTAGTCTAAAATGAAGTCTCAAAAATACCAGTCCCTATGTTGAATTCTTGCAATACTATTAAAAGCTCAGTTCTAGAAAGGGGTGATTATGCTCTGAAAATGATATAATTACGCTTAAAATGTAGAATGAAAGAGGATTTTATGACCCTCATTCCATTACTTATTTAAATGATTTGGATTACTTCTGTTTTACATTGCTGTTAAAGAGCACTGATATCAGATGGTTGGTTTTAGCAGCAAGATGTGAAGTTGCAGTGGAGAAGCCAGAGACCTCACTGGCAGTGGGCCTTGGTATGTGCTATTCCAGGCGTATTCTGAGTCATGGCACTTCTTGAATCTCTTTCCCATCCAAACCTTCAGTCAGCCACGTTAGCTTGCTGAAAATGATGTGCTACTGATTACAGGATATAGCAGGATACTTTGCAGTTCATCAAAGAGATGATAATGCTCTCGGAAACCATGCAGCTGCTCTCAATGCTGCTGCTGCCCCTGTTTGGTCTATTTAGTGGAATACGTAAGGCTTAATGAAGGGAGAGCAACACGTTCAGAACTTGGCTGGCCACAAAATTTGTGCCATGCTAGGGTAAAGGAAAAGGAAAAGTAATTCCCATTAGTTGAGAGACAATAAATATGAAACATACTATAAATTGTATCTGTGCTGCCTATGACAAAATATGGTGCAGTGTTCATCCTATTACAAAAACCATTATTAAATAACAGGTAATTAAGACAGAGGTAGGTAGGATTCACACTTGAGACAACATTCTGAGCAAGCGAAGATGAGGGACTCAGAAATGGAGCTGGTAATAGTAGCAAAGATGAGAGAAATTGTTCAGCTGTTTCTGAATTCCAGAAAGAAGATAGATCTGTTGGCAGCAATGGAGAAGAGATGACCAGTGTTGCTTAACTGGCAAGTTCCCATATTCTGGAGCAAGAGTTTTAAAAGTCCTTGCAACAAAGTGTGTCTTCCCTAAACTTTGGCATGCTATGAATTTTTCAGAAATCACATTTGTATCTTACCTCCCCAGAGAGTCCTCCCTTTGCAGGGAGATAGATCAAAATGATGTGGGAGATCCAAGGCTAAGTGTCTGCCCTGTGGGAATAGAGAGACTGATGAAGTGCAAAGGAGAAGGAATGAGTGGGGTGGGTGAGAAGCCATGGCTTGGGCACCAGTGTCAGCATATGCCACCGCTGCTGCTGACTGTTCAGCCAGGTGCTCACAAGCTCAATGCTGTTAAAGTGCAGAGGTGCTGCTTTAAAGGTCAAAAATTAGGTTTGTTTCTCCACAGAGCTGCATTAAGACAGAATGAATCTGTCATTAGTCAAGGCGTGAGAAAGAGATAGGCTCATGAATCTGTCATTAGTCAAGGCGTGAGAAAGAGATAGGCTCAACCCACAGGCTTTTCTCCAGGGCTCAGGTAGCTGCAGGCTGAGGGTCTTCCTGTCGAAATACCCTTTTCTCTAGAAGTCTGTAGTCCTGCATCCTGGTGGGGCTTTTGGCAAGAGCTGTGGAACAAATGACCTGATTATTCTTTTGCTATTAAAAAAGACTGATGCATGCATTTTTTATTTTGGTTTTCCCCATTCTTTCTTAATCTGTGACAGCTGTGGATAAACTGGCCAAATGACAGGTAACTCAGCTTGCCAGCTAAGGGCCTTCTGTGGCTGAGGCTGCTGTGTTTTTTTGGAGCTGTGGGTGAGTCTCTGTGTCCTGCATTTAAACTGATGCCCATCTTGTGCTTTTTCCCTTGGTCATTAATTGAGATAATGCCCTGAAAACACCCAAAGTATTGAGACTAAGCCTATGGGCATAGATGTGAGATATTTGTAACTATTTCAGTGAAGCAAGGCTCTAGAAAAGGCAGTGTATTTTACTAGAGTCACTGAAAATTATTTCAGTTCCTTCTTTATAACAGATAGCAACAGCCTGTGCTGTGGTGTTCCTGTTACCCGCAGCTGTATCGCTCCTGTCACTTACTTTCAGGGGAGTGTTTAATGCTCCAGATCTGATTTTCCTGGGGTGATGATGAGTACTGCTTGAAGTGTAACTGAGTGAATGGTTATGGGCTTTATTGCCATGTTATTGCTACCAGCGTAGGTCTTTCTGATGCACTGTATTTTCCAATATGCTGCATAATGATAACTTAGTTTTCTAAAATATGGTTTAAAAACTTAACTCTAGCACCAAATGAGCTCGTTCAGGGGGATTCTTTAACTGGTCTTTAATGCAGTGTTTAGTGATAGAAAGTAAAAGCTGTCTGCCACACTGTTATACCATGCTTCTGTTATTAGTCCATTAGAGCATACTTTGTAATATCTTATTTTTTAAACCAGATACATCCTTTTAGTTTGGGAATAAGTGTATATAAATTGAATTTATATGGCTCTTGGAATGGCAAACCAGTTATCTTCTCATCCAACATATGGTAACTATGAGGTTGAGAGATCAGATTAATGTTTTGATCTTGTTTCACTTAAAAAATAAATGTCCCATTAACACATACGTTTGAAGTAATTGAACAGTGTATGACTTTTGACACTTTTTCATTTTGTGCCTTTCTAAAACTTATGAACAGAGCTACAGACTCCCAAGTTTACTATAATGCCAGTCTGTTGTGTCCTGGACCAGAGCAGGGATTTCAAGTGCCAGAGCAGGTAAAACTGAGCTGTTCTATGGAATATATACTCTTAAATAGAGACCAGCCTCAAGTTAAGCTTCTGTTTTGCTGGTTCGTGCCATGAGGCAATTATCGGATGCCTGCATTGCAGGTGCATGGAGTGCCGGGACATTTTCTGGGAGTAGGGGAGACATTAAGATGGAGCTGAACAGGTGTTATGCTCAGGCACTGGGATCTGAAAAAATCAGGGTGCAGCTTTGTCCTAAGGGATGCTCTTCAAGGTGCCTTCTTTGTACCATGCTTCTTCCCATGTTAGACTCTGATTTCCAAGTCTTCTGATTGTCTACTTGTCACTCAAAGAAGGCATTCAGGATTTAGTTAGGTTGAAATATAGATGGAGAGTCTTAAGGTGGACATGTGGGAGTACAAATGCTGAAGCGGCCGTTCCATCACTGTTATAAGGCTCTGGTTCGGTTTCAGATATCCTTTTACTCTCCCACTTGTGGAATTGTTGAAATAAGCACCTGCTGCAGATAACAACCCAGCCCTCAACTTCACTTTCATGCACTACTCGAGGGATGTCTGTTTGATATTTTTTATAGAGACTAATTCCTTTCTCTGCTGTCAAAGTGAAATGATGGCACTTGATTGCTGAAAGACACAGAGTGACAAATTTCATGTCTGATGGCTTTTATTAGAAGGAGAGCTCTCTTGAAAGTGGTGCTGCTCAGCAGGGCTAATTTATAGTGGCTCTTTCTCACAGATTGATGTAGCTCTTGTAGTATGTTTGGGATGCAGCTGTGGCTGATGTTGTGGAAGAGCTTCCAGTTCTCAGGCAGCAACTGGGGAGTGGGACCACTCTTTTGGAGAATCTGTACATGTACGACGGTCCCTGACTCCTTAGTGTGGTACCAGACTCAGAAAATCACCTATTGTATATCACAGTAATAACATGAAATAAAATTGTTAAGGGATTTGTCATTAGCTGCAGTCTTTTTCGTTATTATTCTGTATCGCACCCTGCACAAAATGAGCTTCTGAGCCAAAGAGAACATTGACACCATAAGGAAAGAATATAGCAAGGCTGAAACTGGACTTTAACAAAATTCTGTACTTCAAAGCACTCTGCTTTTTGGGAATATTGTGTTTATTTTTACCATCTCTACTATAGCTAAAAAGAAGTACTATTTGGAAGACTCACCATTTATGCCCTGGTTACACAGTCCTCTGTCACTTGCAACTGTGGGTTTCTAATTCAATGCTGTAGTTTGCCATAGCCAGTGATATTGAAATGCTCTATAAATATTAATTAGGTATTATAATAAATCAGTCTGATTGATCAAAAAATTTACAGTCTTTATTGTGCCTGTTGGAATACCTCTTATGGAGACATAGGTACACTCTCGAATGAATCCTTAACCGTAAGCAAACTATATGTTATCTCTATTCTACATAGTTGGATTTTTTTCTGCTAATCTTGAAATCCTTTATAAAATGTTCAATGGAAAATTAAGACATAATATATGTAGTTATTTATATTTGGAGTATAAAAATGCCAATATGAGGTGTAAAAATCCTGATGCAGCAATAGTAAATATTTTCAGAATTGCAACACTCATGATTATACAACACTTAAATTTAAAAGACCACCAGTCTGAATTACAGAGGATGTCATCAGTGAAGTGCCCTGACAGAGCCAGAAGTCTTAGGATGCTTTAGAGGCTTAGGGAGTGGGTGCTATAATTAAAAATAATAATTTTTCTCCCACTTCCAATGAATTTAAGATTTTTTTTCCCTTTCCTGTTTGTAATTTTTTTCTTTTCTTTTTCTTTTTTCTTTTTTTCTTTTCTTTTCCTTTTTTTTTTTTTTTAAATTATGTAAAATTTTGGAGACTTATTTGATATAAATGCAGTAATGGCTTTTGGAGCTCATGGTGAGACTTGATCATTTCAAGCCTGTGTTCTTTCTAGGCTTTTGTTGTCTCTGACTATCTGTGACAATAAAACTTACTGATTTGGTTTATACAGTATTTGTTATGATGTCCTTGTCCTGGCAGGAATTTGACTTTTACATTTCTTGCTTCAGTATTTCACTCTGAGTTAGTGTCCGCCTCAGATGTATCTACTTATTTAGAAAATCTAGCACTTAGTTATGGGATGCAATATCAAAGAAATTCTCAAGTATGCAATCCCAAAATCTTCCTTTCTAAAATCTGCCTTCAAAGAAGCACAATTTTTAGTTTTAGTTTTGTGTAACACTTCTCATTATTACACTGCTAAACAATTAGAGAAAATGTGCCTTAAAGTTTCTCTAAGTCTCCTCATTCTGTGATGTGTTCCAACCTTAATGCCAGTTACATCTAGTCAGTATGTTTGAATTCTTTGTTAGTACTGTAAAGTAGGGATTTTAGTTTTACTACAAATCTCTCTGTGCATTTATGATGTCATAGTAAGAGTAATTTTCACATATGTAGAATTGCATTCATTTTCTTACCTTAAAGATTTTACAAGTATTTTCATATGCAATTATATTTTTATACAAATGCCGTAATAATAACACTTCGATATTACACCAAAAGGAAGAGCATGAGAGCGGAGAAGGAATTATTTGTTTTTTGTATGCGAACAAGGGTTTTTCTGCATGCTGAAGAATCACTTTTCTGAGAAGCACTTTGGTGTCATAAAGTCAATAAATATACCTTTCACATTGAACTTAACAATCTCCAGCAATGTGAATACTATTAAAAACAAAAACCAAAAACCAAAAAAAAAAAAAAAAAAAAAAAAAAAAAAAAAAAAAGCAGCATGTTAAGTTTTTAAATATCAGAGAACCATCTTTGTGAAACAGATAATAAGACAGAAAATCACCAAAATGCCAGGAGGGCAATCTGAAATGAGAAGGCTGGTTAGGAAGTGAATTGTAATTTGGGCAATAAACCCTGTTTATGATAGTCTTCCAGTCATTAACTGTCTCTGTTGCCAGAGGAAACTGGGACTATTAACTTCCTCTGACTGAACCAGAGGGAGAAAACAATAATTTCTTTTACAAGCAGAAGGAAAGGTTCTGCTCAATAAAGAGCAATTAAACATTTCCTATAAAAAAGAATGCTCAGGAGACCTCATGCCACTGTCAATGTGGCTATCAAAAGCTTTCCGTTGGCTCTTTGAATAATATTCCATGCTATTTGTGTATTTATTACATCTCTGCAATTACAAACTTGACTGAAGACAAATTTTATTGAGGTGAATGATTCCACTGAATGACTAAGGATCTAATGAATTTCTTTCTCATCCCAAGGAGGTAATCTTTGATGTGTTTTCAGAGATGAGGATTAAAGAGGTATTCTTGTATGCTAATCTTTCTTTGAATAACTAGAGATGACTTTTTAATTATTCAGATAATTCTCTCTTTCTGCCTTTTTAATTAATTTTGAACTTCTTTTCTCAGTAAGATATTTGTTGCTTTACTATCTTGAATCAATGACCTGCACAGGAAATTAGTCTGTATCATAACGTACTGTATAAAAAATGTTTCCTTTCAATCTGCTTAGTCTACAAAAATATTTTGGTGCTATTATTTCTGTTAAAATATTTAAATCTTGCGATCCTTGTCTGGATCATAGCATTTTGTGTACCACAAAAAGAAGAGAAAAAGCAATCCTTTTTGCATGGAGTTCAGAATTGAGCAGCAGTGAAAGATGCAAAAATAGCAGACATGGCTTCTAGCTGCAAGAGGAATAGCCTGGGAAGAGAATGACTTCATTTTCATAATATACTGGTATCATTTGCTGTATGAGTAATTTTCTCTCAAGGAAAAGGGTAATAAATTATTGCCAATTACTCCTTCAATTTATCATTATCAACATATAACAGTCATATCACTTTAGCAGTTCATAAAAATGTGGTATTTCATGGGGTTTTATTAGTATCTGGATTGCTGTACAAAACGGCTTTCAGAAGAGGAAGTCCGCATCATTACACTGCTTCCCATCCATCACCAGCTGGCTATCAAAGGATACAGGAGTAAAGTAAACAATGAAAATTACTGCCCACATGCTGGTCCTCTTTCCACCATGGTGTCTGCAGTAATTGAAAGCTTGGCTTGCCTAACTGCAGCTGAATACATGCAACATCTATTGCCAAACAAAGCCCGCATATTACTGCTTATTTCAAAGCTAATTTTCAGTAATGGTACTACTCAAGACTATTATTGAGTGGTGGGTTAAGTACTTCAACACTTAAGCAAAATAATTCCTGAAGGCCAAAGAAAAATCTGCTTGACTCTACATTTTGGTCTAACATTTTTCACATTGCATTAGAAAAGGTATGTGACAGAAATGTGGGAGCTCTTTTTCACCTCACAGGAAAATCATCCCATCAGTATCTGTGTTCTTGTGACCTAGGTAGCCTTCAACCCCCTCAGGTTGGGGTGCAAATCCAACTTAACACATTATTGTGGTTGCATTTGCGTTCTAAATAGTAGAAAATAGAAAAGGAGGAAAGCAGAGATTTAGGGAGACAGAATATACTCAAATGCAACTATGCCATAGAAGATAAGTGCTGAAAAAGCTGTGTGAGCAGGCTTTATTCTAGCTCTACTATGCTGCCTTCCTCTTTAGCTAGGTATAAAAAGGTTAGAGTGAGAAATACTTCAGTGTACTCTCTATCCCTCTATTGGAGGGATTTTCAAAGCCATAAAACTTACAACGCTATTTCATTTCTCCTTGAAATAGGAATGGTGATAACATACCGGGGTGATGGGTTACAACTTCAGAGAGCTGTGTGCCATTCTGCAGAAGTCAGTGAAGGTACAGGTTTATAAAAAATCAGATCAGAGACTGCTGAATAAGAGAGAATTCCAGTCACTGAAAGAATAGAAGGATTTGAAAACTGCAAATATTTTCTGTTAGAGCAATTTATTGTTAGAAACCGGAGAAAAATTTTAATCCTAAAAGTAGGTATTAGGTAGTATTTTAGAGTACAAGCTTCAAAAGCTTTGTAAGGATTTTAATGTATACTAAATGATTCACAATAGTAATAAGAGTGTGCAAATTGTTTTAGATAATTATTGGCTATGTTATATCAAATTATTTGCAGTCTGGTGGTTAAAATAGAAGATTCTTTGCCTGAAGATATTGTGGTTCAGTTCCTTCCTTCTTATTTTACCAAACCAAATCAAGAACTATCTGGAAAATTTTTGTGACAGGATAGTCAGGGTAGTCGAAATGGGAACAGAAATGATAGCAAATACATCCAAGCTCTACAAAAGGGCTACAAAAGGCATTTTAATTAAAAAAGGTATTTTTTAATGCTTTAAATACTTCTAGTATTGGATCATCTGCCTCAGTTTATTGAAACGACTCTACTAGGCTTGACTTTGAGGTGTGTGTGGCTAAAACACATATGAGTAAAGGATTTGGCCTAAGGTCTCCTTACTTTATTGGGAAAACAATAGACACACAGCAACAAAGAGAAATGGAAGAGTACAAGCCATTGCTGATGGAACAGGTTTACAGCAAGTAAGAGACATGTGACTCAACAGGTGTGATGCTGAATCCCAGACTTCCATTAGATTAAAATGATGGCTTTTCTTAAGAATCTTTTCACCCCAAATAAATGGGCAGTAGCTGTCCCTGTGTGGCATATTTTTTTTGTCTGAAATATTTGGAACATTCTTCTACAAAAAATTTCTGAGGGTACTTACAAGAAGGTATCTATTATTGGGAAATGCTTTTTCTACTGCCCTGGAGGTTCAAATATTAATCTATCAGATGCTATGCCTTCAAAATAATGTGACTTAATTTGGAAATTTGTTCCCTAACAGCAAAAGACTGCTTTACAGATTCCCTTAAAAATGAAAACATATTCAGCACCGGAAAACTTAAAAATATCGCAACAAACCACATACTAGTAATTTCAGAAAGACGGTTGTCTTGGCTATTGCAAATATGAGAAAAAGAAAAATAAAAGGGAAATAAAGGAAAAATAAATGGCTATGACACTTTTGGGGGTCTTTCCCATCTTTTCTTTTAAAGCAGTCTTACACTACTATATGAGTGAAGCATAAATGTGTGTGTGCATCAAAAATGTATGATATATCCACCTTAGCTCCATATATTCCCTTTGGAAATAAAAACAGCCAACTTTACTAAGATATTGCAGAATTTAATAATTGATTAGTTTAAGATTTAATGGTTTGTTTCATCTATGCATTAATCATTTCTCCCCCTTCTGATGTTAATGCTTTTGAAAGTCATTGCTTGATGACATCATGTAAATTCAGCAGTCTGACTGTCAAAAGAAAGGTTTAGAGGTCTTGGATAGTTTTTGAAAAACAGTGTATTGCAGGTAGCAAGTTATCTTAGATGCAATATTTTAGCAGGAGGAAAAAATCAATCATAAATCACAAAGGGACTGCATAGATTTTGTTAAGCTGTTTGCAATTTTTTCTGACCTGCTTTTATCAGAGGTGAATTAGCTTTTATCTGGGAAGTATTCACTTTATCTGGGAAATATTAATGTTGCTTTACATATGACTTGGAAAAAAAGAAGATTTTAATATTGGTCCTGTAAATATTTGAAAGAGATCTTAGTTTCATTTCTGCCAAATTCATGTTAATACCAGTCTGTGAACACAGGAGGGAGACAAAGACTTGGTTAAGATGGATGCAGAGCTGTGTTGAGAAGCTAAGCTTTGAGATAGAAGTGGGTAGAATGAACACAGCTGGTGATTTACAAGTATTATATTTTATTAAAAATAATATTTTTGTCAAATGCTGTATTGCTTTCTGAATTGCTCCCTGACATTATTTGGTGGAAATAGTTCACCCTATTTCTTTTTCCTTTGTTAATTTCTTCAAATGCAATAATTTCTTAGCCTATTCCTGGAAGTGGTATCACAGATAGACTTCCCTGTGCCTAGAGCTGATATTGAGGTATTTTTGCCAGTAGAAAAATTACATTGAATCACATAAAAATTATATTGTCTCTGCAGATTGTACCACTAATATTTGAATTAACATGCATGTATTCTTAATTCTGTTGTTTTTAAAATTGAGCACAATTTGCCGTGTGTGTGTAGTGTTTTGCAGTGCTTTCTTTCATTTGAGAACTCCTGGAAACCAGATATGATGAAGATTTTTAAAACTGTTTTCTCCCAAAATGTCTTGGCAAAAAAAAATGTAGCAAACCACGACTGCGCCACTTTTACAGTACTCTGTAGTTTGCAGTGAAAGGAGAGCTGAGAAAAGTTGCTGGATGTTTGATAGCTGGGAAACCTAAACCTTCTTTCTTTACAGCAGAAACACAGCAATATGCCTAGCTTTGCCAGTGCGAGCTAGCCATATCTCTGAAGAAGTCTATCCAGAATTCATTTTCCTTGTACACTTGAGGTCTGTCTGCTGAGATTGAAAGTCAGCTCATTTTTCTGATTTTTGATATGGTTTCCTACTTGCTGAGAGGTGAACTGAGACTGCTTACACAGGCCAGCAAAGAGTCAGAGGATGGACTTTTCACTGCAGTCATATAGTAAAGAAAATAAAACTGTCTGGAAGTGAATCCTATCAATTGACTTAGAGATGGTGGAAAAGAGCTGGATGTGATAAGGCAACAAAGTGATAATGTGGACAAACTTCTGAGCAGTAGGAGAAGTTTGCTGAGTGGGTTATACCAAGTTGGTTGCCCTGTCCTTGTAATGCTACTTTTGTGCTTTTTATCTGCTTACAACATTTTAAAATGAAAACACCAATTAATCTTTACATTTCAGTATACTAAAAATGTGCAAAAATAATTTCCAGGAACTAATACTTTAAGGTACAATTAAGTTCAGGGGATGATGAGTTAAGTAAATTTATCTGTACTACTCTGTACTTGAGATATCAATTCAGTTCTGGATGATTTAATATTCTTCTCTCAGACCCATAATCACCCAGCCTTCTTTGTGTTGAATTGTAACTCGGTAATCAACATTTCCAAACTGCATCAAAAAGCTGTCTTACTTCCACACCTGACGGTAATAGTGACAAGAAATATACAAAAATAAAATAAAATAAAGGACTACTCTACTGGACAATAAAACCTCTTGAAACATGGCTAACTTCCATATTGTTAAAAAGAATATGAGAGCCAGATGTTTAGTGTAAGTTTGTGTTTAGACTACACAGATGCAGCATATCTGTGACTTTTAGATCAACAAAACAAACTGAAAGTATTTTTTTAGTGTAGAGAAACTCATTGTACTCTATATCATAGAGTATATAGAATTATAAAATTATAAAATTATAAAATTATAAAATTATAGAATTATAAAATTATAAAATCGTAGAACCATAGAATGGTTTGGGCTGGAATGGACCTAAAGATCATCTAGTTCCAACCCTGTTGCCATGAGTAAGGCTGCTCGGAGCCCCATCCAAGACCTCAAACACTTCCAGGGAGGGGGCATCCACAACTTCTCTGTGTAAGAGAAGCAGCACTGGGAATTGTTCCTTAAATAAGAATGATGTTGATTGTAAACTGACGGTGGATCTGTTGAGCTATGCAATAATTATTGCTGCTGGAACAGCGCATGTAGCAAAAGGAGCTCTCAGGCAGTCTGGGAAGACCTACTGTGGCTGTGTGGCAGAGGCAGTACTATTCTCTCTAAAACCCCTTTTCTAAAATGAAGCGTCTGCTATGCCAGCTCTGCAATAGATCTTTGCTGGCAATAGTGACTGGCATAGCACAATCTGCTGGAGTCTTAGACAGTTGGGTCCCGAGCAGCTAAAAAAGCTTAGCTATAAACAAGGAGGCAGAACTACAAGAAGAGCATTGTACCAGTGGGACATTTTAAGAAAAGGTAACTGAAGACACAGTTCCTTCCTTCCTTCCTTCCTTCCTTCCTTCCTTCCTTCCTTCCTTCCTTCCTTCCTTCCTTCCTTCCTTCCTTCCTTCCTTCCTTCCTTCCTTCCTTCCTTCCTTCCTTCCTTCCTTCCTTCCTTCCTTCCTTCCTTCCTTCCTTCCTTCCTTCCTTCCTTCCTTCCTTCCTTCCTTCCTTCCTTCCTTCCTTCCTTCCTTCCTTCCTTCCTTCCTTCCTTCCTTCCTTCCTTCCTTCCTTCCTTCCTTCCTTCCTTCCTTCCTTCCTTCCTTCCTTCCTTCCTTCCTTCCTTCCTTCCTTCCTTCCTTCCTTCCTTCCTTCCTTCCTTCCTTCCTTCCTTCCTTCCTTCCTTCTTCCTTCCCAAGATCACTGTCAGTATGCAGAGTGAATTAAGATTTTGTTTTAGGGCAGCACAAGTAATCATGTAGTGTGAAGAGGAGATTAAGAATACTACTTTCTGCATCATAGCAGACATACTTCATCATAATAAGCAGAGAGACATCAAGGCTGTCACATCAATATCAATGATTCCATCATGTAAACCCTGTCAGAAATCCTGCATTATTTAGAAATATATGATACTCCACACAGAGACTGCACACTAAATATGCTTGAGAAAATAATTAAAACAAATGCACAGAGAGATAAACAAGAAGAGCAGATCATGTGTTAGCATTGATTCAGTAGTTTTTAGATTTCAGCTCCCTGAGAAATGAACAAAATTTACTGCTGTTAAACTTCAGATGTATAGATGCTCAAAAAGAAAAGACTTGGGAGGACCACATCTTTCAAGAAGAAATGAAAATGAGGACTGTTCTGTAAAAAGGACTATAAAGCATAAGACTCGTTTACAGTCTCTAGCTGGCAAAACTGTGTGACTACACATCTTTTTGTTCATTTGGGCTTAATGTCACTCACAGTTATGATAAAGGTTGAACTTCTGTGTAGTTAAGGGAGCTACTTACAAGTCTTGATTCTAGAACATCTGGTGGGCAAAACAACAGAAATGATGACAGAATGGTGATGTCTCTCTGGAGGCCAGGAATATCCATGTCAGACAGTACTCTCTGGGAACAGTTCTCCCTCCCCGCTAACTGGGGAGGGAGATAATGTCATTAATTTACCTTAATTTGTTAAAACATTGCTCATGTTTTCTTTGTATCTGCATATGTTTTCCTGTTTAGCATCAAGAGAAGAGGGAAAGCAAAAGTTAAATAAAGACAAGAAAGCTTTGCACCTAATTTTTAAAAGGAACTGTGTGTGCTTGTGCACAGAGAAAGGAGCAACCTTGCAAGTACTGAATGTTACGTGATATTCCTCAGAAGTACTTGTTTCCCCGTACAAATGGCAGGGTTGCACTTCGAGCCCATTTTAACAGACTGAGGCATCTTTTACACATCAGAGTGGAAATTTATTAAAAACTTGAAGTTATACAATACTGTTGTATTACAATTATCCATACAAGTTTTATTACGTTTCTACAGATACAGCTTTATAATTGAAATATTTTTAAGTATTAATTAAGTTTCTGTATGAATTACAAATATTTTTTCATAAACGTGCTGGCCATTTTTTAAAATTTCAACTCTTTATACCATTTATTTCCTTTAGACTAAAAATGGCTGAAATAAAGCAATATCATGCAAGAAAAGATGACTGAGTAGGACTGGTGTGAATGAGATAAAAAGGGAAAAAAGAGCTCTGCAATTACAATTGACAAGTTGGTTTAATATCCAGTGAAAGAAGAATGCAATTCAAGAGCAGCTGGATTAATTAAGTAATATGGCAAAACAAACCATGGGTTATTATAATTTTCAGTATGCCCCCTGGCCTTAGGGAGGCCTGAGGGCTCAGAGTTCAACCTCTCTCTACAAAAAAACTGCTGATATTTATAATGAACGTGGGTGTCAAGATATAAAAATGTATTATATATAAGATACATAATATAAGAATATATCTGACAGATTTTATACAAAATACAAAGAAGATATGTTTTTTCTCATATACCTTATTATGTGAAAATCTTACATTTCCCTGTATATACAAAATATATAGATAACAGATTGCTGTGATTATGGAACACAGGCAAAAAAAAATGGGGAAAAATCTCAATGTCTAGCACAATCCAAAATAAAACAATCTGAGGAAAGAAACCAGTAAGTGGTTTGGAGGAAGTGAATGAAATAAATGATGTGAACCAATTCGTTTAAACTGGAAATCTACTGTTGCCTGGGGCATTATAAAAATCAATCAGACAGGTGAACATAGAAAGTGAATGACCAATGGATGGTTTAACAAATCTGTAAAAGTTTCATAGAAAACCTGGAAACCCTGAAAACTATTCTGTGTAAATTCACATACCAAATGCAAAAAAGTCACACAGATCACATTCTAGAAAATTACACTAGCGTAAGTTATCGTGGTACACAAGTAGACTGACAGAGTGTTTTGAAAGTCCCCTGCAGCCCAGGATGTGCAGGGTTAGAGCTCTCACTGTAGTCCACAGTGAGGAAAGGCACAAAAGGTACAGTGTAGTGATACTCTGTAGAAGATGGAAAGAACTCATTTTGGGAAAAGTAGGTATGGCGAAGTTTTATTAATTACAGGGCCAAGTTTCTCCCCTGATTAGAAGCTGGTCTTGCTTGATCTATTGGAGTGGATCTGAAGGACCAATGAAGGATCATCAGTTTGTGGAAGACCAGTGGATTTGTGTTAATTTCTATTGACAGATGACAGTGAAAAGCAGAATGGTCAGAAGCAACATGACACAGGTTTGAAAAGGATGCAACTGTTGACATGACAGGAATCCTGCTGGTGAGTGTCCAAGAAGCACTGACACTGAGAAGTCTAGAGGCAAACCCACAGGCAATGTTTGCCTCTCTGTACAGGCTGTGGGCAGAAGTGACAATTTGGTACTTCCTGTTGTCTTCATTTGATAGGTGTCTGCTAAGGAAGGTGGGAACCTTCCTTAGAGCAGAAAATGTGAACCCCATTCCCTCCGAATTATTGTAACTTTGGAATCAAGGGCTCTCAGGCAAAGGTATGGGAAAAGGCATAAGAGTTTTTACTAGTATCTAGAACGAGGTAAACAATCAGTAATAAAAACAGTAAACAAGATTAAAAAAACAAACAAAAAAAAAAACCCAGAAAAAAACCTCAGTGGCAAATGTCTCTGGGCTGTCAGGCACTTTCCCATTTGGTGCAGTCACGGTCACACGCAGCAGGGGCGCTGTTGGGCTCCTAGACCAGCAAGGCAGGTGCGATGACTCCCGGGAAGCTGCAGATGGCGCTGTGGCGCGGGGTTAGGTCTGTGTCACGCACGTAATGGCTGACGGGCTGGACCAGGGTGACGTGCAGATGTACAAAGCGCAGCAAGGAGATGGAACGGCCAGGTGGGCTCACCTGAGCCAGCCAGCAGAGGAGGCAGCAGGAGCTCTGCAGCTGTGGCAGGCAAGGTGGAGGGTGGCAGCAGGCAGGGCGAGGAGCGGCAGCAGGCAGGGGGTCTCGTTCTGCTGCAGTGCAGCTGGGTAATGCGCCGTCCCGGAGGGTAGAAGGGGCCGGGATCCCGTCCTCCCCCGTCCCAAGTGAGACCTCACCCAACAGGTAGAGAGAAAAACCAGTGCAAGACCGGGCCTTTTCTGCAGTTGGAGCAAAAAAAAAGCAGAGCCGCCTTTTCCCCGTGCTCTCTCCTCCAAGAACTCTGGGCTCCTCCAAGAACTCTGGGCGAGTGAGAGCGCTGTTGTCAAATCTTGCAATCTCTAGTTCCCCTGCCTGGCAGCCAAAGGTTTTGTCTCCTTTGTGAGCGTAGATGGCCCTTAAAGACCGGTCATTAGTTGCTTAGCAACAGAATGGGAAAAATTCCTCTTGCCCCCTGCTCCCCCCCCCCAACCTTCCACATTATCTACCCTGAATTTTTTCCATTCCAACATATTACATTGAACTTAAACCTTTAAACTATATACATACAAGCATTACTCTGATTATATACATACGGGTATCGATACAGGCACAGTGTTATGGGCAGTTCAACCCCAACTGAGGTCCCCCTGAGGTATGCGTCGTGTCTCTCCATCCTCTTGCATCACCCACCAGGTACACCCTGGTCCCTCAGCGAAGACTACCCCACAGGTGGGTCTGTCTTTGCTCAAGGCAGAGTTAATCCAAACAATTTTTCCCAACATGCCTCTCATTTGCCCACTGGAACCTTATCCCCGTCTGCTGTTTGCAAGGGTTCAGATTGGGCAGGGCCAGCCCTGTTGGTGGAGCCTCGGGTGTTAACTAGCCAGGTGGCCTTGGCTAAATGCTGTTCCCAATTTCTGAAAGTCCCCCCACCTAGAGCCTTCAAGGTGGTTTTTAGCAGGCCGTTGCATCGCTCTACTTTACCAGCAGCAGGTGCATGATGAGGAATGTGGTACACCACTCGATGCCATGTTCCCTAGCCCAGGTGTTTACAAGGCTATTTTTGAAATGAGTCCCGTTGTCCGACTCAATTCTCTCAGGGGTACCATGCCTCCAAAGGACTTGCCTTTCAAGGCCCAGGATGGTGCTGCGGGCAGTGGCATGAGGCACAGGGTAGGTCTCCAGCCACCCCGTGGTGGCTTCTACCATTGTGAGCACGTAGCGCTTGCCATGGCGGGTTTGAGGCAGTGTGATGTAATCAATCTGCCAGGCCTCACCATACTTGTATTTGGTTCACCTTCCCCCATACCACAGGGGTTTCACCCGCTTGGCTTGCTTGATGGCAGCGCATGTCTCACAGTTATGGATCACCTGGGAGATACAGTCCATGGTTAGATCCACCCCTCGGTCTTGTGCCCACTTATAGGTGGCATCTCTGCCCTGATGGCCTGAGGCATCATGGGCCCACCGAGCTAGGAACAGCTCTCCTTTGTGCTGCCAATCTAAATCTACCTGTGACACCTTTATTTTTGCAGCCTGATCTACCTGTTCATTGTTTCGGTGTTCTTCATTAGCTCGGCTCTTGGGGACATGGGCATCCACATCACGAACTTTCACAGGTAGCTTCTCTACCCGAGTGGCAATGTCTCGCCATTCGTCAGCAGCCCAGATTGGTCTTCCTCTACGTTGCCAGTTGGCCTTTTTCCACCTTTCCAACCAACCCCACAGAGCATTGGCTACCATCCATGAATCGGTGTACAGATATAGCTTTGGCCACTTCTCTCTTTCAGCAATGTCCAGGGCCAGCTGAATGGCTTTGAGTTCGGCGAGTTGGCTTGATCCACCTTCTCCTTCTGTAGCCTCTGCGACTTGCCGTGTGGGGCTCCATACAGCTGCTTTCCATTTCCGGTTTGCCCCCACAATACGACAGGAACCATCAGTGAAGAGAGCATAGCGTGTTTCATCTTGTGGCAGTTGGTTGTACGGTGGAGCTTCCTCTGCACGAGTCACCTGTTCATGCTCCTCTTCATCGGTGAGACCAAAGTTTTCACCTTCGGGCCAGTTTGTGATTATTTCCAAGATCCCAGGGCGATTCGGGTTTCCAATACGGGCACGCTGCGTGATGAGGGCAATCCATTTACTCCACGTGGCATCGGTGGCGTGGTGGGTAGAGGGAACCTTTCCCTTGAACATCCACCCCAGCACCGGTAGTCGGGGTGCGAGGAGAAGTTGTGCTTCTGTGCCAATAACTTCCGAAACGGCTTGAACACCTTCATAGGCTGCCAGAATTTCCTTCTCTGTGGGAGTGTAGTTGGCTTCGGACCCTCTGTAGCTTCGGCTCCAGAATCCCAGTGGACGACCTCGAGTCTCACGAGGCACCTTCTGCCAAAGGCTCCAGGACAGACCATTGCCCCCAGCTGCAGAGTAGAGCACGTTCTTCACTTCTGGTCCTGTCCTGACTGGGCCAAGGGCTACCGCATGGGCAATCTCCTGCTTGATCTGGGCGAATGCCTGTTGTTGTTCAGGGCCCCAGTGGAAATCATTCTTCTTGCGTGTCACCAGGCAGAGAGGGCTCACGATTTGGCTGTACTCAGGGATGTGCATCCTCCAGAAACCTATGGTGCCTAGGAAAGCTTGTGTCTCCTTCTTGTTGGTTGGTGGGGACATCGCTATGATTTTATTGATGACCTCGGTGGGAATCTGACGCCGTCCATCTTGCCACTTCCCGCCCAGGAACTGGATCTCTTTGGCAGGCCCCTTGACTTTGCTCCTTTTGATGGTGAGACCGGCTTCCAGAAGAATCTGGATGATTTTCTCTCCTTTCTCAAACACTTCTTCTGCTGTGTCCCCCCACACAATGATGTCATCGATGTACTGCAGATGTTCCGGAGCCTCACCCTTTTCCAGTGCAGCCTGGATCAGTCCATGGCAGATGGTGGGACTGTGTTTCCACCCCTGGGGCAGTCGGTTCCAGGTGTACTGCACGCCCCTCCAGGTGAAAGCAAACTGAGGCCTGCACTCTGCTGCCAGAGGAATGGAGAAAAATGCATTTGCAATGTCAATAGTGGCGTACCACTTTGCTGCTTTGGACTCCAGTTCATACTGGAGCTCCAGCATGTCTGGCACGGCAGCGCTCAGTGGTGGAGTCACCTCATTCAAGGCTCGATAGTCCACAGTCAATCTCCAATCTCCATCAGATCTGCGTACAGGCCAGATGGGGCTGTTGAAGGGTGAGTGGGCCTTGCTGACCACCCCTTGGCTCTCCAGCTCACGGATCAGCTTGTGGATGGGAATCACAGCATCTCGATTCGTTCGATACTGCCGGCGGTGCACTGTCGAGGTGGCAATTGGTACCTGTTGTTCCTCCTCCTTCAAGAGTCCAACTGCAGAAGGGTTCTCTGATAGTTCAGGCAAGGTGTTTAATTGCCTAACGCCCTTTGCCTCAACAGCAGCTATTCCAAAAGCCCACCTGAGTCCTTTCGGGTCTTTGAAATAGCCATTCCGGAGGAAATCTATGCCCAGAATACACGGGGCCTTTGGACCAGTCACGATGGGATGTTTCTGCCACTCCTTCCCAGTCAGGCTCACCTCGGCTTCCACCAGTGTCAACTCTTGTGATCCTCCTGTTACCCCAGCAATAGAAATGGGTTCTGCCCCAACATGTCCCGATGGCATTAGGGTACACTGCGCACCTGTATCAACCAATGCTTCGTATTTTTGTGGCTCTGATGTACCAGGCCATCGAATCCACACAGTCCAAAAGACACGGTTTTCCCATGCCTCTACCTGGCTAGAGGCAGGGCCCCTCTAGCCCTGGTTGTCATTCCCTTCCTGGGCATACATTCCACCGTCAAGGGAATCTGACACAACATCTTCCCTTCTGCTGTACTCAGCAGGTCGGCTACGGGAAGCTGAGGCTACCTTGGCTCTGGCAGAACCCCCTTGGCTAGCATTGCCCTCCTTAAGCTGGCGCACACGTTCTGCCAGGACAGAAGTCGGCTTCCCATCCCACCTATTCATGTCTTCCCCATGGTCATTCAGAAAGAACCACAACTCAGCTCGTGGGGTGTACCCTCTCTCTCTAGCGGGGGGACGTCGGGCTCTGGTGTTGGGGCCTGTGACTCTCACTGGTGCCACACTGGTTTTCCTCATCTCCTCCCTCATCTCCCTCATCTCTTCCTTCAACTCCTTAACCACAACAGAGATCTGAGCCTGCATTGGGCCATTGATCACACTTGCATAATGCCTGAGCTTGTCAGCTACAGAGCTTACTGTCTCACGGTTGTCATCGGCATTAATTGTTGCAATGTAGGTGACATATTGGGTTGGTCCTAGACTTGCCAGGTTCCACAACATTTGCCCTGTGCACCCGACCTTGTCAGGATCATTTTCATGCTGTCCATCCCTCCCAAAAAGCACCTCCTGTACTGCCACTTCTTTCAGCCGTTGGATCGCTTCCTCAACGGTCTTCCAGGGCAATCTACAGTAGCTCTCCTGCATTCTGTCTTTGTGAACAAACCTCTCTCTTACACTCATTAAAAGCCTCTCCCAGAGAGAAATGGGTCCTGCGTCCCTCACGAACACCTTGTCAACACCCGCGTCCAGGGCCACGGATCCCAAATTCCTGGCCTCACCACCATCCAGCTGCACGCCTGGGCCCATGCGGTCCCAAACCCGAAGTAACCAGGTTGAGAAAGCCTCGCCCTTCCGCTGCACAATGTCATTGTGCAGAGTACGGATAGTGTCGTACGACAGGGACTCGGTGATGATTATAGGCTCAGGCTCCCCTACTGGTTGTGAGGGCCCTGGTTCCCCATCATCATCAACTGGGCGTACTGATTTGGTCTTATACTTCCTCCGCTGCACAGGGGCAACTGCTGCTGGCTGTGACTGCCCTTGCAATTCAGCTGGAACCTGGACGGTTGTAATGTCCGTGGGTTCCGCTGCTGCACCATCCAACTCTTCCCTTGTGGGGTAAGGAGAGGGCTTCCCACCAGCTGAGGAAGTGTATTCCCTCAACACCTGACGTATCTTTTCCTCCATTACCTCCATCCAATTTGGTTGGTTCATTTCTGGGGCAGGCTGTTGGACAGGGTCAGGCCATGGGGCAGGGTCAGGCTCAGGGACAGGGTCAGGTTTGGGCGTACTCTCAGGCTCTGGGACAGCCTCGGTCTCTGTAGCAACATCCCTAGTCCCTGTGGCAACATCCCTAGTTTCTGTGGCAACATCCCTAGTTTCTATGGCAACATCCCTAGTCTCCGTGGTGACATCCCTAGTCCCTGCAGCAACATCCCTAGTCTCTGTGGCAAGATCCCTAGTCTCTGGGGCCGCATTCCTATTCCCTGGGGCAGCTGTTAGAGTGGTTACCTAGCGCAGTCTCCCCCTTTCTTGGGATGCAAAGAAGAATAGACCTATCAGCAACGCCAACCACTGTACAATGTCATTAGGATTTAGAGAGTATATGAACCCTCTGAGCTCTGGTAGGGTAGGCCCAAAGAAAGGGGTGAAGGATTGAGAAAAAGTTCCCCCTGGTGTCATCTCCTCACAAAAGGTACCATTACCAAACAGACTCCAAAAACATGTACTCACGGTGTTAAAGCCCTGTAACCAAGTGCCCGCCGTCCAAAGGATGTGAAAAATCCATAAATTTCTCATCTTATTGACCGATTGTGAGAACTGGATAACAACCACCATGACCTTAGTCATAAGACCCATCTTTAGACAGGGAGCTGCAAATGGGAAAAATGTGGCCACGAGAATGTGCCAGCCAAACCAAGGTATGTTAGACCACATGGTGCCGCTTAATGAGGTTTCTATGTTCAGCGCCCTAAAAATGGGTCTCCCAGAAACTGTTACTCCTTTTGCACCTTTTTCTCTCAATGCCCTCGGGCCCCACGTTGGGCGCCAAAATCTGTCTTAGTTTGATAGACAGGTGTCTGCTAAGGAAGGTGGGAACCTTCCTTAGAGCAGAAAATGTGAACCCCCTTCCCTCCAAATTATTGTAACTTTGGAATCAAGGGCTCTCAGGCAAAGGTATGGGAAAAGGCATAAGAGTTTTTACTAGTATCTAGAACGAGGTAAACAATCAGTAATAAAAACAGTAAACAAGATTTAAAAAAAACAATAACAAAAACAAACAAAAAAAACCTCAGTGGCAAATGTCTCTGGGCTGTCAGGCACTTTCCCGTTTGGTGCAGTCACGGTCACACGCAGCAGGGGCGCTGTTGGGCTCCTAGACCAGCAGGGCAGGTGCAATGACTCCCGGGAAGCTGCAGATGGCGCTGTGGCACGGGGTTAGGTCTGTGTCACGCACGTAATGGCCGACGGGCTGGACCAGGGTGACGTGCAGATGTACAAAGCGCAGCAAGGAGATGGAATGGCCAGGTGGGCTCACCTGAGCCAGCCAGCAGAGGAGGCAGCAGGAGCTCTGCAGCTGTGGCAGGCAAGGCGGAGGGTGGCAGCAGGCAGGGTGAGGAGCGGCAGCAGGCAGGGGGTCTCGTTCTGCTGCAGTGCAGCTGGGAAACGCGCCCTCCCGGAGGGTAGAAGGGGCTGGGATCCCGTCCTCCCCCGTCCCAAGTGAGACCTCACCCAACAGGTAGAGAGAAAAACCAGTGCAAGACCGGGCCTTTTCTGCAGTTGCAGCCAAAATAAAGCAGAGCTGTCTTTTCCCCGTGCTCTCTCCTCCAAGAACTCTGGGCGAGTGAGAGCGCTGTTATCAAATCTTGCAATCTCTAGTTCCCCTGCCTGGCAGCCAAAGGTTTTGTCTCCTTTGTGAGCGTAGATGGCCCTTAAAGACCGTTCATTAGTTGCTTAGCAACAGAATGGGAAAAATTCCTCTTGCCCCCTGCTCCCCCCCCAACCTTCCGCACCTGTCCAGACTGGTGACTGCCCAATATCGTCTTTCGCTGGACAGTAAACCACGGATCTGCTCGATCTTTGGATGCATTTGGAAACAGGTGGGTCATGAGTACTCAGGTGCGGGCTGACTCCCAAAGGAGGGAAGAGAGAAAGGTTGCCTGACCCCACAGTTTTGGAGATGCAGTCCTTGACAGAGTGTGTAAAGGCGAACACAAAAGGTAGCTGTGGCAAGGTAAATTCAGGTAAACTGGTACGTGAGAGGGAAAAAATATTTTATCAAAATGTAGACAAAAGTGATCAGGGATCAGGATTTCAACAACTGACATTTTGTAAAACCAAGATAAAATGAGACCAGAAAAGACAATGAAACATCTGAGCAATGGTAACTAAGTTCTAGTTGTGTCCACAGACAGATGATGTGAGCAAAACTTTGCAAAGCTGTGTATTTCCTTTCAGAGAAATAAAACCCTAACATATCAATGATTATTAATTGAGAAGGGAATCTGTATGAAATGTTAACATTTACAAAATATCCTTCAATAGAAAATTAGGACAGCTTGACAATGATCATGTTCCACACCTGAATGCATATGAAATGAGTAAAGATACAGAGACAGTTCTTGTGTTTCAAGCGGAGAAGTTGTACTGAACAGTGAAGAAGGTAATCAGTCAAAGCAACCAGAAGTAAGAAATGTATCATAGCAGGAAGCATCAGATTATGCTATGGAGCAGTGAGTAAAAACCAGCTAATACCAGAAATAAGGTTAGCATGGAAGACCAAAATAATAATTCTGCTGATATAAATGACTTAAATTAGAATGTAAACCTTAATTGGTACACATTTGTTACTGTTTCTTACTGTACAGTAGTGAAAGTTGTTGTTTACTGCCTTAATAGGCTAAACCAATGTAATTTTGTGTTAAATTACTGCACTAGGTCCAGTTCTGTTGTCAAGAAATTAGTGGCAAAGCTGTGGGACAAATTTGAATTTCTGAGAGTAAGCACTACATCTCAGAGAACGATCCCAGACTGGATTCTGTCCCAGGTAATAAGGTAGCGAAAAATTATGTCTGAAGGAGGGGCAAATATAAACAACAGTCTAGTCATTGCACTGTAACAGGGAAACACAAAGAGCATATCTGTATGTATACATGCACAATAGGAAATGTGTTCTTTGTAGCCAAATTACATTCAACAAGTAATCTACATATTCAGTCCTAGCTTGATATGCATCACCACTCAGCATATATGAAAAAGCACTTGCAGATTCAAGATGAAGAACATACTGCAAATTCTGCTTTCAAATTTAGAAATTCAGCATAGGACTATCTGCACTTGCACACTTTAAGCATTTTAAGCTTTCAGTTCATCTCAAAATAAATGTGCCTACATATGCAGTGTAAAACACATATGAAGACGACACTACAGCTTTTTTTGGATTCCAAATAGTAAAAATGCCAAATGTTCACATATGTTGGCAGAATACCTCATTATAATGGTGCTTATCAATAGAAATCAATTTAAAATAATGTTTAAGGGCAAGCTTTCTTGAACAAGAGTGAGATAGCTGTTTGACAAATCAACAATTTCAGTGCTGCTCTCTTCACTGTCTCATCTCACTTAAGGAAGTCTTGCTGAACACATATTCTCCCCTAAGAAAGACTGAGAAGATAGTGCTGTCACACTCCTTTCTAAAGCAACCTGAGAGCACTGCATGGCTGCAACTCTGCCAGGGATGAATGAACACCAAGGTGATTATATCAACGTACATGAATGTCTACTGCAACCTATTAATATTGAATACTAAATTATATTAAATTGACAATTACCAACAAAAACAGTAACAATAAGAACGTGCATGCTTTTTCTTGTTTAAAACACAGATGTGTACTGTGATCTTTAGTTTCTGTATGATGCCATCATGTAAGAAAAATTATCTGAATCATAAAATATTTTATCTCTTGTTCTGCTCAGTCCTCTGCTAATAGGATTAGGACATATATATATATATGTATTTTTGCAGTTTGTCTTCTACACCGGATCACCGAGGAAATTATTCCTACATGTTTGTCAAAATATAACCAGTAACCAGAAAAGGAGAATATCTTTTTATAATATTGTAGTTTAAATATAGTGTCAGAATATAAGTAATACCATAGGCCAACATTACTTTAGGCAAATTTTGGAGTGGTTGTAACTGCTCTGTACATATGCCTTATTTAGGCATTTTTACAGAGGTATTTAATTACAATGCCATGTCTATCTTGTTCTAACCCAGAACAAACACTCAGATTGGTTGGATTCCTCTATTTGGCCTCTTCTGAAAAATAATACTGAAAACTGATGAAGAGCTATAAAATTTAGTATGCATTGGCATGGAGGAATTTCACAAATAACTGTATTTACTGTTAATGGATGGCTGCTTCAAAGTCAGCACAATTTCAGAATTGGCACTAGAAAGAAGTTAAATGTCACAAAGCATACAATATGGGACAAACAGTGGGTTTGATTATCTACATCTGTTTTATCCTCTCCAGTGAAGAAATTTATGCAATTTATACACATAGAATTTGTGTACAATAATTTATACATGTATTGCTGATTTGACACAATATTCCTAGACTTACAGAAAAGCTAAGAAGTTAATTGTATATTACTTGATTTCAAAGTAAAATGTGCCAATGAGGATTTGTAAACCCAAATCAGAAGCCATCCAACATCTCAATAACGAAGAAACTGGTATTTAGCTTGCATGTAGTTTTTGGTACTGTGAAGTTTATGAAGAGCTTCATAATCCAGATCTCTAGGAGCACTTTGTAAACAAGAGAAATGATAGCTGTGTCAATATGATCACTGGGAGCAAACACATCAACCAATCTGTGCAGTTGAAGTTGTGTCTGAAATACCATGTTTGTCAAAAATTAAAATGAAAAGGATAAGATTTGGTATTGTTATATTCTACTTGACTTCTATTTTTCCTACCTTGGAGGTTGTTCGACCAATTGGATAAGTTGTCCTCTGCATAAAAATTAGGGATGGAGATGAAGTATACCCATTGGGCCAAATTCCCAGTACTCCTGAGATAAAATGAACAGAGAAAAGCAAAATGAACTGAAGTAAATAGAAACCTGTATCATTAATTTAGTACTGCTTTATGATCTACTGTTTTAAGGTCTTAGACCTCCAGCTGCTTGTCATAGACAGTAACAGAAGTAAGAGAAGCAGCTTGCATTTGCTGTCATTCTTGTTTCTTTTAAATGTGGAAATCTGGCAGCTGTGACCATCTAGAAAGTTTATCCCAGTGCTTCTTCTTTTTTTTTTTCTTTTTTTTTTCTTTTTTTTTTTTTTTTCCCCCCCCCGAAGCGCATTGCTCGGGAAGACCTGATATTTCGGCATTCTGAGATTTGTTCTCCTCCCACCTAGAGACAGAGTTCTAGCTTTGTTTACCTGTAGGTGACAGTTGAGCTCATAAGGTCTCAGGCTTTCAGCAGTGAAAGAGGTGATGACTATTTTGTGTGTGGGGGTAGAAATCAATTTTAAATGTTCAACCAATTTGTTTAGGTAGCAGTTTGGATTGTAAAACCTTTGGCAGAAGTTCTGATCATGGCAGCTGGGCAGAAAAAGATCTGTATTACTGATTACATACAGCGCATATTGGGCTTATTTGAGTAGCAGTATGCAAACTGATGTATGCTCACTAATCTGTTCCACCACTTCAAGAGTATTTTCATCTTAAATAAGGCCCAGGAAAAAGGTCACTGCTTTCCAAAAATCAAAGTTGGTATCAGTCAAGATTGATATTCTTTGTTTTTATTAAAGTTAACCCACCATCTGAATTAAAAGCCCAGCCTCTCCATGGGAAAATACCTATATTAAAAATTTTGTCTAAAGGATTTAATGGAGTTGTTTTAGTAGGCGTTCTTTCAGAGAGAAGGGGAGACCTTACCATGGGTGAAAGAAGACCTTTACGATAAGAAAATTCTATCAGATCCTTTATTAATAACGAAGGCTTTCAGAAATTTCAGCTGGTGACATGAGATCAGTCTGTATGGGAAACAGGTTCCTTTCTAATGCAGTGCCTCATGAATGCACACTTACCCCCAAACTCAGTATTATTTGATCCGTGTTCCATCAGAGCCCAAATTTTGAACAAGGATTTTTAAAGCCACTCATAAAGTAAGCTACACTAAATTATTTAGTCTCTTTTCTAAATCTCTTTAAGAAATTGATAGAACACCCCACAATTTCTGGGCACCAGTCCCATCCACCTCATTAGAGTGGAGAAGCAATTTTGTGGGGAGAAATGTGCTAAAAGTGCCAGAAAAATCTGCATGCAAAGACTAGTCTCCAATAATTAGCAAGTAATAAGAAAGAAATCATCACATATGTACAAATGGCAAACTGAGTCATGCCTCAGCAATATGCTTCTTCGCTGTGATTGAGCATGCCAGTTCATTTTCAAAGCAGTAATTTGAATGATGTAAAGGGAGACCCATTTATTTGCTTCCTTCTCTCCCCCACCCTTCTCCAGCAAAAGACAGAGCATTAGTTAAAAAAACAAATGAGGGAAAATTCCCCAAAGAACCTTAGCAAGGAACAAGAAAAACATCCATTGTAAACAGCGGGTGGGTCTTCTGACAGGCTTTGTTTGCAAATGATAACAATTACAGGTAATTTTTCATTTCAATTGGAAGAACAGGTATAAAAAAAAAGGAGAGCAAGAGAAACAGAGAGCGAGTGAGATTTCCCAAGTGCCTTATTCCCTCCCAGGTCTACAACCTAACAGGAGTGTAGAGAGCTCGGTAGTTTCTTCTCATTCCATTAAGTGAGATCTAATTGTGTCTCTTCTGTCTGTTGGCAGATGCGGTTTCTACATAACAACAGCCCAGAGACAGAGCTGCCTGATTAATGCCTCCAGCTGTCATATGCCCCATTATCTGTGCATTTGCATAACTTAATGGTTTAGGACAGGGGAGAGACGATGCTTAATTTAATGTTTAGCAGGCCCTTGATAGCTGAATAATTTAAGAACTGTCAAGGGAGGTCAGTCCTACAGCGATTCAGCAAGACAGCCGTGATTTCTGAATATCATTAAAATCCTTACTTAGGATAATTTGAGAAAAAAAAGAGAAGGGGAGCACGGAAGAACAACAATGCCTGAAAGGAGGCCCTGCTTTTCTGTTAACCATTCCTTCTCTGAAGATTAGGAGAAAGACTTGTTGAAAAAAACCCATCAATTCATAGCATGGACAAGAGAGAAAGGGGTTAACCCCATGCAAGCTCTCTCTTTCTCTCTCTCCCTCCCTCCCTCCTTCTCCCCCCCACCTCCCCTGACCCCTCCTCCTTCCCCTTCTTCCCCCATCCCCCAGTCTTCTCATAACTGAAGGGTGGAAATACAGAATTTTCTTAAATTCATCTAAAAGCCCAACATGCTTTGAACATGAAACACTCTCAGTTTCCCTAGATGCTAATGAATATTATTAAGCTAATCTTCCATTTGTTTTCTAATTATGTGTCAGAAAGCACTTACAGTGGCAGCTGAGGCAACTGCCAGGGTGCATTTATTTATCTTCCAATCCTGTGTCTACTGACCACCTATAGCACAGAGTGATTAGGATCAAATAAAAACGGATTAAAAAAAATCGGATTTTTTTGCAGGTTGATTACGGTTCTTTTCCAAGTTCATTATCTTCTGCATGACATTTGACCCTATTTTAAGAACTGGTAAAATGGAGTTATTTAGGCCTCCCTGTGAAGCATTCTGTAATACAAAAGTGAATGAAAGAAGTAATCTAGGGTTGGACTGATCCACTGTATTGGCTCTGGGTGAGATGAAGCCAGTTTTCCCTACCACAGCCCTTGTAGTGCTGTGCTTTGCCCTGGTGGCTAGAAAGGTGTTGATAACACACCAGTGTTTTAGCTACTGCTGAGAAGCGCTGTCACAGCATTAGCACAGGCTCTCCAACATTCCTCCCCTGACACAGAAGGTGGGCAAGATGTTGGGAGGATGGAGCCAGGGCAGGTGACCCAAACTGACCAAAAGGATATTCCATACCATATGGCATCTGCTTAGCAATGCATTCTAAGAAAAAGAGACAGGAGGGGGAGAAGGCATTTGCTACTAAAACATTTGTCTTTCGGTGCCACCAGTCTGCATCCTGAAGCCCCACTTCCTGGAAAGTGATGGGGCATCATCTGCTGATGGAAAGTAAGGACTAAACTTTGCTTTTCCTTTGCCTTTGTGCACAACCTTTGTTTTTGTTTTACTAAACTGCCTTTATCTTGACCCACTTTTTTTTCCATCTTATTTTCTCCTCCATGTTCTGTAGAGGACAGGAATGGTAGGAATACTTGGTGGGCAACTGACATCCATCTGTCACACCATGCCCTATCTATTTATTAGCCAAAGACTTGCTCAATGAGTCATGGAATAATAGAATCTTAGAATAATAGAATGGTTTGGGTTAGAAGGGACCTTAAAGATCATCTAGTTCCAATGGCCCTGCCATGGGCAGGGACTCTCCCTAACAGACCAGCTTGCTCAGTGCTCAGCCTGGCTTTCAACACTCACAGGGATGGGGTATCCACAATTTCTCTGGGCAACCTGTGCCAGTGCTTCACCATCCTCACAGTGAAGAAATTTTTCCTAATATCTAATCCAGACCTACCCCCCTTCAATCTGAATCCATTCCTCCTTGTCCTGTCACTACACGCTCTTGTAAAGAGTGTCTTTCCATCTTTCATGTAGCTCCCTTCAGGTACTGCAAAGCTGCAATCAGTTCACTCCATAGCTGCCTTTTCTCCAGGATGAACAGTCCCAATTCTCTCAGACTTTTCTTACTGGAGAGGAGTTCAATTCCTCAAATAATTTTTGTGGTTCTCCTCTGGACTCACTCTAACAGGTCCATGTCCTTCCTGTGCTGGGACCCCAGAGCTGATGCAGTGCTCCAGGTGGGGTCTCACCAGAGCAGAGCAGAGGGGCAGAATCCCCTCCCTGGCCCTGCTACCCACACTGCTGTGGATGCAGCCCAGGACACGTTTGGCTTTCTGGGCTGGGAGTGCTCATGGCTGGGTCATGTCCAGCCTCTCACCCACAGCACCCCCAAGTCCTTCTCCCCAGGGCTGCTCTCCATCTGTTCATCCCCAGCCTGTGTTGCAACCAGGGATTGCCCCAACCCAGGTGCAGAACCTTGGACTTGGTCTTGTTAAGTCTCATGAGATTCCCATGGTCCCAGTTCTTGGTATTGTCCAGGTCAATGTATGGCATCCCACCCTTCAGGTGTGGCAACAGCACCACTCAGCTTGGTGTAATCTGCAAAATTGCTGAGGGTACACTCAATCCCTTAATCTAAATCATTAATGAATACGTTAAATAACTCTGGTACCAGTCTGGACCCCTGAGGGTCACCACTTGTCACTGATGTCCATCAGGACTCTGAGCCATTGACTACTACCTTTTGGATGTGACCATCCAACCATGCTGGCTGTGCTGAATCACGTCTCTGTCCTCCATGCGCCTTAGCACATCTTCTGGGATGGTCTGTTCCATGAACTTAGCATTCACAGAGGGGAGGCTGAGAGGGCAGTACTTCCCATGGTCCTCCTTTCTATCCTTTTTAAAGACGGGCACAATATTTCCCTTTTTCCAGTCCCTTGGGACTTCACCCGACTGACATGACTTTTCAAATAACATGGAGAATGGCTTGGAAACAACATCAGTGAATTCTTTCAGGACTCTGGGATGCATCTCATGAGGTCCCACAGGTTGATATACATTCAGGTTCCTCAGGTGGTCATGAACCTGATTTTTATTTACAGTGGGAGGGAGTTCACTCCAGGAGAAAGATTCTCTGCTATTTCTGTTGAGTACATTGCATTTGTCTGGCCCTGTCATCCACTCTCTCAAAACAAAGTTCTGTCCTTCTGAGATCTGACACTTTGAAGATCATATAATTAAGATTTAAACAACTTCAAAACACTGTGATTAATAATTCTGTTAAGAGCAGTATTTGGTACATTCAGTGTTACTTAGTGGAATGACATTATTTACATTTATTACATGAGATTAGTCTGCTTCTTTGCTTGTCGTAAGCAAGCTGACTTTCTAGCCAGCACTTTGCCCCTAAGCACATCTTTTTTGCATACTTTCCTGGGTAACCACGTATTTTCTGGCTTCACCCTCTTTCTTCAATTTTTCTCTGTTCTGCTTTGCCCAGCTGAGTTCACCTGGCTTTAACAGAACCTCCCATGATTTTCCTTAGGTTATTTGTGCGGATCCTCCTTGTAACTGGCTTTTTGGCAGAATGTGCCTTGCTTTAGTTAGTCAATTCAGTAAAATATCTGAACAGATTATTTAATTTCTGATTTAATTTGTATATTGCCTATACATTGTGTATAGGCAATTGCAAATGTGCTGTTGATAAAGAAAGAATCTGTAAAACTCCTAGAGCCTTATGCCAGTGTGTTTGTACATGCCGTCCATATGCATCTCTACACACAAAATTATGTACATACAACTGGATGAGTTACCTCAATTTTTTCCCCCATGTTCTTAGATCAACAGCTTACAGCACCGTCTGACATTGGAGCACCTAGTGTTTCTCTGAGGTTTACAAAAAAGTGTAGGAAAAATTGAATTGGAAGATTACATTGAGTTGAGGAGAACAATTACTGTGGCTGGTTGGCAGCTGCCCAAGATTTTATAAGGGATTGAATACCTCCTATCTTTGTGCCGTTGAAATTTCCTTCTAAGCAATTTTTGTCTTGACATTTGATAGATATGGAAAAGCAACAATTGTCAGCTGAATTAATTATTCAGCTATTTTAGTCTGTAGGTAACCTATGTCTTCACGAGGCAGGGAAGTGTCTTACACTTGACAATGACATTTGGTGGGGTGGGGTAGTTAGGGCTGTTAGAGCATGGAAAGGAGAAAGAAATCTGCTCCTCTATTTAGGGGGCTGTTTTGTCCTTTTTATGGTCTTTCACCAAGGTATGCAATAGTCAGCAGAAGAGGATGAGTGGCATGTTTGTTGGGTGTTGTGTGGTCACTTTTATTCACAGAACTGATCCATGATAGCAAAGTCATGGACAGCTCTGGTTTTTACGGTGGAGGAAAACAGAGATGATGCTGGGGTTTTTTTTTCTTTTCTGGTTTGTTTGTTTAGCTATTTCTTCATTCCAGAAAGCAAGATTTTTTTAACTCACTGATGTTTTTACTGTTTGACTTTCTTTCCAGTTGGTTTGTTTTAAAAAGGGAAATTGAGAAACAAACCTGCATTGTGAGGCTCAGTTTCTGAGAGGTAAATTTCCATAAGGTTCGTTTTTGGCCACTGTCTTTTTGTGGCTTCCTAGCGGGGAATTGATTAGAAGCAGTGTGAAGCCGAAGTAGAAACTGAGATCTTTTATTTGGTGGAAGCATGTAGTTCCAGGTTAGAGAACTCACTTTTAAACATGTAGTCCTGGTCTGTTTGCCTTATAGTTGTTTCGATAATTATTTTCAGAGACAAGTTAAGCGTTAATGCTGGAAAGCCCTAATGACAAGGTTGTCCATTCCTAGGCTTCTGCTAACAGAACAAGAATAAGAAAAAAAAAGGGAAGGCAAAAAAATCCTTATGCTTGCTAGCATAAATCATCACAGTATTTCCAATCAGCACATATGGTATGGTAACATTGCCCATTGCTTTGAGACCCTCTAATGGAAGACCATATGGGCTTCTGCTGCATCAAAACACAATAGGCCTATGTTTAGGACTCCACAGTGACCTGGATTCAGAACTTCCTTGCTTTTATTGGTTTGAATGTCTGCATGAACATTTTTTCTTCCAACACAGTGGGTTTCTTTTCCTTTTTTTTTTTTTTCCTGATTCCTTTGTTCAGTGACAGATTCCAATGGATTGAGCAAGACAAATGTGTGCCTGTGGTTTTTGCATTTCACATGATTTCCTTTTTGCATTTTGTGATGTTTACAGATTTCAGAAATAGCAAGAGAATATTTCAATTGGATGCCTTTATCTGAATAAATAAATGGAGAGAAAAAAAAATTTCTTTTTTTTTGGCGTATCTTTTTTGAATGACAGAAATTGGTTTGGAACCATGGAAATTAGGGTGCTATCCTGAGAATTTCCAATTGTTCATGATCATTGTCCTGTAAAAGTCATTCTCTCTCATGGCTATGCTGAAAGGGCTGAAACACAAAATGTTGTTAAAACTGTGGTATTAGGATGTTGTAAATTTATTTATCTAAAGACTTATACACTACTATTGAAGAAGGCATAAAAAATACCCCTAGATCTGAACACTCCTAGCACACTGATACTTGGTACTAAGGATGTTGGCTATATGTAGAATATAGGTCCTTGCTTTTACCACATTCACTGATCCCTAAAAATAATCAATCAGAGCTGCTTTATTTTTCTTTCCCCTGGGAAAACATGTAAATCCTCCATGGATTCCACGCTGTTTTCACTCGAAAAATTCTTTTCAGTCGTGTGTTTTGGCTACTCATTTTACTGCCCTCCTTGGCTGACTTCAGGGCTCCTAAAATCCTTTTGACTTACATCCCACCAGCCAGCTATGGGTCTTCAGCTCAGTCCTCAGGTGGAGATGGATAGGTGAGCTCCTCCATTTCCTTCTCACTTCTTGGAACAGGAGCAGTTGGTGGCCTCTCCAGGACTGTGTTGTGGTGTACCGGTGACAAATGTCTTTGTGCAGCAATACTCCTCCTTCTCCTTCTCTTAAATTATCTGTTATGCATGGATCAAGGCTAAATCTAATCAGTATTTGGAAGTATGACAAAAGTATAGTCACCAAGGGCTGTGCATTCACCAAGGACCTTCCAAGCCCAGTGTAAGACAGAGGACAGCAGATGGATGTGGAAGACAGATGGGGGCATGGTTATTAACACAATGATAAAGAGTGGTTGGCTGGAGAACAGTTTCCCTTTCTGTTCCCAAAGTGGCCAGGTTTTCTCTGGCAGCTGGGGCTAGCTGGTGGGAATGAGAACAGTCAGAGGAGGGCAGATGTCTTCACATTGGTGAGCAGGGAAATAGGGCATAAAGCTCCCTTCAAGTGATAGCTCTTCTGCAACCAAGATGGGTTTAAATCGATTTTGCAGACTGGGGTTTTGAGAAGCACAAGGTTCAAATGACACTGGATGTATATGGAAGCAAAAGGGGCTGAAATTAATCGTGCAAGGGCTCAAACTATGGCAGAGGGATGCATGGATGCACTGAGGCAGAAAAGTCAGATATAACTTACTTAAAGTATAAGCGTATGTATGTCAGTTTTCTATAAGAAATATTGCTGAGCAAGAGTACAAGTTTAACAATCTTGCAAAGCGATAACGTTACCATATTCCAGCATCAGGTAGCTGTTTATTTTGTATCTGCTTCTTCTGTAAGTGATATTGCTCTGATGGCCATGCTGTGTGAATTCAAATTGAATTGTATTACTTGACATTACAGTACAATATGTAGCAAGTTAAGTGGTCAGCATAGCTCTGAACTCTTGGTCATATTTGGGTAGAGAAAAGTAGAGATTTTTGGTAAATAACTTTAATTGCTCCATGTATCTCCCCTATGCAGCTTTTTTTTTTTTTTTTTTTTTTTAAACTTTCCTTTTACGACTTCTGTCTTCAGTGCTCTGCCACACCAATCAAGTTCCTCTACTCGTCTCAGTCTTTTAAGTTTTGGGCCAATTCAAATAAATCTCATAACTATGTGAAATTCTTGATTTTGAAACATGGGCCTGAGAGTTCTGTGAAAGATGGCAGAATGGAAAGTAATTGCTGATCTAGACCTATTGAGAAGCAGAAAGAAACAGGGAATCTACGTGTTTCTCTTCTATCCTTCTGAACTGGATGGGTTTCCTCCAAATCTCAAAATTAGGTTTGGTTTTAGGGAAAAGTTCCAGTCAGCATTTCCTCTTCTGAATCAATTTCAAAACATAAATCCTGTGATAAATGCTTGATCTCCTGCATATAGATTCAAAAAACACTTCTTGGTTCTGTCTTTTTCTGTCAAACAGAAAACATGAGAAGTCTCACATTCATTTTCTTCCACTCACACTTGTAGTGGAAGACAATGCATACATTCTTCTGCTGCTCTAGGTATTGCCTGCATAAAAATTTAAAAATAAAATATCCTTCTCCTTTTGTTTCCAGTGGCAATTAGGATGGCAGGTTAATCAAGACTTCATCTGAATCCTGCATTCTTCAACTCATCATAGCAAATCTCTTCTAATGTAGCTGTCCATTCCATTCAAAGCAGACTTTTTAAAAGGACTCTGGCAATGTTGCAGATTAACTTCACTGAAAAATCCCTTAGCCTTTTTCTTAACTAGCCACATATGAATTAAAACCCAGAAAGACTGCAGGCGTCCCAGAGAAGTGGCTATTAGGAGCGTAGCTGGAACAACCTCAGTGCCCAGAATTGAAATCTAAGGAGATTTGGAGAGAGTTCTTGGCAGAGTGTCATGATTCCCTGTGACCTGGGGAAATCCCTTACACTTCCTCTGCTCAAGGATCCTCATTTGCAAAAGAAGAACTTCTCTTTGCTTTAAGGGTCCTGCACCATTAATGACAGTGAGTGCTCAGCTTCTGAGCTGATGCAAGTCAGTCAGATATATGCTGGTAATATTTAACCTGTCTTGTGCCTTTCAGGGTAATATGTGCAAAGAATACAATTTTCCCGTACCATACACTGTACTACATATAATCTACAGGATCTAAATGCATATCCAGAGAATGATATTTTGTGATGGGACTGACACTTCTGAAGAAGTGGTTAAAGATAGTCTTTCAAGAGATAGAACAATTTGGCTCAAAGCCCTGGATATTTGAAAGCTACCATGAGCTCAGAAGAGAAGTCAGTTGCAATCTCCTGCTGCCTCAACTGTGTCCTGAGCTGCCCTGCAGTCTGAGTTAGGGAAGAGAATGGCATTTTGTATGTATTGAACTGTTGTTTTTCTTCTTTTAGCATCTTCTGCAGCTGGCATATAATGAAAGGCCATCTATTTAAAAGCATTATGTTTCTCTTCCAAGGTATTCATGATAAATGCACAGATTGCAGTAATGATAGTGATGGAGCTTGTATTTTTGCTCGGCCATCAAAATAAAGAAAATATGTCCAAAATAAATTCTTCTAGGGAGCTCTAGCAAAAATCTCTTTAAAATGTTACAAATAAGGGATGTTGTGAAAACTGGGATAAAATAAGTGCTGGTCCGCTCAGCTCAGCCTGAGGTGGAAATATGTCCCGTCAAGTCACTGTTTCTGTCTTTGGTTTTATGGGTTAAAGCCCATCAGGAATACAATTCTGTCTTAAATCTTCTGGTCTGTGTCATGAGTAATAGATTTTCAGTTCCCAAGGGATCAGAATAATTGAATATATTCAAATTTAACTCAACATTTAATACCTAATTTTATTACTGAATTCGGAGTTTCTTTTGAGTATCATATGTGGAAATCTAAGGGAATGGAAATGGAAAGCAGGAATATCTGTCTAGAAGTCCACCCTGCGAAGCAACTCCCATTTCTTTATTCTGGTCAACAGCTCATGAAAATATGCTTTAAATGAAAAAGATTCTGAGCTTTTGTCTTTACACAAATACATATAGTAATGAAACTCTCTGAGCTGTGAGGGGTTCAAGTACTTGTTTTCACTGACCAGGTACAAAGCTAGTTACATATGTGCATTCCTGTGCTGACAGCTTCTGTTAACTTTTAATAAAGGAGCAAATTATTTTTTCAGCAGTACCTACTTGAGCAATATTTCATTTGATATCTATGTGAAATGATCTAGCAGACATGAGGAAGTTCTGTTCCCCACAATAATGATGGTTTCAGAAAATAGTCCCACATGATCATGGGATCAAAAGCACAGGCAATGTGTGAATAAGCACGGAGACTGAATATTAGTTAGTCCTTAAAGCTGCTCTCATTTTGCCAAGCTGATACAGAGAAGCTGGTAGGCAGTCTAAAGAAGACTGTGGTTTTGTTTTGTTTTGTTTCTTGCCTGAGCACATGTTAAAAAAGTGCTGTTGATTCTTGACCTACTGGATACTGAAGAAAAACTACTGTTGAATATTACCTGTAATATTTCAGTTGTATCTTGAGAAGAATGTGGTAGATGCTAATTGTCCTGGGAGCCTGGTGATCTGTTTTTCACTGTGGATGTTAGCTTATCATTAGTGCCCTTAATGAATTTTTGAAACATGGTTCAATAAAAAATTAAATTGTTGCCCTGTCACCTCTGTCAGCACAGCACTCTGTCAACTATTGATGTTCGGCCCCTCACTTCGCAGATATTAAAAGGCATTAGTGCAGGCAGAGCTATTTTTCAGTTGGAGAAAGTATCTGTCCATTTACCTTGCCCTCAAATTCAGGATTGTGAATACACTTCTGAGAGGGGGTGGAAAAACTCTTGGCTTTTCCTAACAAGTTTGAGTGAAACGTTCTGCTATTAAGGAATCAAGTGCAGGAATTAAGGTCTTGCAAGCAATTGTATAGTATCAAATCAAGGCCAAGAGTGAAGCCAAATTCTTACCTTGCAGAGATGCTTTGCAGTTTCTCCTGATATGTAGCTTTCCAAAAAAGAGTCCATTTAAAAATTGCAATTTTGTTTCATCTGCAGAGTAAGAGGGTCTTGAGAGAACTACATGTAAGTCTAACTGCAAGGAAAGGGTCAGACTGAGAATGCTCCTGGCACCAGGTTATATATTCCTTTATGCTCTCTGAAATTGTGCTGCTTATTCCCAATTGTATTAAAAAATTGTTTCCTGTGGTGAACAATTGTTTCCTTGCAGTGACCAACAAATATGCAGTAGAATGGGATGTAGGGATTTACTTGTCCTTTTTCTTATTCCTCCCTGTCTGCACGTTTGTTGTTACCACAAGGAACAGGACACTGGTTTAAACCAGTGTTCACTTCTCTGCAATGTGCATGTCTATCTATTACAAGGGTAAAGAAACAGTGAGAACAGTAAATATAGTCAGCATTTAATTTAAATTTTTCTGTTGCATTCGTGCCAACTACTAACTAACATTGTTTAGTGTTAACTTCCCTCCATCTACTTCTGACAGGCCACTGTGTATTCACCAGCTTTGTTTTTTGTTTGTAAATAACTCATCTAAACTAAAGCAATTTAAGATCTCCTCCTCACCTTTGTCAATAGAAGAGATATGTGCTGTTACTCACTTTATCAGCCAGTCAAGCAATGCTGTTTCAGAGCCTGATCCAGAGCCCATGCAAAGACTCCTACTGGGTTAAATGTGTTTGAGATCAAGCTCTTAGCAATGGCAGCGCTTTATTAAATCACAGTCTTGCAACCTTTGATGGGCTGCATACCTTTGCAGCTCTCTATCACCTGCTATCTTTAGGATTTTCTTTGTTTTTTTAAGGATTTTATTCTACCCAAGCAACCCTGACCTATGTTCTGTACAGCCTCACTGAAAGTAAATAGAGTTTTACAGACTGTAAGTCAGAACTGACTCTGATTCTCTGATGTCGTCTTTTTTTGATCCAAAGTTCACTCTCATGGTAGCTTGTCTCTTCCCCTCATCTGCTTTCAAAATTTCATTTCTCTCTTATTTCAGTGTTTCCAGAGCTCTGGCCCCATCACTCTAAATCTCTGTCTCTGTCTATTGGGCTGCCTTCTTCCTCTCAACTGCCAGATCTTTGCTGGCTCCCAGCAGTCTTCTTTCCATCCTCAAGTGCCGTAATGTGTTTGTTGTTATTTAATGAGTTGCCAAAGATGGGTGAGCCCACACTCTTATTCTGTCTCCCAGCACTCTTAGATGGAGGGCATGATAAATACAAGCCAAACTAGTCTTTTCTTCTAAGGAATCTTAAACTCCTAATAGGCAGGCCTTTCCCGTTCTCCAAACTAGATAGGCTCGTATCCTCTGACAATAACTTGATAATACTCCATTGACTTCAACAACATTACTTTAACTGTGACTGGAATTTACACCTTAGTATAAATGGAGCTTGTGTTTCACATAAATCACTAGAAACTAGTTAGATGTATGCAAATTAAATTAAATATCTGATGTCAAATTACTGCAAGTTCCCGAATTAGTGCTGATTAATATCAAATCTTAAATTTGTGTGTGAAGTGAAATTAAAATTATCATTATCTAATGGAAATAGCTCTGTACTAAATCTTCAGTGACAGTCATGAGTTTAATAGTCTAACAAACCACTGGATGTCTCTACTGTGCCATATCAGTCCAGTTAAAAATATGTATATCAGCCACAAAAACCTACTTATAAAAGAAGGAAATTTGAACATGGAAATATTTGAAATGATGGGACAAAGATTTGAGATGAATCTCTCACTGGATGTGCTATGAAGATGTTACCTATACGGTACATTAAAATTCAACTGATTCTTACAAATAAAGAAGTTCCTTTTCCTTTTATAATTTAGGTGGTACCTGTTCTTCAGAGGTATAGAAAACTACAGATCTCTAGTGGAGTGATTTTTGGCTGCTTTTGTTTCCTTAACTCAGCTGAATGGCATTCAGATTTAAATTTTAGTCTTCCTTCCTCAAGCACCCTCCTAATGCCTTATTCCTACGCTGTCCCTCTCCATGGACCAGAGGTGATGAAGATAGTGCTCTGGAAACTCTAAATGTTAATTAAATAACAAAAGGCTACATGATAACCAAGGCAATTTAAAACAGGAAGGATAAAATCATAAAGACAGGAATACCTAAGGGTGTCAAATGTATTACATGGGCTATGTGCTTATATATGTAAGGGAAAGGGGATGAACCTTCCAATAGATACCAGCTCGATTTAGTCACCATGGCTACACAAGATTTGTTCTGGCTGTCCCTTCAAGCTGTTTTTCCAGTGAGAAGGATTACAGGGCTGTGAGGTTTCTGTGGGGCAGGCACCACATTGCTTCTGAGACAGGCTGGCAGCAGCACGTCCAGGCACCTGATGAGAAGGCTACAGGCATTTCCTCGTTCAGAAATACCTTGTTCTTATACCTCACCAGGTATAAGAAAAGCTGTGTTTCAAAGTGAGGCTGGTTTTGTTTGCTTGGCATCCTGTGCCACTCTCTTGGGGGCTGCTTGTATTCTGTATCAGCATGTATTAGTTTGCTAAAGGATTCCAAAACCACTTAGTGACTTGCATTGTGCAGAGTGGGTGTTCTGCACACCAGATTAAATAGTGACTAAATGACCCAAGTTGTTCCTTCGAGTCTTGTTTTGATTTGAAGTTAAAAAAAAAATGAAGCATAAAAATTAATCATAAACAACACCACCACATGATTTTCAATTTATCACAAAACTACCCATCTGTCAGAGTAGTTATAAGTCATTACCAGTATGAACGCTTTTGCTTATTTGCAGTCCCTCACGCAGTCACTTCCACTTCTAAAGATGAATCAGGATGTGAAAAATGTGTGCCTGGTTTGAGAACTGGGAGTTATGACAGTCAAATGCTTCTTTGCCATGCCAGTAATGACGACTCACTGGCATCTCTAGTATAGCTGCTGGGTATTCATGCAGAAGAGATGCCATGTGTGATGCTAGAAGGCAGTGATGGCAAATTATTGTGTTAGGCTAGCAAAGTGGGAATTTACAGAGTGTTGTCAGATACTCATGAATTATTCTTACCAGGAAAAAGGTAATAAATGGGAGCTAGATACTCTTACATCAGTCTTAATAACCATGACTGTAGTTGGTACTTCCATTTAGTTTTTTATTATCTGTTTGTATTTTTTTTTTAATCCATAAAAATGTTGAAACAGAAAAAGCAATTATCTATAATGCCAGTGGATTCAATTTTACTTCATCCCAAAACTTTGGTCTGAGCAGAGCAGTTGAGTTTTAAAAAGACTGCTTTGCCCTCCTGTATCTATAATAAATTCGTGCATAGCAAAGTTTAAATATGCAGCTTCAGGGAACAAAGGAAGCCACTAAAATGTAGATAAATCAACAGCTTTTGTTCAAAGGAACTTTTTCACCTCTTCAGTGGCATGAAACGTGCAACAAAAAACCCAGTATTTTGAATTTTATCCTGCCTTTCATTCAAAGCACTTTGGAAAAAAAAAAAAAAAAAATTAGTCTCCCCTCATGATACAATGTTTGCAAATGTTGATATTTCAGTTTTAAGGGTCAGTAGGTCAAGACAAAATGAGGAGCAATTGTTTCTTGAAAGTCTGTCAGAGGCAACCTATACTATGAGCTAGGAATAGGACATGGATTATAATAAGATAAAAGTCCTGTTTACTGGTTTTTGGAAATTAAATCATGCAGAGGACAAGTCTTTAAAGAATCTAGTCTACTGGTCATGGTAAAGGATAAAAACTCACCAGCTGACAGCAGGTGTTTCTGCATTGAGAGGAGAATGAAAGTAAACATATGTTAACTCTACTGGCAAACACACTCCTCTGCTCATGGCTTGAGCTAGGTCAGGTCTGTAACTAAGAGTAAGTCAATGCCTGATCTCATTGGGCATTTAGCTCTTAGTCTCTATGTCAGTTTGAGACCCACAGAATGGTAATAAATGTGTCCTTTTACCTTGCAGCACCCTTGCAAATATGACTATATGGATATGAATGGGTTTCATGTGCTTAGCTGAATCTGCAAAAATAAGTGTTGCATATGTTTTGCCAAATATCTTACTTGCTTTGTCCAGATCCCTATGTACCTTGACCCATATTGTGCATATCAGACACAAAAATTTATTCCTTTTTCCAACCTGTGGCATTTCTCTAATATATACCTCTTAGTCTTGAATTTATACAAATTTTGCTTTTCCAGAATAATCAGGCTTGCAATTTCCCTTGGGGAGAATATTTGCTACTTCAGTAAATTTTCTGACACTCATTCTGCACATCTTGACTCAGTATCCATTCATACCATTATATCCTATGCATTCTCCAGGTAACTCCATTTATTACTTATGTTTTTCTAGCTTTAGAATATTTGACATCTCCTATTATGTCTCTCCACCATGCACTGAGATGTCACTGAGCCAGGCTATCATGAAGAATTAGCTCCTGTAATTCTGCCTCATTATTCACTTGTGGAGCCTTAGTTTTTGAGGAGCTCTGGTGTAAACTCCCCACCTGTTTGTCGATATATTTTGGGCTGTGGACTAAATGCAACATGCCAAATGTGTATAAATGAGAATTGTACAAGGCGAGGACAAGCCCATTTCAGTTTCCTCATATGACACCCAAATCCAAGCACTTTGGTTCTTTTCACTGCTCTGTATCTTTATGAACTCTGCATTGCCACCTCCTACCTCTTCTCCATTCTGCATAATTAATGCAGAGTATTTCTGCCTGGAAAGTATATCTCCCACCAGCATAGTGAATGCTTATTTCTCTTCAACAGCTTTCATTAAACTCACTGAACTTTTCCCAGTGAATTGCTCAAGAAACCTCTCTTACCACCCTCTGGTTCCTGAGCTGTTGTCCAGCCTGAGCAGCTTTAAACAGCTGCTTCAAACCATCCATCCAGCCCATTTTTTGTGTGCAAGTGTTGTGCTCAGATTGTGATGACTCATTTGGCTATTCTACCCGTGGAAGTAACTTCTCTAGATGCCTTAATCAATTAGGCTTGGCCTGTCTGTCTAGGACAGCCCAGGGCTCTCTCTCCAGCTGTGGAGGGATTTGCTTCTGCAGTCCTCAGGTCTCTGCTGTGAACCCAGCACGACTACAGTGAAAACAGAGGGTGAACTGCAGCCTGCATCCCTTACATCAATGCCAGGGATGCTCTGTAGTAAAGTGTGGCTGTTCCCTGTGCTTCCTGCATCAGTAGGCTTTCGGCAAGGCTCCCAAGGGCTGTGCCACTCCCCTGAGCAGGCTGGAGGGCAGGAGGCTTCTGCTTAGGTTTCTCAGAGGCACTGATGATCGTGAGAGTGAGGTTGCAGTCAAAGTGGACTAATGATATTGCCAGAGGCTTGAAGAAGGAGGGGGAGATAGAGCAGAGCTGCCTTTGAGACAGGAGGCTGCAGGAGGACTGTGATTTTTACAACTCTTCTAAAAGGCTTTTAATGGTTTGCTTCATGGCCTCATTAAGGGAACAGTGTTAGAGCTTCAAAAAGAGCCCTCTGCAATTCTTGTGCTTGGTGGGTAATGCATGTCACAACATTTATCTATAGCAAAACAAAGGAGTGCAGAGCTACACTGCATGGTTGGACCTTAAAGAAAAGAGCTAGAACATTTCTGCTTTTACCCTCTCCTCTGAATCCTTGCAATAATTAGCCAAAGTAAAATGAATATTGGCTTATGCTTAACTGCCTTTCCAGCATGTTACTCTGCATTGACCCAGTAGTGCTAAACCAATTATTTTTTGAACTTTATGGCTTTAAATAATCCACTGCTTTAAAACTCCCTCTACCCCTCAGCTACTTAACCACAGGCCCGACTGCCCTAAATCCTTTTCTTATACTTTGTAGCTTTTTAAGCAAGCCCCCTCTTTAAGTAGACATAATCCCTTCTCTGTAGAAAACATGAAAGACCTTGAACAAATCAAGATTTCTCCGTGGAGAATTCAGCTAATCCTCTGCTTAGCTCCTAACAAGGAAATCCATCTCGCCACCAAGCACCCCATTACTAGAACTAATGCCTGACTTGAATAACAAGCACATTATTGTGCTTTAATTGTAGTACTGCTCTGTCACATGGAGAAGTCGGAGAGAAACGTGACTCGGCTCCTCCAGGAAAGACAGGTCACGCCTTTTTGTTGTTGTTCACCTTACTGTGATTTAAAAACAGATTAAATTAACTATTAGTATGAACTGCACATGCTTCAGATTAGATGAAACAGCTGTACTGTAGCTCTCTAGTACACTCTATTATAAAACAAGTGCTGTTGTGCTGGATTACTGTTCTCCTTTGCGTTGTCTTTGGACTGTTCTGAAATTCGTATGCTGGGGCTTGAAGTGGTATAATCGTGCCTTTGGGGAGAGGGAGGCATCAGCCATTTGGTCACAGAAAATTATGTTAGTGTTAAATCAGAGTGAAAGCAAACTAATCCACAACATGGATGCATGGTCAGCACTTTTTCCCGGAAAGGCTCTCTGCAGCATGAACTGGCTACTGCTGCAACAGTAGAAAGGAGACAAAACATTTTGTGGCAAAATATCTGTATATATCAAAAAGAAATGGAAGGTGCTGCTCTGGCTCTGGGCTAGTGGTGTAGCTGCTCACTGGGTACCATCACAAAATGAAAACAGGAAGGGGACACATGGGATGGATCCTGGCAAGACCCTGGGCCTGACCTCACTGGGCTGCTGGTGTGTGGATAGTCATTGCTATTACTCCTTGTATCCCTGTGGTCGAACAGCCACACCTAACCAGAAATGAGCAATACTGTGCAGATCAGGCTGTGTGCACCGCACTGCGTGCGCTTCGCGAGTTTGGGGGGCACATCTCTTCCTCCTGAACTTGCAGAGGTTTGGGGAGAGGTGTCCACTGCGTTCCATCAACAGCTGTGGGGGCAGATACACAGCCAGGAGCCAGTGTGTGAGGAGTGAGCCCTGAGCAAGAAATGCACCTCCTGACGGATGTGCTCGGGTAAAGCCACACTGCCTCTGATCTAGTCTCCTAATCAGCTCCATGCCATGAAATTAGTGTGCTTCTTCTGCTGATTGTGAAGCTCCTCTGGATGCCCTGGAGTAGTATGGGACTATAGGTGAGTCCCCATTTTTTTCTGGAAGAAAAAATTAATTTGGAATATGTCTAGGGGAACTCCTGAATTAAATGGAAATATGTTTAATGCTGTATTCAGAGCTGAGAGAATTAACTGTGAGAATGGTAACTTATTTCTATGCCTGATAAAAAAGCTTACATGTATTGCTACACAAGAGTGATTGCAACAAGAGAAGAGGAAATGCTGTCTATTCAATTGTGATGAGAAATTAGGATGAAACATCTTTTTTATTCAGGCATGGTTTATCATCCTGTGTGGAGAGCATAGGCTGCATGTTTATTCTCTTGGATTATAATGTGCTTTTTTAAGTAGGATTTTTTTCTCTCTGTACAAAGAAACTTAGCTGTGGTTGCTGCTGTAGTCATGTCTCTAGATTCTGAAGCATAACACTGGGGGATGGGTGATATGGGGGAGACAAGCAGCAGCATTATATGGATTTAGTGTGACATTAGGCAAATACTGAGCAAGATTTTAATTACAGTGGTTACGGCAAATTTTTCTGCTGTGGGAGATGTCAAATATCCTCCTATATTTAGTAACCTGAGTGCAAGAACCTCATTGCCTGCTCTTGCCATCTCAGGCTGCATGTAAAGTGCAGAGTAGGAGAGTTAAAGGGTTGTAGTTTAAGGGGAGTTCCACTAGATGATGGTATAAATCTTCATAATGAGAAAGATCAAAGTGGTCAGCTTAAACAGGAGTTTGGGAAAAGCAAAATGCCACAAAACTAGAGGCAGTGACAGCTCCTAATCTTACCCCTGCTGCATTATAGGGGGGCTCCAACAATTGCATCCATCACGCGAATGCCAGCAATGTCCAGCAGCACCACAGTGGGCTGTGGCACCATGCAGGCAAACTGAATGGAGGGGGAGATTTATTTGATTTAAAATCAATTAATAATTTGCTTAATTTATTTTGCAAATTAGACTAGGCTAACATCAATTCATTTTTAAATGATACTATAAATGAGAGTAATTGTGTAATTATCAGAAAAGTAATTACAGAGCAGAAGAACCATTTACATGAATCTGAAATAAAAAATCAAAGCTGGGTCTTACATTCCCCCAGCTGACAGATGTCAGGATGTTATTGGGGCACAAGTCTTAGTCTGTTTGCCTCTGGAGGAGAAAAGATACATCTCTTTGTACAGCTAGGTAACACCTTCTGCGCCTCACTTGGATTGGCAATGGAGGCCTCAATGGGGAGTTTCATGAAGACCTTGTCAGGCAGGAGGAGTATTTCCTGCTGAGCTACCAATTAGGAGAAAGGGCATGTGGGAAAGACAATGTCATCAAGAAAATCTGCTGGGGAGAGGAACCTTTGAAATATATCAGTGATGCAGAAATCCTTGCCTTAGTTTCTTGGGATGGTACTAAAGAATATGCCACTTCTGGATGCCAGAATACTACTGGGGCTCTCCACTTTTGCCTGTGGGCTAGTGCAGCTCTCCGAGAATGTGACTGCTCCTTGCAGCTTGAGGAATGAAAAACCCCAATTCCATTTTCATTTCCATCTCTCATTGCACGGCTTCTGGCTGAGATGGAGCTCATTTTCTTCAGAGCAGCCCAGAAAGTGCCGTGTTTCTGATTCGTGCTGCAAACATCTCTGAGAACACAGCGATGCCTCAGCTACTGCTGAACGGTGCTCGCACACTGCCGAGGCTTTCTCTGCTTCTCATCCTCCCCGTGCCTTCCAGGAGAGCAGGGTGGGGGTGGACGAGTGGCTGGGAGGGGACACAGCTGGGACAGCTGACCCCAAGGAGCTGTGCCACGGTGCTCAGCAAGAGCAGCTCCAGGAGGGAGGCAGGAGGAGCAGTCGGGTTTATGGCACCTGTGTTCCCAAGGCAGCGCTGGGTATGCTCAGGCCCTGCTTGGCAGGAGTGGCTGGGCATCTGCTGCCCAGGGCAATTCCTGGTTCTGCTCTGCCTGCTTGTGCAGCTCTGGCTTCACGGCTTACACTGCCTGTGCCTTCATTCATGAGTCTTCTCCCTTTCCTTGGATTTCATTCCCACCTGGCAGAGGAGGGGAGTGAGGCAGTGGCTAGAGTGCTGTTTGGCTGATGGCTGGAGCCAACCCACCATGTTCATGTAGAGGATTTATTACCCCATGATTAATTAACTGCTAATTATGCTAGTCCTTTAATTTACAGTCTGAATAAAACCCACAAAACCAAAACCGCAGAGAGGACAAAGTATGTCACTGATGAAACAGGAAAGAGAATTCAAGAATACTGCTCCTGGTATAACCTCTGTGAAGAAGATACTTATGTTCTTGTAATAGTCCAGGTCTTTAAATCAGTGTATTTCAAAAAGAAATAAGGAATCCAGAATCTTGAATTTCAGAATTTGCTGCCATATAAATATCTACTTACCCATAAACTCTTACCAGTTCAAAGGTACAACAAAGAATTACATGCTCATCAGATGGTATCTGAAAACATGACAGTATAATAGATATTGTTTCAATGATCTTAAGCAAAATATTGAAAATAAGAGCTGATTTTATGTAGACAACTTTCGCACACACTTTTTTTCAGAGGAGCTGGGAAAAAAAGGACCATAACTAGGAGAGGTTTGACTCTGTGCCACACACCATCTGCTTAGCCTTTCATTTCAGCTCTAGGTGCTTTTGGAAATGGTGACCTTGATGATTCTTTTTACTTGCACAGCTTTATAAAACTGTCTTGTTACATCCTGCGGGGCTGTAACTTCTAAGAATTGAGAGCCAGACAGAATCAGCTGTTATTGTACGTGGAGGTGCTTGTTGTGCAGGGCTGATTGGTTATAAATTGGACATTGAGTGCACAGGCCTCTATAAGGCATCTGAGTAATTATGGAGCAATTTGCATCCTTTCACAGATCTGCTCAGGAAAGCTGTGAATCTCTAAGCCCAGCTCAATATGCAGAGGTGTGTGCAAAAGCTGAGCAAGTGCATGAGCAAAATGAAGTGCTGTATTTGGGCTCCTCCTCTCTGGCAGCAGTGATTTGAAGCCTCTAGGATGTCATGGCACTCCCATGCTTTGTGCATATGAAAATGATCAGCTGTAGCAGAGATCTGTGGTTTCCTCTTGGAACTGGGTTGAACCATAGTAATTGCTATACTGATGCTGTGTTGGATGTCGGCTACCAGGCAGGAGCAATTGGCTGCTTGTGGGAATCACAGGAAGGAGTCACAACTTGGACCCTTTCCCTCTTCATCCTTTCCCTGACCCTTCAATGTTGCCAAAATTCATTTTTGAAAGGGTCTGGTGCCCCAGACAACTGCTCTGGCTTCTTGTCTTGGAAATCAGCTGTCTCACAACTGCTTTGTTCTCATTAGTGCAAAACTGGATTTCTTTCACAAACTGACCTGCTGATCTCGCCTTACTGTCATTTATTGAATTTAGCAGTTGCACACTCTATCTCTGTGCTTCATATAATTAAGCCCCAAACCAGCAAGGGAAGTGGCAGCTGCCCCGTGTTTAGTGTCAGAACTCTGTGCTGCCAGGACCCCGCCAGACTGAGCAGCAGCACAAGTGACGTGAGGGCACGTGCCAGTGCTACTGTCACTGTCAGAGAATGTGGGATGAGATGTCTGCTGGCTGTAGGCAGACAATGGTGTAACTGTTGTAAAGCCTGCATGCCCAGTAAAAACCCTTCAGAAAACTGTGGGAAAATGTGAAGCAGTGGAGTGAGTTCTTACTGGTTGGCTACCTTAAAACTTGTGGCTGCACTATTTCTGATGTGGTGCTAGCTCCTCTATTGTTGAACTATGACCCGTGCAGAGGGAGTACTGTTAGTTTGACCTCAATAACATAAAAGCAAAACTAAAAGCTTTTTACACATCTTTTTCCAGCTAATGGGTCTTTATTTTCCCATCCCCCAACAACAATTATCCTTCTAATATTTCCACAGAGGATATATTATAGTAATTTCTGTGGTTTCCTTCCCCCATTTACTGTAGGATTACAAAATTAGTGCCAGGAGTTCACTGTGTATGGGGTTTTAATGGTTAGTAGTTCATAGATTTTTACAAACACAGCCAGCAGTCTAAAGTAAAGAGAGAGGAAATTTCATGACTTGACATCTGAAGTATTCCCAGACTTCAAAGAAGTTTCAGCTGGCCAAGCAGCCTCATTTCAATAACTCAGAAGAAAGGTGTTAGGAAACCTGGGAGTGGATGAATTCTCACCAGGGATAGAGCAATGGAAAGCATGAAAGAAAAGAAATCCCTCCTGGTGGAACTGGAGTTGAAGTGTCAAGGAGCTGGAGTCCTAAAGGGGCCAATGAGAACTTCAGATTGAAGTATATACAGGATGTTTTTGGCCTCAGCCAAATCTGAAATAATAAAGCAACCATCAGGCTTGGGAGATAAGAGAGAAAAACCTTTGAAGGTGCTGAGAATGTTGCTAAGGTATTTTTTTCCTATTTATTTATTTATTTATTCCTTTATTTTGAGGGTGGGAGTAGAGTCATTCATCAGCTCTAAGGAGAAGAAGGTTTCATTGCGTCTGATTCATGAGAAGACAGCAACTGCCTTCTGGGCAGAAACAAAGTATGTCTGACTGTTTGGCCCCAGGGAATCTGACAACTTGGTACCAGCCACGCATCGCCTGGGTTTTGGCAGAAATGTTTGTGGAAGCATGACTTATCCTCATGCTCCCGGGGGTGATGGTCTTCCAGAGAACACACACTGGCAAGGCAAAGAGTGATGCAGAAGAGTGGCAAATGAAAGCTGTCCCTCCCTGTCAGAGGGCAACAGAAGTGTGTTCCTGTGTAGCAGAAAGAGGTCTCCTACTTAATGAAAATATTTAATGCATTACAGCTGTGCACTGTGTAGTCAGACAATGATGCTGTTTACCCTCTTCTGCTAGAGATGTTCTTTCAATTGATCCATGGATCCTCTTAAAAAACCGTTCTATTTTCTGTTCATGCTATGCAACAGGTTAACTATAAACCATTAAACATTTTCCCTGGGGAGGGACTGCACAGAAAACCTTGCTATGGCACCCTTCCATAAAAAAAATTGATCGTGTGAAACAAGTGAGTGATTGCAAAGGCTCTGATACTGGTAGTCAGGATTAGGGAGAAAAAGCTGGTGAAAGCACCCTCCAGGTACGTGAAAAACTGAAGACTGTCAAGAAAATTGGAAATAAACAGGGACAGCCACAGCTTCACTATTTTATGGTGCAACGGAAATGCCAGTAATATGTGAGAGCCTGAGAGCAGTAGATAACCTCGCTGTTGCAATTTACTCTCAGGTTTGGGGTCTCTGTGCAGCACCTTTCCCTGGTGCTAGGGCAGTTAACCCCTGTGTACCAGCTTGATTAGAGCTGCAGCTGCCTTTCCATCCACCTCGTCAGTAGCTTGAGGTCATCTAGGAATTAGGGGCTCTAGATTTATAGAGATCTTTGGTAAAGCAGCATATTGTTATAGTAGGGAGTTAAGACATCAAACCTCAGGAGGGATCCAGCCCTTTGAAATGACATGTAGCCTTTAGATCTGCATGAATTTCTCTCCAGTAAAAACTGGGTGATTTATCTGCATTATGTTTATAACATTTTGTATGGCTACACAGTTCTTTATTTCTTTGCATAAATAACAAATATCTCCCGTACATTTCCTTTTTTCTTCTTTTAAGCTACAAGAATTGTAGAAGATTCAAAATGTCTGGGTAGATATACTAGCTATAAATGTGTATTGTATATTGGGAATAATAAGGACTAAATTTTTATAGACCTCTCATTAAAAGTCACCTTCAGAAAACACTGCTGCACCTTACTTATAATCAAATGACACCTCATAACCACCTAACCATTTTTAATATCCCCTAGAATCTATTGTATTATACCAAGGCTCAGACACTGTCTAGGTAGTCAAGGAAAAGAGTATACCATCATATTTAAAAGCAGTTATTGGGACAGCTTTTACAGGCAGTGGGCTAAGACAATTCAGAAACAATTGCTTATGTGATAGTTTGAGGATTTGTCCCTGTCAAACAGTTAATATTGCTTTAATACATGAAGTAGGCTGTATAAGACAGCAATAATGAAAAATGTCAGGAAAGACAATATCAATTGTTATTCAACATCCACATCAAAGATTACTTTTTTGTCAGTAGCTTTCAGAAAATGTATTTTCCATCAGATCTGATTGCGTTCCTCTTTGAAGTGCTCCATCCTCCCGGTAGATTTAATGTGACATCTAGGCACTTTTTAGTCCCTGGGCCTCTGAGGCGATTCAAAGAGGCACAACAAGCCATCACAGGTTTATCCTCAAAGGCCGACACTGTCTGTCTGATTTATTGTAACTTTAAGAATCATCTCCAGCAAAGCATGAGCCTTTCTACCCATCCGCAGCCTCAGACTTTTATCAATTCATTTGTATGCAGCCTGTACATTCTGGAACTGAGAGCCCTATAGCCACTCATGGAAAATGCATTACCTGCTACTAATCCTTTTTATCTTTAAAGTCTGTATTTTTTATGTATAAGTCATTTTGGGTTATCATAAAATATACATAATTCTAGGCCCAAAAAAGACAAAATGAAAAGAGAATATATAATAAGTTATGAGCTTGTCGTGTCCTTATCACCAAGGATTCTAAATAAACAGCTCTCCCTATGTAAATACTGCAGGATATAAAACTGTGATTACTTTCAATAGGGAATAGGAATGCTTCCATTTTTGTTCCTCGTTTCAAAGCGAAACAGTGAGATGAATCATTTTAAATGTGTTTGGGAGCACTTTTATTTTCTGCTTCATTGCTTTGGGGGCCTGACACTTGTAGGGGTTGCCTGTCAAACTTCTGTCATATACTACAGACATCCAGAAGCACCTTATGGTTTCAACATTTTACTTCAAATTCATGGTCAACCATAAGTTAATGACAGCTGTTTTATCTTTCACTTTCCTTTTTTTTTGGGTGGAATAATGCAGAATGTATTCAAAGCACCTGCAATATCTCATGGCATACTATGAGAAGTGGTGAACTGGCTGTAACGATGGTAGACTTCTGGGAGCAGGGCTTTCTCTACAAGTTTTGTGTCAGTTCACTGCAAATTCAGTGCACTATTTTCTTAAAATATGGTGGTCTGCGAATAGTCCTGCCAATAACTTCGCTAGATAGAGGAACCATGCCACCTTTTATCATTTTGGATATAATATTGAGCGCACAAGGAACTTTTTAAAAATTAAGCCTTACTGTCTTCTATCCATGCCAGTCCTGTGTTTCATGCATGCAGCATATCACAGGTCAAGATTTTGAATAGTAACAGGTAGGCACATCAAGCCATATATCTAAACTTCTGCATATGTATATATTCATGCACACAGATAGATAAATAGCTACACACACAGAAGTCTTTGGCTGCATGCAAGAATGCCTGTGCGTTTTGCTGGGACAGGTTTTACAGGCAGTGGGCTAAGACAGCTTAGTTGAGAGTAGTAGTGAAAGTTTGTGTGTCCTTGCAGCTGATGTGGCATCAAAATATAGAAGTGTTTAAATGGCCAGCTTTAGCTGAAGACACTGAGATTCAGTGACCTAGCAGGAACTAGAAATCTGTATATTTTTGCAGGTGCTGTCCCATATGTCCCTAGGGCTTACTGTTTCAGTAAGTCTGGTCTCTTGTTCAAACTCATTCTGTACCTCTGAGGAAAAATTAATGTTTAACACTATATGCATACTAACAGACATTACATTAGCTAATTAAATTAGCTGAGTTACACCAAGATAAAATATAAGGGCGAATAGAGCTAGGTCTAATTGTTAGATGCTACGTGAGAAACTCACACACAGGGAATGTAAATTCAGATCTATTTTTCAGACTTGGATATAATACTTCCAGACACCTTTAATGAGTAGTTTCCCAATCTAATGCACAACACACTAAATTATTAAAGCAGTGTATAAGGACAGATGTACAACACTGATAAAACATTGCTGCCAGAAAAGTGACTGTGTATATAACCAGAAATGACTTTTGGTGACAGATTACCTGTTTTTCTTACAAAGTTTCATAAGACTCCAGGCATATGATGAAAAGTAAATAATACTATCTAAGGCACTTGTGTATTGGTCCCACTGACTTAATGGGGAGATTCACAGCCTGCATGAGGAGGTTTGTCCCTATGCATGTTTAGGATTGAATTATCCTTGAAAGCTTTGGATCTGTGGGACTGAATTCAGCAAAAAGAAAGCCACTCATTCAGGAACTTGTTGATTTACTGGAGAGTTCATGGTGGGAAATGTGGGATCAAGTCCTGTTTTACTTTCTCAAGGAATCTTGGCAGAACATAATTACTCCCCATTAGACAGTTACTCTTTGCCAGCTGTTCTCTCCATCAGGACTTGATTTCTAAGTTTTTATCACAATATGGTATCTGGTGGGAAAGGATATATTCTTGAGGGCTCCTTTTTTGTCTTCAACTCAGCACAGTGGAAATATATACAAGGAAAAAGATATTACTACTTTTTTTCCCCTAGAATATAAGCTTCTTTTCAAAGATGATAAATACTACATAGTTGCACAGTCAATTTATTTTTCAAAGTAATTTTTAAAATTTTTTTGTCCTCTGTGTTTGTTTGGGCTTTTTAATATGTTAATCACTAATTTTTTCTTGCCCAGACTGAGAAGTGAAACTTTAGTTCTACTTGACCATTCCCTCTTTTTACCAACATGGTGAATTATAAAGATTTATTCAACTAAAATAAGCATATTTTTAAAGAAAAAACATGGTTTCTAGAATGTATAATCAGTCTTTTAACCGGATAGTTTGCTGGCCTATTGTTCCTTACCTGTAGTACTTCTTTAATAATGTGCTTACCTCTGGGTTGTGCCCAGACCCTAAATGTGCGCAGTGACACCAAGCAAAGAAAACTACTTTGCTCTGCAGAGTTTTACCATAGGGAAACACAAATTGTGGCGATTTACTGTAGTGGGAGTTCTAGGGCACACAGAAGTATGAGGTATTCCTATTACTTACTAGCCCCAAGTGTTTTCTTTTCCATAGAAAGATAATTAAAATTCTGATCTGCCTACCACTGAGATGAGTGGAAAGACTGGAACCTACATTGGAAACCAGATCAAGCCATAAGATGGCAAATATGCGTTCAGATAGAAAGTGCATAGCTAACAGAAGGATGTTTCCTTTTCCAAACACCTCCCAGATGTGGAAGCACCAGTGTGTTTATGCTCATGACAATAAAGCACATTATAGAAGCACACTGGGTGGGAGCTAGGCTGGAAGGGACCTTTACAATCATCCAGCTTGATGGGCAGGGATATCTTCCACTAGACCAGGCTGCTCAGAGCCCCATTCAACCTGGCCTTGAACACCTCCAGGGATGGGGAATCCATGACCTTTCTGGGAATTAGCACAGCCAAAGTCAAACACAGCTCCCTGTGCAAGTTAATTGTGGGCAAAATAACTTGTCATAACAAGTTTCTTCCACTGTCTCATTAATGAACTTTGGCATTCCCTTAGAGGAATCTTGTACAAGGGTGAGAGGATAGTACAGGTTTTATATAATTTTTTGGCTTGGATTGTAATTCTTGACATCTGTTCTTTCACTCTTCTGTATTCTCATTACTGCAAACAGATCTGAATTATTGCTAGTAATAAGAAGTTAATTTCATGAAGGTAAAATTTGTTTAAGAAGTGCTATCACGAGTCTTGTAATAAGACAAACCTGATTTTTCTCCTACTAGGCACTGACTATTTGTGTGAAAGGACACACACAGACAGTCTGCTTTTTAAGAGGTAGAGTAATAATCCTAAAATTGGTAATTAGGATGGAATTGTGGAACTCTAAAATCTGGGCTCTGCTCAGAGGAGGATTTCCTAGGTGTATGTTCATTAACCTGGTAAATTTGGGTAGGCTGGGGTGGCCATGCGACCTAATGACTACCTAAGCAAAGTTGATCTGGCAGGTGGGCCAGGCTCAGCAAGGCACAAATAAGCCATGGGAGCATCCAAATCTCCTGGCATGTTTGGTGTGAAATTTCTGTGCTAACTACTGAAGAGCAAGATGCAGGAAATCAGCCGTCAGAGCTAGCAAAGTGTGGTAGTTTAACCCCATCTGAACACCAGGTGCACACCAAAATGGCTCTATCTCTCCCCTCCTCCACTGGACAGGGGAGAGAAAATAAAACAAAAAGCTCATGGATCAGGGTAAGAACAGGGAGAGATCACTCAGCATTTACTGCCATGGACAAAAAAATATGGGGAAAATATTGAATTTATTACCAATCAAGTCAGAGTAGGGTAATGAGAAATAAAACATCCTTTGCCCACTTCTCCCTTCTTTCTGGGCTCAACTTCCCTCCTGAATTCTTCACCTCCTTCCTGCTAGCTGTGCAGGAGGACAGAGAACCATGGTTGTGGTCAGCTCATCACACATTGTCTCTGCTGCTCCTTCCTCCACAGTGGGAGGACTCCTCACATTCTTCCCTGGCTCAAGCATGGACTTCTCATAGTGTCACAGCTTCCATTCACCTGCTCCTGTGTGGGGTTCTCCATGGGTTGCAAGTGGATCTGTGCATCCCCATGGGTCTCCATGGACCGCTCCATCTCTGCAGGAGAATCTCAGCTCCAGCACCTGGCACACCTCCACCCCTTCCTTCGGCACTGACCTGAGTGTCTGCAAGGCTGTTCCTCTCACATATTCTCACTCTTTTGACTTGTGCTGCACAGCAGGTCTTTTCTCCTCTCTTAAATATATTCTCCCAGAGGTACTACCTCTGTCACTGATGGGCTCTGCCTTGGCCTTGGCCACGAGCAAGTCCCTGCTGGAGCCATCTGGCTTCGGCTCTGACCAGCACAGGGGAAGCTTCTGGTAGCTTCTCACAGAAGCCAACCTTGTAGCCCCCCCCTTACTAAAACCTTTCCAGGCAAACACAGTGAAAAAATGGTTGTGCTCCCAAAAGTCCAAAGTCAGCGCCTACTGTGTTTTTTGTATAATATGGACATGACATAACCATTCTCCCCATCCTCCTAAGTGGAATGAGCTCAGAAAATAGCATTCTTTGTAACAAAAAGAAATTAATTATTACCTGCTTTGGAACCCAGTACAAAATGAAGTTTTTTTTTACTTTGTTCTATTTTATTTTTGGTGTTTTGTCTAAAAATCTGAAAATGATGAGATAAAATCAAAAACAATGAAAAAAAAGTACTGCAACATGTTTGTGATGTTTGTGGGTTCTGTACACGTTCTTCTAGCCACCCATATTATTTAGTTGATGTGATCAATATTTGTAACCTCTATCAAAGAAGTGAATCAAAAGAAAATTATACCAACAGGTATGAGCATTATTAATTGTGAAAACATGATGTTTTAATGGGATTTTCTGGCATTTTCAGATTCTAACATGTACGATTTTTGTGACCAGAGCTGATCTTCAGTGACCTACATTCAATTATCACTTGTCCTGGTCACTAAATTGCCACAATGTTTTGCAGAACATGGAATCCTCTCCTGCAGGGTTCATAGTACTATCAACAACCAAAATTCAGTGGCAAGTAGCCTCTTGGGCTTGTAATAGCCAACCTGTATCACTTGTAAATTCCTTTTACCTGCTAGTTTTAGGAGCCTGCAAAGCCTGTTCCAGCGAGGAAAACAGATGCTCTCTCTGAAGATGGCCACGTTTTGTCAGACCTAGGGAAAGAAACACACTAAAAGAATGGAAAATCTCTTTATAGCAAGAAAGACAGATAATTTCATAGCCTTTTATATCCCAACCAGCTCTGAGGCACTGATTTAAGGGAAATTCCCTGCTAACCTTAGGAAAAACTGAGTTCAAATACATCCAAAGGTTTCTGCCAGTCCAAACAGATATATTTCCATGTCAGCCAAGTCCAGATTTACACAAGCAAAAAGACCCAGGCTGCCTGTGCTGACAGCACCATTTGTGGAAAACTGAGTTCAGTTCTTGGGCTCCAAAGAAATCAGAATATAAGACTACAGAACTATGAAATTTTGAAAACTCAATACAAGAGTAATCTCTGGAACTTTCTTAAATCTTCTCCAAATATGTTGTAATAATTTACAGCTGTTTATACACTTGGATCTATACTGCATTTCTGGACGGAGTTCTGAGTGAGGAATGTGTGTGCAATGCAAAAATTGCACAAGAATCTTGTCCTTTCTGAGGCACAGGAGCTGCCCTTTGTCAGGTGTCCAGGTATTGCCGTGTGCATGGGATTCCCAGGTCTAACTCTGTCCTCAGAGACTGACAACTTTTAGCTCTAGTGTTCCATATACCTTTTGGGTTATTTGAACCCTTCGGAAGAAGAAACCCTCAGGAAGCTGATAAAGGTATGCTTCCAGTTATCTTGCATTGCTGGAAAGGCACAGCTCTGACCCTAATATGTCATGCACAGCAATGACAGTACTAGATTCTGAAATTAATTTATTTAATGCCTGTGGAAGGCAGATAATAATGTATTACTATGCACAACCCCCCACCCCCCTCTACAAAACTATGTGGTAATTGGCAGTCGGTGATGAAACTCTGTAATATGAATTTAGACAAAAAAATGCAGGGGTGAAGGGAGACGGCTAGAATATCAAAGCTCAAGGATGCTTGAGAAGAGGATGATACTACTGGCTTGAGAGAAATTTTGGGAGTTAAATATTTGTCTAGAAGAACAGTGGGACACTGTTTATTGTCTCCTGCACCAAAAAGAAAGATTGTCTATTTGTAAATGAGCTGCATTCTATGAAATGACCGACCACTCCTCTTAAGATAGAGTCAAGCCTACAAGGCTTTACTGAGGCTTTACTTGCTGAGCAAAATGAGTTGAAAAAAATAGATGAATAGTGATGGAGAAACTCTCTCTGATTGTAGTCAACAACAGGTCAGAAAAACAAGTGTTGCATGGAGGCAATATCAGAAATACAACCCAGATGGACTTGTCAGTCACCGGCTGGCTTTGTAGATACTGTGAATGGAAAACCCTTGCAGATGAGAAGAAATGCTGCAGTTAGTCTGTGTATTTAATACTCAATGGCCTTTGCAGAAACCTGGAAGTTGATTTCCTGCATGTTCTCCATGTTGTCCCCACCCTGTTTCCCATTTACAGTTTTGTTTATTGATTTTTTGGTTTTGCGTTTTTTTTTTTTTTTTTTTTTTTTTTTTTTTTTTAAAGGAGAGAGCAATTTTGAGCTAGAGAAACACACCCCACCACATCCCCCCCACCCCCGCACCTTGGAGACACTTAGAAGGTGGCAGCTTAGGTAAACAAAGTATTTTTTTTCTTTTCAAATGAAAACTGTGAATTTCTTTTCCCCAAGATGAAATGTGAATTTCTTCCTTGAGCATTTTGGTTTTATGAACTAGGTTTGAATATTTTGAATTTCTTCTTACACTTTTAGCATCAACTGATTATTTTTTAGCAAACATACTGATAATTTTTAAAGATTTTTTTTTCTGACAAGTGAAGCTTTAATAAAGTGCTATTTTTCAAAATATCTGAAGTCCCGTTTATCATAGAATGATATAATAAAGACAAATATTCAACCAATAATGAAGAGATAAGTAATGTTTAAGCTCTATTGTATGCAGGGAAGTACATTAAGGCAGTTCTAAGAGACAGTTTAATGGATTTAGTTTTAACAATCAGACCTGGACTTAGTATAAATCAAGTACCACTGCATTTCAGCAGAATGTACACCCACTCATTCATTAACACTGTTCAGTGCAGATTATAAATATTAGTGAAGACACCTCCAGCACTTGAAGAATCTTTGCTCAGACACAGCAATAATTGAACAATAATGATGACAGTCTTATTTTTATGAATCACTATAACTTATTGATTTGCACCTGGGACTTGAAAGAGCTTTCTCAGCCAGTATGCAACAGGGAATGGTTATAAGCTATTAAATAGCTGAGGAAAGAAGGAGAGCAGGCAGGAAGAGAAGAAAAAGACAAGAAAAGCAGTGGAAAGATGGTGGAAGTGACATTTGGTATCAGATAATTGCAGACATAATCAAGATGTAATGAGAGGGCCTCTAATTTACCAATAAGGTGATAAAAGATAAACAAATTACCCTACTTCACATATGTGTTTCTGCATATGCATGCTGTTGAGGGAATTTATGGTTTCTCTTTATTTTGATTTCCAAAACAAAAAAAGAGGCAACACATGTAAATATTTTATGAATTGCACATGCATAATAGTGTAAGCACGGGAGGAAAGGGGCTTTGTGGCTGACTGTGATATACAGCTTCAAAACAATGTAAGCAGTGTAAGGTCCTAGAAATATGATTACTATGAAAAAGAGCAGAACTCTCCTGTCTTCTTTTTGTAAAAGGTATTTGTTAGAGAGGTTTTTCCTATCTTGTATCTCAAAATTGGTAGTAAATTGGATACTCTGTACAGATATGAACATAATACTGGCATATATCCCTGTTTTGAAGTACAAGATATTTGTGTATGTGTATGCATTATTGTTAGCTTTTCTTCTCTCTTCGTTTTGGAAGATGGAAGAGGTCTCATTTCACAAACATAAAAGACAACTGGAACTGTTTAACTGTTGTTCTGGTCTCAGCCAGGGTAGTTAATTTCTTCCCAGCAGCTGCTACAGTGTTGTGTTTTGGATTCAGAATGAGAATGGTGTTGATAATATACTGATATTTTGGGTTTTGCTAAGCTGTGTTTATCCTGAGTCTTTGCTTTCCTTGTCTCATGCTTTGCCAGTTAGGACATACACAAAAGGAACTGGGAGGGAGCACAGCTGGGACAAGTGGCCTGAGCTCAGAAAAGGAATATTCCCTACTACAGAATGTCAGGCCCAGGGTGTGAACTGGGGGAGTTACCTGGACAGGAGGGCTGATCTGCATTTGGGAAGTGGGGTCTGGCGTCAGTCAGAGGCTGGTGGACAGTTGCATTGTGCGCCACTTTTTTGTTTCTTTTTTATTATAATCATTGTTATAATTTACTGATATTTTATTTTACTTGCTTTTCAATTATTAAACTCTTCTTATCTCAACATGCAAGTTTTATTTCAGTTCTTCTCCCCGTTCCACTGAGGTGTGGGGTGGACAGAGGGGGCTGAGCAAGTGGCTGCATGGTGCTTAATCTCCAGCTGGGCTTAAACCACGACTGCCATTTATTTTATTATATAAGTTTGCACTGGTACTTATTGAGACTCAAATAGCTTGAATGCCACCAAATATTAAGTTCACTTGGACATTGTGTTATTCTTCTATAACAGTTTATAACAAGACTAAACTTACCTATTTCATGCTAGGAATTATTTATGCCAGCATTTAATGGTGTAAGAACTACTTCCTTTTTCCATAGACTTCCTTTTTTAACAATCTAAAATTCTCATTGCTTATCTCAGCCTAATTTACTGAAATGAGTCTCATCAAGGCCAGATTCTGAATAAGGCTCAGCTGTGCAAAAGAAATTTTGATATTCAGAAGCTCACCATAAAGCTCCACAGTGACTGAAGTCTAGAGAATTTCATTAATAGAGATAATTAAATTACAGCAATTTTTTAGATTCCTGTGTCCTGCTGGGAGCCCTGAAAAATTTAAGCTTATAATCCAGAGAAACATAGATGTTTAGGAGACTTTAGTATGAGTAAAAATGTCAAAAATATTATTTTTATATGCTTCTTAATTGCTTTATCGTCTATGTTCATAAAACCATGTGTTGGCAAGTACAATTACAAAATGAGCTTGAATATGAAGAACATCTATATTGATTAGGTTAGTGCAGATTACGACACAGTGGTCATATATTACCATACCAAGTACTAATACTATAAACAGGCTGAAAATATACCTGCCAAGATGCTGTAGCTGTGGACACCCTGGCAGTGGTGTTCAGGTTAAGGCTCACTGAGGTTAAGAGAACTAACTCTAGGTGAGGCTGCCCTTCCCCAAGTGAAATGAAACAGAGTGGAACCAAAGCAGCAAAATCTTGTGAAGTTCTTTTAATAAGGCACCTGGAAAGCACCTTTTTGGGTCAGAAGATTTGAAGCAAGTTAACGGTATAACATAACCCAGAGGTTTGCTATATGGGATGATGAAAAAAACCAAGTAGGTACGCCAACTATTAATCTTATTTTCCCTCTTTTAGCATCTCCAGGGCTTTTTCTGTCTAAATCATGACACAATGGTCCAGTGTAGCAAGAAGACAAACTCTAGTCTGTATCAAGTACTGTTTTATCCTCTCTGGAACTGTCACAGAGAGATCTCCACGGTGAGCAGCTGAGGCACAGCAGCCCACCCTTGCTCTGCAGTAACTGCTTGTGAGAAACGCTCCCATTGTACAGGTTAAAAGCAGCACCTCAAGTCCCAATTAAAGCACCTATATTCTACAATGTTTACAGTCCTAACACTGTAACTGTGGTTAACTACCATTACCTGAATGAGGTGAATCTCACAGTATTAAAAAAAAGCAATTTTATGTCAAATTCTTTTGCAAAATGAACACGTCTGGATGTGGAAGCTATGTTACAAAATATGTTCACAGAATCAAAACAAAGGCTGACGGTTATGTGGGCGTTAAGCAGAACAGCAGCATTTTGGGTAGCTTACATGTCTGGGATGCCTAACCTCATGCTAGAAACTGGGATAAACATAGATAGAAAGATATAATGCAGTAAACTTTCCATTTTCTGTGTCCAGTGTCAAGAACACAATTTTCCTTACTGATGGCTTTTCTGGACAATAATTCACACTGAGATATCTGCTATTTTAAAGATATTTTTAAAAAAAGTACTAAGAAATACATGTCAAGTTAAGTATTTTGTGAGAAATGCTTTTGAATAAGAGCAACAGGTATGTGTTCAGAGTTCTACTACATAACTATGGGTTTTAAAAGAGATGCTAAATAATATACTGGAGCCATAATGATTAACTTTAATTTGCTCTAGGTGATTTCTATAGTTATTAGGAATTTCTGCTGAAAAGAAACAGTGCCTGTGTACATATGTGGTGGGTTGGCTCCAGCCATCAGCCAAACAGCACTCTAGCCACTCCCTCACTCCCCTCTTCTGCCAGGTGGGAATGAAATCCAAGGAAAGGGAGAAGACTCATGAATGAAGGCACAGGCAGTGTAAGCCGTGAAGCCAGAGCTGCACAAGCAGGCAGAGCAGAACCAGGAATTGCCCTGGGCAGCAGATGCCCAGCCACTCCTGCCAAGCAGGGCCTGAGCATACCCAGCGCTGCCTTGGGAACACAGGTGCCATAAACCCGACTGCTCCTCCTGCCTCCCTCCTGGAGCTGCTCTTGCTGAGCACCGTGGCACAGCTCCTTGGGGTCAGCTGTCCCAGCTGTGTCCCCTCCCAGCCACTCGCCCACCCCCATCCTGCTCTCCTGGAAGGCACGGGGAGGATGAGAAGCAGAGAAAGCCTCGGCAGTGTGCGAGCACCGTTCAGCAGTAGCTGAGGCATCGCTGTGTTCTCAGAGCTGTTTGCAGCACGAATCAGAAACACGGCACTTTCTGGGCTGCTCTGAAGAAAATGAGCTCCATCTCAGCCAGAAGCCGTGCAATGAGAGATGGAAATGAAAATGGAATTGGGGTTTTTCATTCCTCAAGCTGCAAGGAGCAGTCACATTCTCGGAGAGCTGCACTAGCACACAGGCAAAAGTGGAGAACCTCAATAGTATTACTCCTGCCACTAGCACCCAGAAGTGGCATATTCTTTTAGAATTTTTGTGAGCAACTGAATTATTTTGCAATGTATTTGTGTAGTAGCTTATTTGGAGTTAGGAATAAGAAGCTGATGTTTACAAATGCACTGAACTGATTACTGCTGTCATTATCATGTGCTAACCACGTTCTGTTGGGAGATTCGCATATATAATGCTTCAGTCCACAGATAATGTGTTGCATGGTACTGTTGCTGCAGCAGTTCTCAATTGCTTCAGTCAACGTCCTCTAAAGTTGCAATTACAAAAATCCAGGAGGTCTATTCTATCTGCAAATCATGGTAGGTGCAAAAAAGTTGCTGATCAGAATTCTGCCATAGTTTCAGCATTAGACGTTAAGGCTGTACAATATTTTATTGCACATATTTATTGTACTATTATTTATTGTACTTTATTGATAGTTGGCAATTAAAGATAATGATAAACTGATAATTAGTCACTGCTCAGTAGCAGGGAGACCATTCCCTTGGTGAATAGTGGGTAAAAATCTCAAGTTATTTTTGAACCTGAAGTGTAGGAGAGAGCAATTCCCAACTAATGGCTAGGAGAGATGAAAAAGATATACATCTCTGAGAACAGCTCTCCCTGTATGAAACATGATGTGCTAAACCTCTCCTACAGACTAGACACTCTGTACTACTTCAGTACTAAATAAAGATCAGTAGTATCATGATTATTTCAAATTGATACACTGACAGAAAAAGTTAGTGAGTTAGTTTTGATTACACTGTTCTCAGCCAGATATGCTTGTGTTCCCATGCTTTAAAGGATTTTCATTACATGAGCCTAAGGAACATAACCTTGATTATTTTTTTCTCTGAAAATAAAAAGGATTATTATACTCTAGAAGAAGTCTGAAGATTGTCAGAATCGAAGAGGTCAGTGGAAATTTATGCTTTTTCTGCTGGATAGGCATGATGAATGAGAGGTGACTCAAAAATATGAATGACAATTCATTAAGCCTATGGAACAAAATACCTAGAAAAAAAAAAAAAGAAAAAAAATTATGCTAACAGGATCCTCCACTTCTGGAACTCTTGACTCACTGCTCATCAGACTTTCCTCTGAAAATCACAGGCTTCCTGTGAATGAATTGAATGAATAGACAGAAGAAAGTAGTTTAATTCTCATTTTCTTTTCTTTCATTGTAAGTTACGGCCAGCCATTAGCCTGAGGCTGCAGCTTGCTAGGGAACAGGAGATTACTCCCTTAAGAACTTTCTGTAAGATCACACATATATAGAACTCCAACAGAAAAAAACCTTCAAGTCTTTGGGATGTTTGCCTCTGGATTTTGGTTCATACTTGTTGCTGTTGGAAGTGCCAATACTATACTCTCATCAGTATCATCCTGAAAATATTTTACTCCAGATGATTTTGTGCAAATGGACACTAATATTAGTTTGCTTCCTTAACATGATAAGCTTTTAAAACCCCACCAACTGGTAAAGAAGCATTTCGCTCATTTAAAAAGTACAAGATTTCTATTGCCAAATATGGTTTGTAAAATAAGCAGAAAGTGGCTTACTACTTGTTCAATGACATTTTGATACTCTCTGGAAGACAAGGCTTTGAAAGCTTCCTTATTTTGGACATTTGCAGAAAAGACTATGGCACAGACAAAAGCAAAATAAACCTGTGCCATCCCACTGTCATTGCCCCTAGGTGCGAGTAGTAGTCAGGAACTTGTTAATGCTACAATGTATATCAATTGAGTTGATTTCTGTACTTTCTTTCTGGGAAAAAGATCAGCAACTGTTTCCATACAGGAGCTATTTAAAAAAAAACAACAAAAAACCAAAAAAACCGAAAAAACAACCCAACCATAACTTCTGACTACTGCTGGCCTGGGACTAAAGTTGCAGAAATCCTCTCTTATAACCAATTGTCTCTAAGTGACAGACTTCCCTGATACTTAAAGATTAATTGCATTAAAGGTTGCCTTTTTAACACGTTAATTACTACCCATTTAAACTAATTTTTTAATACTGATGGGATGAAGACATAAAAGAATGTTTCATTTATTCTAGATGATGCCAACATCCTTCCCATGGGTAACTTCTGTTTGCAGAGCTCATAAAAAGTTTTTTGTAAAATAACATGCTACCGATTGGAAGACTCCATTTCCCCTTTGCTAGCAAAGTGAGTGGACCAAAGCAGCACATTCTAGTTGTTTTGTGCTATGCTGGTAATGTACAGCAGTAGAAGCTTCTGTTTACTTAGGTGTTTAGACTGTGGGAAAGCTTCTTTGTGTCATGGCAGAAATATGAAGCAGACAGACCATATCTGGACTAAATATGACTTCCAAAGTGTACATTATTTCCAGTAGTTGCTTTCCATATATACTGATCAAACATGCTTGGTAAGCTGAGGGTTTTCATATGAATAGGAAAAAAAACTTGTGTCTTTCAGATACCTAGTATTTTTGTGGCAAACAATACAGGGAGTGAACACATTTCCTTGGTATTTTAGGGTGAAGAGCAAGTAGAAAGGAAATTTTCTGTAGTTCAAATCAAAAGAAGATAACAAACAGTGGGTTTTTTTAGCTCTACCACTCTTTCCTTATCTTGGAGTACAGCTCAGTGAGATGCAGAGCAGAGAGGACTCTGTAGGAGCTCTTTGAAAGTACTGTCAGTCCAATCACCTGTGGGCTTCATGTTTAGGATAAATGCTCATGAAGAAGGGTAAAGAAAAACATTTAATATTAACCAATTTTTTCAGCTAGGTTTACCAGGCTGTGCCAGATGTGCCATAAGCAGAGGTATCTTCTGCAGCAGAAGCCAACTGCTAAATTTAACAGGTCATTTTTCTTTTCAAACTTACATTCTCTGCTCCTCAGCTTAATTTTTGGGCATGTCCAGAACTCCAGAACCTCAAAGTGGGAGGACATGCTTTTCCCCCCCACTTTTGATGTCATTTTGCAGGGAGAATTGGAAGTTTTTCCTTTGCCCCTTTTATCATGAGAGAGCTGACAGCGAGCTGTGCCCTCACCAGCGTTCCTGCCTGTGCTCCATCGTCTGAACCTGTCTGCCTTTGCTTTCATCCTTCCGTGTGTGCATGCACGTGTGTGTTCCAGCATGCGTGTGTGCCTTGCCACCTACACCCAGCCTCCCTGTCAGAGGATACTGTCCTTGAACTTGATCAAAACCCTCACAAGCTGTGCCATGAGTTGAGTTGCTTACCTCTGCCTCTGGAGGAGTTTATCTCCCTTGACAAGGTTTTGTCTGGTTTTAGTGGCACGGCTGGTGACAGGCCGTGCACGCAACAGCATGCGACCCCGGCTCCTTGCATCCGTGCGGGCAGTCGTCAGAGCTGTCACACAGTCAGAACAAGTTAATTCAGCGTGTGGAGAGAGAGGTGCGGTCTGTAATAATATCAGGCCTCTGGAGAGGGTGCTGTCAGGCAGCGTGTACCGGCGGCTGCCCCAGCTGCTATCTCCTGCCTACGAGGATGCGAGCTGACAGGCGGCAGGTTTATCCGCCTGGGGCAGCCTGGGGAGCACGCATGTTAATTTTCTGTCTGTGCAACAGAGCTGGTAATATTGCTTGCTGTGGTGCTTGAGAAACCACTTTGTGCCTCTCACCTTGGACGATTGTTGGAGGCAGCAGGATGCACTTGCTGGGGTGTCCAGAAGCTCCAGAAGGGAGCGGGTCAGGGCTCCCTTCTGTTGCAGCTCTTGGGCTGCTCCCCCTCTGAGCTTTCTTGCCGTGCTCTTCTCGACTCGCACGGATTACTCTGCACCTGTATATTTCCTTCCCCCTTTGACAGGAGGTTTGTGCTTGTGGTGGCTAGATGCCTTTAGAAGTTATAGGGTTATTGATTCCGTTCGCTTGTGTTTGTGTAAGTGTCTGTGTATGCTGCATATATACACACACACACTATACATATGTACACACACAGGGTTTCTTGAAAGATTATCAGCTCTGGATTAGGCAGAGTAAGGCAGAATCTCTGCCTAAAACATGTATGTAATACTATAATAAAAAGGATACCAATACTACTAATAATCTGTGTCAGTCAAATGAAATTTCACTGACAGACATTAGAGGCTTCAGATCTGGCTGGTCAAGGACTCTGTGGCTATAAATGTCCAGGTGTGATTAAACAGCAAGACTCAGTAGCACTTAATGTAGTGACCAGAATCAGCCTGTGAAAATGGTGGGGTAAAACATAAAGAGGGAGGAAAAATCCCCATGTTTTTATTTAGTCCTACACTCTTGACTAAAATACACTTAATCCAGGAATATAGCAAGAAAAGTATGCCTGCTGTGAAGAAAGTGGTAACAATGGTACTAGCCCAACAGGCTTTTTCCTGGTGGGAGTGGAAAGTCTGCTGGAGATACTGTACATATAGACAAGAGGACGTGGGCAGACCCATGGCTGTTAGCTGGAATGTGAAGGGGGAAAACTCTGATCCTTGCTGGCAGCTCTACTGGCTTCACTTGTTCTGCCTTCCATATTCTAAACCAGAAAAGCCCTCTAATAGTGTCTTGTCTACATAGCCAAATAGTATCTCTTTTGTCAAAAGTTGTTCTGTAGTTGATTGACTGAAATCAGGAAAAATGTCACTTTCACTTCAGTCTGTATTTTATATTATTCAGCCTGAGTAAGGCTGTGGTAAGGGGAAAGTAGGAACCAAATCCAAGGGGAAAATCACTCTTGTGTCCATTGGTCTTTCTTGTAGCAATGCCTGAGTGGTAAAATCAGAGAAAGGATAAAGAATTTCCTCTTAGTCTCTTGACTACAATGATTGAATATGGATGAATTGGATTTGAGATCCACGTCTGAAGCCTATTCTTGAATTATATATTTAGAAATGAAGACAAAATCTAGTGTTTTAGGAAATGCAGTTTAAGAGTTGACTCATTACAGCTGAATTCTACCGTGGGCTCAGAACAAAGGGAAGGAAATGTCTTTTCATACCATGTTAATTAAAACTGAGAACTCCTTGCTATAAAGTTGACGTTGAAACCTAAGTTAATACGAATCAGAAAAGGGGCAGGACACTGATAGCTAACAAGAATATTCAGAATTGCAACAGCTAATGATAGTGCATACTTCAGAGGAATTACTAACCTGAAAACTTCCCAGTTCCAATATTAGATAGCTGAAGAATAGGACTTACATTACTTTTAGTACTGCTAAGAGTTAGGAGCAGGATAATGCAGTACTTGGACTATGTGTTCTGACCCAGCTGGACAACACATGCCTCAGATGGGTCAGAGCTCTGCCTTCACTTGGGAGTGCTGTGACTGGGCTGTGAGCTCCGGCTTGTTTCCTGAAAGCAAACTGTTAAACTCTTCTCATTTCCTTGGACAGCAGGAGCTTGCCACTGACCTGAGTTCCAGGACTTTTGATTCTTACCCATGAATTCACATTTTAAGGAATCTGTCCAGAATGAATCTAAGGGTGTTCCTTTTCTGAGTGATCTTGAATCCTTCGTTGCCCTGTGTGTTTGTATATAGGAAGGGTTTATCCTTAGGGGTCTCCAACTCTGAATTTCCGTTGTCAGCTAATTAGTTGAGCATGAGACCCTTGATATCTGCGCATTTCTTAAACAGGACCACCAGCTGTCCAATACAGACAAACATCACTGAGGGTTATAGCACTAAGCTCTTTTTTTCCCAGTAGCTAGAGCCAAAGTATGATTGCAGATTTTTATGGGCAAAGAATATGGGACAAGAAAGCTGGGCCTTGCTGCCAGGAGGGAGACAGAGACACAGACACTTGCCCCCAGAACAGCTAGTGTAAGAGCAACTTTACAAAGAGTATTATTTCAAATATGACTCGATGCTACTAGAAGTATTTGTTGGTTATTAGGTTAAATTAGAATTTTATAATTTCTTACCATTGTCATAAGACAAAAAACACGTGCATTAACTGCTGAAATGTCAATCTCATAGCAGGACAGCTGTAATGGATCCTAGCTGTGATTAGATATTAATATTTACAATGAGGAACAGTTTAAAGGAATTCATCTTCTTTTTGTGTGAGACTTTTTGAGATTTCATAATGCTCTTGTGGTAGGTTATTCAGTACAGTGTGTTCTTAACCATTTCATGTATCTTCAGGAAACAGAATATTGAAATAGAGAATATATTTATACTGCTTAAAAGTAACACTTTGACAATGACTATTTATTAAGGGATTTGAAATCCCTTGAAATATCCTAGTTTGTGCACAGTGGCTTATGCAGTGGGACATAAACTAAAATCATGTTATCATGCAACACACATGTAAGATGTACTGGACTACTGGATGTACTGGGGCACCTAATGTTGATACTTAAATGATGCACATTATAGATCCTTTGATATGTGGTTGGTCTCTGAAGCAGTGTCTTGAATGAAGGTTAGAAAGAAAAACTGAGCTCATCGTGTGCTGCTTTTCTCTCAAGAAAGGTGAGCTTGGAAGAATAGGAATATAATGAAGTACTGATTTGCTCTGGTAGTGCTTTCTTTTTTGGGTAAATTATTACAATTGTATTAAATCAGTTTCCCTTGAATTTCCAATCCTTTCAACAAGGACTGAAGCAGAGATTGCTTGCATTTATGGTAGGAGCTTCATTCTTACAGGTTTTTGCTAACTGACTGTAAAGTACTTCTCAGTTTTGTACCTCTCTCTGTACTGCCTGTCTTGTCTCTTAAAATGTGGTTCAGGTTTGCTTGGTGTAAAGCCAGCACATTTATTTTCCACCTCCCCCACTGTTTGAGGGCATATTCACCTGCATCAGGGATGAGCTGATCATCTGTGGACAGATGGCAGGTCTGCCTCAGCCTCCTGAGCAGCTGCCTCTGCTGACAAAGATGCCCTGTGCCTCCTCAGCTGAAAGAACAGGAGAGGGCTTGAGAATCATTGAATATTTCATCTGACATGAAGTGAAGAAGTGATTTTACAACTTACTTCTGGTGATTAAATTAAATCAATTCCCTTCACATGTATTTTATTCCTTGCTTGCCTATTTCTTATTTTGGAGAGTGGTGACAGCATAGGCTGCAGTCTCTCCCTCTTTGGCTTTTGCACACATGCAGCGTCCCCTTCACCCACCTCCCAAGATGTGTACCGCACTTCAGGTTCAGGTCTTTGTTTCTGAGAGAAGGGAAGTCATATAATTTTAGGCTAATATGATGGTATATTCTGACTGCTAGATGTTTAACCAAAGTTGGGTGAAAAGTCAGAATAATGTGTCTTATTATTTTTTTTTCTTTTTTTCCTAGGTGTTGTAGTCCCCAGAGATTCAGGAAGCATTGCAAAGGTGTAGTGGAGATCTGAATAAAAATGCTCTGACACTTGCTCACTACTGTCTTGTCAGTGTAGATAAAGTTTCAGCTCATCAAAACACCCCTGCAGGCAAGAACTAGACAGCTTTTCTCTCCAGTCTGCTGCTGAAAAGGCTTTAACAGAGTGGAAGACAGTAAATTAACACTGGCTATTACCAGGTTGAGAGGTTTTGTTTCACACTTACCTAATTTTGTAGTAATGTGGTTTGGACATTGGGTAGGAGGATGGTGGTAAAATCTTCCACATGATTTGTTGCTGGGCTACCCATAACCATGGGCAGGCTGAATCTACAGAGACATGGAAAATTTGGTTTAGCTGCACTGTTCACTGCCAGCATTCTTGGTGCTGATTTTATGGATGCAAAAATTCACATTTTATCAGACCAGTCAGGTGTTAGATATTACCCTACAACAATCAATCAGCTGGTGCCAATTGCCTAGTACTATGCTCTTTATCCCCATGCTGGGGTTGGCTGAACTTGCTCAGGGTAAGAAATATGGTAGTGTCTTTCACAGAAATGTTTCCACTGTGATTCAGGGCCCCTTGAATATTTTGTTGTCTGTCACCTATGCAAGAGAAATAAATGTTACATCTGTTTACACTGAGTGAAAGGGCAGTGTATGGGGACAGTCAGAGGATGGGTGTTGGCTTATGTCACCACCCCTCTTCACACTGTGGCTCCAGAAGGAAATGGCTGTATCCTTACTTAGGGAGAGAAGAAAAGAAATGAAAATCAGGATTGCTATTTCCTTCCCTTAGATATAATATACCACCATCTCCCACTTACCTGGTTTAAGATCCCTGTATTGTATGGGATGTGTTGATGGTTCTGGTGGCTTTGTGAGGAATTAGGTACAATGAGGAGAAAATTAGAAGTTTCCTTAGGAGGCAAAGTCATGTAAAGTCCTGAAGAAGAGGTCTGTGACTCTCAAGTGCCAAAGTGTGTGACCCCTCAGCAATTATATGCTAGAAGTAAGTAAAAACAAGAGAAAGTAATGGCTATCTGGAGAGAGTAACACCAAAAAAGTGTTTAATTTGAGCCAAGATGTTAGTCTTCCCCTGCAATATCATTCCCATTCATTCCCATGAAATTTGGAGAGAAGAAGGTGGCTTGTCCCATAATATTTAACTATATGATGGTTTACATTGGACTGTGGTTGCTTTCTGGATAGCTAAAGGCTAATCTTTGGGAAAAACACTAATGGGAGAAACTCAAGGTAGAGTCAGGTACTTTTGTTACACATATTGTTATGCATATTTGAAAAGAACATAGAAGTTCTGTTTCCCTCAATAGAGTAGAAGCTGCACAGCAGGAGCTTATGGCTCTTTGCTTCCTGCTTCCTCAGCCTCCTAGCCACTGTTCAGTCCCAAAGCTTGATCTCTGCCAGTTTTTTCAGGGTCACATTCCTATTGATACTGTGGCTGTGCCTAGTGTTTTTGGCTTTCTCACTCCCTTTGCTCCCTGTTCCTCTGGGCTTTTTGCATCTTTTTTTGCAGACACGCAAAACCTTTGAACATAATATCCAGTGAACCACCTTCACCCATGGCATGAGCTGGAAGGAGAAAGTTCATTGAGTAGAGGGATTCATCAAAATCTCTTCCATTCTGTTCAACAAAGCATAATATTTTTGTGGCCCAGGTTCATTTCTTAGTTCCCTTTCAGGTGTTATAGTGCAGCACCAGGCAGAATACTTGTTCTGGCTGTTCTGGTTCACCCACTCCGGAAGGCCAGGAAGAGGTGAGGTGGCAGAAGTTCATGAAGTCCATAGAGAGCTTTGAGAAGTTAGGCTGGAAATTGCTGCAGAATGAGAAAGCTGCTACACAGATGAGATGAGGTTCTGCTGGAGCAAACACAAGGACCACAAGAAAAACAGAGGCCCCTTCCGCACCAAACAAATTACCTCAGGAGAGCGCAGCGAGCATGACCTTGAAATGAGCATACGACTCCATGAAAATTGTGCTGTAAAGAGTAATCTTATACTGGCCAGTTTATTGTAAGAAATAACACCAGAAGGGCCGTAGAAGAATTTGTAAAATGATGTTCTGATGAGCCTTGTCTCTTATAAGAGATGCAAGTTTGAGGGAGTTTTTACAGTGAGTAAATTAAAGAAGATTTTCCAATATTGAACAAATATGTCATGTGCCCTTTTCTCATAGAAGTTTTGCTGATGAATCAGTTTTATGCTGGTATTTTCTTTCCTTCTTATAAATACACCAGTCTGGTTTCCTGCCTGTGTATGTAATGAATTTCTCTCTCTCTCTTTTTTTTTCCCTGTGTGAATTAAAGGAAGAAAAGATATTGGTCTGATTGTTTCTATGAAAAGTAAAATAAGGCTGATCATATGCTTTTTCATTTTTCAGTATTTTCTGTCTTTGAATTGTGTTACTTTACAAAAGAATAAATGAAGGAAGTGAAGGCTAAAAATTTGGTCTGAAATCCTCTTGGTGGTTGTGGTATTTGTCCGAGCAGTCCTTGCAATTTGTGCTGACTATATTTGTTTATTTTAACTGGAAGGAAATGTCCACTTTTATTCTTTTCCTATTTAATCCTGGACAAGATCAAGGGTGGCATCTTTTGCAATTTACAACAGCTCTGGCTCTCTGTGTATGTTTATGTATATATTGGGCAGTCAGCAAAGGGATCACTGCAGCACAAGCAGAGATCTAGTCATGCCCCCTCTTTCTCTGCTTGCATATCTTACCTTTAGTGCTGAAGGTAGAATAACAAAGAGGAAGTATTTATCCAGCTCTGGGAAGCCAGAGGACTTCCTTTATATGGAAGGAATTTCCAGATTAATACTGTCGGATGTTACACTGATGTTAATACTGTATTTTAAGGCTGGTCCTGAGAATTGTTGGTGCCTACCATTTTTGGGAAATGACAAAGGTGTTATACTGGTGCAAACTTACATGTGTCAAAATGTGGTATCCATAAATCAAATCTTCTTTGACCTGCATTATGGTATTACGTAATTTTCATGTACTTTATACCTGTAATTAATTTAGAACTTTTGCTAAACCTTTTTTAATGTTAATTTTTTTTAAACATTAAACTTTTAAAAACATTTTTCAGCATTTATCTTTGAAAATAAGATAGAAATTAATGCAAGCATCTTGAAATGTACAAACACACACCGCTCAATTTTACTGAGGAGGTAAATTAATACAAAGGGAAAATGTTGCATGAAACTTCTTCTTCCACCAAATCCTGCTTGAATTCTCCACCTGGCCACTTCAAGGCAATTTTAAGTAACATTTCCCCTTATTTCTGTATTATTTGGAGGTAATTGCTTGCTCTTATTAACACTTGGACAGGATTTTGAACTCACCTCATTTTCTAAAAAAAGCAATATAATGATGTGCCTTTCAGTCCTTCAACCTTCAAGTCATCAAGTATTTAGCTCATTAGTGGTGTGATTCCCATCTGACTATAAGGAATGGCTACTGACGCATTAAAGAGGTAGGGGTTAACTTTTCATCACAGAAGCTTGTGGAAACTAAATAATCTTCATTCATATATTTCATAGTCTTTGTAACTCCTATTAGAAAGAAAACTTTGTCCTATACATTTGATATACATTAGCTTGGAGCAGGAAGTTCAAGAAATCATATGAGAAAATTAGTGGGTGGGGGTAGGGGGTGTAAGCCTTCCAGACCATGGATACACAGATGAAATTTTAGGTAATTTCAGCATTTATCTTGAAGATTATTTTCTTATAAATATAGTCACTGATTAAAAACACAGAGAAAATGGTACCAAAGTTGAATACCATATTGCTGGTGCCAAATTAGCAGTGCCAAAGAAATAGAATAATAGTTTTCCTCCACCTTCTGGCCAAAATCCAAATGTAGTGTCTATGAGGTTTGTCTTATTTTGTGGTGAGAGCGTATTTTTTTCATGTTCAGCCTAGTGTCCACCGCAATTCCCTGGTGCTATCTAAGAGAGCAGATTTCAGTGATATTTAGGTGTTGTTAATGTATTTTGTACTACTGTTGTCATTAGGGTAAAGTTAGTAAAACTCCACTAGACTTAGATGAAGAGGAGGCTTCTGTTTTTGGACATCCCTTTGTCATAAACAATATTATTGTAGGTATTTCCTTTATCGTATTTGAGTTAATTTACAATCTGTATTATAGAAATACCATGCATTATAAGTAAAGGCTGTATTTGTAGTATCTTACAGAAATGATGTCTCAGTAGTGTTTTAAAAAATGAACATCACTGTAGCTGAAGGCAGTGATGACATTATGATGTTTCCCTTAAGCCACAGACAAGATACATTTGAGTTTATGGCAGGGCTTAAGTCTGCCAATTAATAAGTGGGTTGCTCAGCTTATATTCATGTGTGTTGCAGCATCTGTGCTGAGATTTTTCATCAGAAGGACTAGCCCTGACCTTGCCTGGTTTTGATTTTGGGTTTTGTGATTTTTTTTTAAAAAAAATTGTTTGGGAACTATTGTTTTATAGGATTTGAACTTTCAGCTTTTACTGGCTTATCATAGCCATCCCAGTCAACCTATTCTCAGGTAGAGGCACAAATAACTCTTTTCTTTCCACTTTGGTCCTTTGATTAGTCCCAATAGTTTAAAAGGAATTACTAAGCTGATAAGATTGGTCCCTGGAGAACTGTTCCCCTTTATAGACGTTTCCTGCTTCTGCTGAATATCATACTATATATTGGTCGAAAAGAGAGAAGCATCTATGATGATGTAACACTGTCTGCTCACAGTCCCCATAATAAATGGTGAGCTCATAATAAATGGAGCCCCATAATAAATGGAGCTCTCAACGAGCTCCAAGAAAAACCTGAAGATACCTTATAGTCCTCCCGGGAGAAATCCTTTATACTGCATAAAGGGGTCATGGTAGAGATAGAGAATTTTTTTTTTTTTACTTTCTTTTTAATCCAGGGATCTCTTTTCTCAAGTGGCTTAAAAAAAAGCCAACTTGAAAACTATATTCATAATTAAGACCTAGATCCTGAAAAAGACCCTTGGTGAATCAAAGCCCTGTTTCTCTCAATAGTTCACTATTTGAAATATGTTTCTGGCTGAAAACAACAACAGCATAAAAACCTCACTAAGAATAGGAAGTTGCTGCGGGAATGAAACTCCCTTTCTGGCTAACAGGGCTATGTTTTCCTATGAAAATGCAGCAAAGCCCAGAAATTAGCAATGACTGCTAAATTAACACACTTGAAGAGCTTGGCTGGTTCTAATAGGCAGTCAAATGGTCTTGTTACATTGTAATGGTGCCAAGCTAATTGAAGTGATTACTGTTGCTCATGAGCAGCCCTTTTGAAGTAGAAGTCTTTTAAATTATCCATAGACGTTAAATGTCAGACACTATTGTGTAATTATACTTTGTAAACGCTGAATGTCATAAGGCATCACAGGTAATTGAGGTTTACAGAGAAGAGCTTTATCTAAACCTAATTGGGCATCAACTCTTTGTCACTATTTCTAAACCTAATTGGGCATCAAATTTTTGTGCCAGGGGACACTCCAACACCTCATTGCAGCCCTCCCTCCATCATTATCAATAGGAAAATATGTATCACAGCAAATCTGACCCTCCAAATTCAGGACCTCTCTCACTTCAACCTGTGTAGCCTGTCAGCACAAGAAATGGAAGTTTTTTACAGGGAACCAGGCCTCTACATTTCACAGGTGTGGGCCATCAGTAGCTGACAGTGATTTCCCAGTTCATTTGTATCCTGGCTTCAGTTGTCACACTACCAAGCCACTGTAGCAGTCAATGGAAGCTTTGAAATGCATGAAGAGCAGAACTTGTCTTAGTAATAAGTGTAGTTATTTTAAAATATTTTTCATTTACATGTACCTTTTATATAATTATTTCCTATTATTTGTATTCCTAGGAGAAGTTATGATTCATAGCACAGAAATCTGGTTTACAGCTGAAGCTTTGCCTTTTACTTCTATCATTTAACTTGGACATAGCTATTAAGCTTCCCGTATCTTCCAGATAGATAGATACCTGCCTACAGAAGATTTCTCCTAGGATCATTCACATACGGTGATTGATTGCATAAGTATGTCTGAATTTTATATCTAGCACCTTGATATCCTTTTTAATTCCCCCTTTCCATCCCTCCCACCCTCCCCAAATCCAAGAATGACAGTTATGCAATCTTTACTCTGAATCCTTCATGCATATCTCCAAAAGCATTCTATTTTCTGCACCTGAGACCTCTAACTTTATTCATACAGTCTTATCTAAAGTTTACCGAGATCATCAAGTGCTTTGCCCCTGAATTCAGTGCATTAATAGGTTTTCAAACCTATTAAAGCAATCAGTTTTTGTCAATGGTTCATTTGTCAGAAGATGAAGAAGTCCAGAAACTGCTTGTTACGGCCACCTTTGCATAATTTTGTTTCACAGTCTGCCTTACAGGTTTTCATCAGGTGCTAGTGGGTAGCAAGTTTTGAAAGCGCTCATTACAAATAATGATCTTACATCTGCTTTTTATTAGTTAGTTTTAATATTGTGTTGTGACTGGGAAGAAGATTCATGCACTTATGGGATGAAATTCACTGTGTTAATATGTATTTCAGGATAAAGGTGCAGAGGTATTCTGGCACAAAAAATTTGGTCTCAGAATCTCCATCCACCTAAAAGGAAGACCTCCTAGTGGTTACTCTAAATCTCTAAATATTTTCACTTCGTTTTGACATATTATATATTCAGAAACCTCTGAATTTTTATCAGAGGATGAAACAAAAATTGTTCACCCCCTTGGGAAAATAAGGTATGGATTCTGTAACTTTTTTTTGCTTTGATAGATCAGATCCCTTTTTACTTTTTTTTTTTTTTTTTTGAGGTGCCCTTGAGGTGATATAATTATTTTCCTTTAGCTTAACTGTACAAGTGCATTTTAGAAACATAAAAGAATACCAATGTCACTTCTGGACAAATGCACTGCATTAAATTGTCCCATATAATGTAGGAAAAATGGAAAATAATAAAAGGAAACACTGTGAAATGTATCAAGTGCATATCCAGTTATATTTGAGATCTATCACTTGATGTTTGATTTAGTTGCATTGTCTACGTGTTTGATAGCCTCAGACTTCCTGTTTCTTGTATGAAATCATACACGTGTCCTTTCCTGGGATGTGCTGAAGACTGTTGTCAAAAAGGCGTTTCATTCTCACTTGTCTGCAGCAGTCCTGACATGATTGCTAAAATATCAGAAAATGAAATTAAACCTGATGGCTGTGCTATCCCCGAAGGGCAGAGAACTTGATTTCACTCAAGGCAGAATGCACTAATCCACAGCATTAGCAGCTTGCCAAGGCTGTCTAAGTCAGTGCTTGTCTTTGTCAAGAGTGGGAAGAGGAAGAGATACCCATGGAGGTGGCGGGTGGGACAAGTTTGGTCAAAAGGAAATTGGTGCAAACCAAAGAGATTATCCATAAACCACATTTTGCAAAGACCAAAAATAAATGACAGAACAGAAGAAAGAAGAAAAAAAGAGAGAGAATTAAAAATATTGATTTATTTTTTTGATTTGGGAATTTAACGTCCTTTCAATATTTTAATTTAAACAAAGTTGAAAGTTGTACAATTACGTACTTCTAGGAGTGGTAAATGCTGAAAATATCAGAGACTTTATTGCACATTTTATAACAAATTAACAATTTTAACAAATTGTTTATTGTGAGAAAACAAATGCACACAAAAAAGGTATTCTAGTAAACAAACTTGTTAGGGACACAGAAGTAATTCCCAGAGTAAAACTGATATCTCAAAATGTTAGTTTTGGACAGATAGCCCTCCACACCCAAGAGTTTCAATAATAACAGGGTTGTCATTTGATATATTTCCAATATACCCAACACCTTCTGCTGTTAATCTGGAAAGGCCTGACCCTTTCCAGCAATGCTGCATCTGCATGGGATAGATGTGAAACATCATGTTTTTTGCAAAGGGCACCACTTTTTTTAGCTACATGTATTAATGTCTCAACAGAATTGCGACAGACAACTCATACCATAACCTTGACAAATTTTCTTTTCTTTTTAGAGCTTTGACAATTTCTTTTATGTTCTTGTCTCAATTTGTCATTTTAGCATTTTATTAATAGGTGCAGCCTGCATCACACTTCAGTCCAGTTTCTGTCATCTGACTTTCTCAGTCTCTATTTACAGTAGAATTGGCAATATCTGTACTTGTATTAAATATCCAATACTAGATATTGTATGGTCTTGACAGCGTGGCTTGCTCATCCTTTAATGCCAGCTCAAACAATTCTCTCATAATTTCCCTTGAATAGGCTAGTGTGTATTCCTATTGCTCATAAAAATAGTTGCAGACGACAGAGTTAATAAAAATATTATATAAATATGAATATTCAATTTATTTTTGAAATAAAGTATTTTGCCTTCTGGTCCCCATCTAATTTTTCCCCTGAATCTCTTGCTCTGTTTCCCACTGTGCCTCATTCGCTATTTCTCAGGAATGTTCAGAGTGGGTCCCATACACACCCTAATTCTCTTCACCAATTTTTTAAGAGGAAAGAAACTTCTGAAGAAAGAAGTCCAGAAAATGTGGGTTGGAGGAATGGAAATTACAATGCAGCTAGCTCTTCTGGATCAAAACATAACTCTAAAAGTGAAGAGCCACATTGGAGCAGACTTGGACGTGTTAATAGAAGCACTGTGCAAGCCAAATGTTTGTGTCAACCAGTACTGAGTAAAATATCCTGAGGACTTCCTGATTTCCTCCAGAAGTTCTTGTACCTAACATTGACTCCTACGAGAGCTACCTGTCCTGCTTGGTCAATGTGTGGTAGGGCGGTGGCCAAGGTGTACTACTTTTTGTGAGCTGTTGTTCTTTTTGTGCTGGTGGGTATAATACTGAAGGTGTGGTAGTGTGTATATAATTTCCCCTCACTGATGTGTAATTTTGCAGAGACAGCCTGGAACTTGTGGTTTTTTGTTTTATTTTGCCTTTATAATTTTCTCTTTTATTTGCATTCAATTATTTGTTTTTATTTTATTTACAATTTTATAATGGAATTTTTTTAGGCAGATGAATATTTCATAAATGAATTATGTTTAAATGTTTAAAAATGTTTGGTTTGTTCTCTCAGTAAACAATTTTATCAGCACAATAACACCATCCAGAGCATGTGTCTGGTGGACAGTGCACACACACCTAAGCTCTGTTATTATAAAGGCTCCCAGCTATTTTCGCAGGGCACGCTACAGTTCTCTGTGTCAAGCTGACCTCTTCTGTAAGAGTTATCTAGGCTTCATGTGGTGCAGTCAGACACTGACCTTGCACTGTTCCTTTGGAAACAGCTTCACTTTACTGCCTGCAAAACGATTACTAAAAATCCCTTTTTTTGTTTTCTTAACCCTTTTACCAGTGATACCTTTTTCTTGTCCTCTCACTTTTGCAAAGCACTCTTGATGCCTGTGAAGTGAAACAATACTGGCTCGTCTTTTGGGCTGCAGATGGTTTTACAGATTTGGATGCTTTTGTCACAAGGTACTTGGACCATTTCTGAGGCTTTTGGAGGCAAAGGGTGGTGTCATACCCCAGCAGCAAGTCTGGCTTAGCTTAGGCTTTGCAGTCAGCCATGTGAAAGATGCTCTTTGATCTCACTGGAGATGTGCTATTGCCCAGTGTAAAAGAGTTGACTGATCTTCTGGAGAATTATTCTGGTCATGTGTCTTAGCAGAGTATAACTTGAAGCAGTATCCAGGTGATTTTAGTTCAGTAATAAATCATGATACGTTTCTAGGAACCTTTGTCCTCTGAGGGAAGTGGTGGTGAATATTCAGTTGAAAGGGGTTGAGCTTAAAACATCTTTTAGGGGGGAGAGAAGCTGCCTTTTAAATCCTGGATGTCCAATTCCTGTGTTGGTTGATGTTTCCAAAAGCTGATTCTTAATTTCTTTGAAAGTTTCATAATTCATACATAAAATATACTACATTCCACCAAACTCTGCTCTAAGAATAGATTTCTTAGATTTCCCTGGTAAATATAAAGATGAGTCTACACTAAAATTAACAACAGCCTTTCCTGAACACAGGTAAAATCACAGCATGCTCAAGCACCCTTAGCAGGTAAATATTTTGTTATTTGTATATTGTTAATTGATCCCTGTGGTTATCACTTCATTGTTAATTTAAAAGAAAACAATGTGGGAATTACAGAAATTGATAGGAACCTGGGTATTTAGCTTGACTTAATACCATAAACAAAGACAGGAAGAGAACAGATGGTTTACATCCATGGTTGACATCCAGCCCAGCTGGGATCAGTTTCTTGTTGAGATGAAAAGAAAATAAGTTGAGGTGTAAGCAGGGTAAACCATTGCCATCTGGGTCAATTCTTGTGGTAACTATAAAGCAGCCACTCCATACATCCTTGGTTTATCCTTCCTGTTTTCTCACTTATCAAATATTTATTGTCAACAACGGGCAGTTCTGTTTGCACACATTGCAATTGGATAATGAGATAGTTAGGTTTACTTCTGTTATTGATGGTGAAGGCTGCTGGCATGAATAATTTCCTGTTTTTTTAAATAGGAGTTGAATTATTGATGCTTCATTTAGGCAGCGATAAAGGTATTAGTAATGTATTGCCACGGCTGTAAGATTGGCAGTAGTAGTAGCCAAGAAGATGCTTGCAGGTGATGGGCCAACTCTACTGCATATCTGGAGTACAAACTGGAAATCTGTTCCCATGAATACAGTGATTATGGATTAACTGCTTTACAAATACTGCAGAATTTGTCCTGATAACTTTGCAGTTGACATCACTGCTAGTAGACAAAAGACTACAACTCAACAGCCTGAACTAGTAACATTTTGCTTATCCAAAATGACTCAGTCACCCATAACAAAAAAGATAATTTCATAAATAAGGATAGAGAGAAAACAACAGTTAATGAGGCAAGAACCTTTTTGTCTTATATTCAAAGGGCATTGAACATCTTCAGAGAGTTCATCTGAACTTTACAGATTGACTAATTCTGGGCTTCTAAATCTTGGTGATTTGAGATTCTGCAATTCAGGTTCTAGATTTCTTTAATTTTTCCTTTTTTTTTTTCCCTTCCCCTCCAAACAAAAACCACTTCTCATTTTAAAAATGTGAGTTACACAGAAAAGAGTGGCATTTGCGTGACATCTTTCAAAAGAGGACGTGTTTGAGAGAGAAGTAATGGCTGAGATTCCCTTCAAACACTCTAACATATGATATTAATGTCCCTTGCCAAATGTAAAAGGTTGAAGTGAAACCTTTACTATCCCATTTACATTTCTTCACTTGCTACTTGCTGTACTCTTCTCTGTCCTATTTTTCAGTTCTTCAGTAGACCAAAATTCCCTCCTGCTTTCCCTAATCCCAGTCATCCCATCAGTGCATGAAGCATAGCAGTGCCTCCCCGGTCCACAAACCTCCCCTGGCTGCAGTGTGAATCAGGCTTTTAGAGAGATGGCATGGTAGTGGGTTAGGAAATTAAAACAATACACATTTCCCTCCTCAGATAATAGTTAATAAATTTCAGAAGTGTCAGGGTGCTCTTAAGTCTTCCTGCCTCTCCTCCATTTTTTGAACCGTGGGATGATGGGGAGAAGCCATTGTTAAAAGTTTTGTGTGGTGTTTCTCGTGACCAAATACAGAACCATGTAAAAAGAAAAAAAATAGGGTAAAGAAGATCTCAGGCCAATTATTTTTCTACAAAATACTTTATGTGACAACAGCAGCAGCCCCCAAAGGGCAGCATGTAACAACAGAGCCTAATTAGAATGATTTCAGTATAATCATTAACTAGCATCTAACACCTATGAGAGTATTTCTGTTTAAACTAAAACATGACCTGCATGGTGGAGAGGCCTTGTAAACTGTCTACGAAATAAAAAATGTGACAGTAAAGGTCAGAGATGTGCTCATTTGAATTTCAAGCAGGAAGCAGGCTCCTCAGCCGGCATGTACAGGAAGAGTGGTGGCTCTTTCCATAGTCTCTCTTTGCCTACAGTAACAGTTGGAGAAATCCTCCAGGACTAATTACTGGGGCTGCAAAACAAGTATTGTTCTTTTGTCTCTTCTCTTGACCTGGTGAAATGCGAGGGTCCTAATTATATTGTGTCAAAGATGTGGTTTTGTTTCTCACTGTCATGTGAGCAAAGGTCACAAGCTAAGAAAACCAAGTGGCACCTTACATCTCTCTCTGTCCACCTGCTGACAGCTTCCTTGATGCTCCTGCTAATCGCCTCACCTTACTGGAGAAACAGGGGAGGGAAAACTTGCTAATAAACTTTCCTTCCAGAGAGAGTGATGCTAACACATTGTGTTCCATAGGACCACGTAAAAGCAGCTATCAAATTGGTGAGATTGGTTTGATTTCTGAGTCTCTGGTGAAATTTAAGAAGGCAAAATTGTAAAACATTCTGTGAAAAAAAAAGCGTTAAAACATTTTTAAGGAAAGCATTTAAAAAGTCAGGAGAAAGACGTTATAATAAAAAAAATTGGCAGAAAGGGTGTTATTTATTCATTTTGAAACATCTCAAAGAGCTCTGTTAGCAGCATTTATCTTCTAAAAAAAAATCCAGGAAAGCTAGTGCATTTAATTATTTTCCTATTTCCTTTTGTGACTTTTAAAGTGCTATATACACAAAACCAGCTTTTAATGCTTTAGGGAATTGATGAAACTATAACATTTAGTACGTAAGCCTTGCTTTACTGAATCTTACTTCTTTTACTTCCCATCCTCCGAACTTAGTAAGTTTTATTTCAACTGGTCTTTATTTTCCCCGTTCATTTTCACAGTGGTTTGGGTTTTCTTTTTTGTGTCTCTCCTTTACTTTTTAAAAATTTCCTTACATACTTTTCCCTTATCTTTTGTCTCTCTTTGCTTATGTCTTTTTTGTTTTATCTTGAACTTTGGAGTAAATGTAGTGCTTGTGAAGTGATGTGACAGCTGTAAAAGATATCCTTGATGAGTTCACAGAAAAAGCAAAATCAATAGCAGGTTATGTATGGTAAATTTCTTTCCTTTCTTTCATTATTCCAGTTCTTTGCCATCAGAGTAGCTCTGGCTTGTCTTCAAATGGCAGATGACAAATTGTGCTTATATTAATTATTCATTTATTTGTGTCTCAGCTAGATAGAGTAAAACAGACTGTATGTAAATTAGCACTATATATCTATCTATATCTATATCTATATCATCTATATCATCTATATCTATATCTATATCTATATCTATATCTATATCTATATCTATATGATGTTATGTTGTAATCAGGAAACATTTCTGGTGTCAGACATCACCCAGAAGTGTGTAGCTGTTTGGTGGTTTCAGCTGTACTATGTACAAAATGTGAACAGAAGGCAAGCACTCACTGTTAAATATTGAATTTAGTCACCTGTTCTTTTCCTTTCTGGAGAACTTCTTCCTCTGAACATTGCTGCAGAATTCTTAGCACTACATCCATATGAGGGGGAGATAGTAAAATCTTTCTTGAAGTTAGTGTAAGTCTGCTGATCTTTGGTGTTGAGGGTCTTGTATTTCTAATAGACAAAGTAAACAAATCTCAAAACTAAGTTAAGTGCAGGAGTAGTTCAATCCCTTGCCCTGCTGCTCCATTGTGGTTGGCTGTGAAACCCCCAATAGCAGGTTAAAGCTTTTGGTGTAATATCTGTTTGTGATAGACCACTGAAGAGCATGAAAATTTGTAAGGGAAAATTATATTGTATTTTAAAAAATAATATTTGCGGTGCATTTAACCTGCACATTTGTTACAGATGCTCAGCCAGTGCATGTCTTACCACCTAGAGAAAACATTAAGTTAGTGAAATTTTGGTAATTTTATTCAAAGTATATTATTTTCACAAATAGTTCATATTCTGAGTCCTGTTTCTCTCTAAGTTTTTCTCCTTCTGCTTGTACTGGAGTATTTTGTGGCTTGTACTGGAGTATTATGAAGGTGTGTCTGAGGGAAATAATGAAGTACTGATTGTAACTTCAAATGGTATCAAATTTTGGTACTGCCATGTGATGGGGGTCTTACCTAATCTATACTAATCTGTCATTGCCGTGATCTATTTTTGTTGAGAGACAGTGAATTTTGTGCTGTTCCATGAGGCTGAACTCCAAACAATCTCTTTGTAGTTTATATATTAAGCTTTCAGTCTTCTCCTTGAATGTCTACTTCACTGAAAAACTTCCTGCAAACTACTGTCCCTCTGTCTCATTAGGAAATAAACGTATTTTATAAAATGTAAAGCTGTTTTGTGTGCTAACACAATGTTATTAGGAACAGTACTTCTGAAAAAAAATCTTTATTTCATATAAATATTGTCTTTGCTTTCTAGCTCTTTTAAGTTGTCAAGATAATTACACATTGCTTTTGATATCCCGATGATTTATATTGGCAATTTGTGGATTTACTTTAATAATTTCAATTTCATGGAACTTTTTAAAATGCAAAGTGTAAACTAAATAACCAGAAACATATGCCTAGCAAGAATGTCAGCTTTTACATCCTTTATGTTCAGGGTGGCTGGAGTGCTGTGATTCAGCAGCTATTTTTAAACTTTTGAAAAGGTAAGGGAGTGTGTGGTAGACTTAAAAAGAACCTTGCAGAGTGTTGTACCTCTGTAAACCCTTTTCAGCAGCTTTTCTATGAGTGGAAAGAGGCACTGCAATCCTTCTTTATTTGCTCAGCACAAGGATGCATATATATCCTTCTGACAGACATGATGTTTGACTACCATAAGGAAGATTTTCATAGCCTTACAAAATTTTTTATGTTTTTTATTTTGCCTTTTGCTTCTTATAGCGAGCACGAGTAGGGAATTTAATAAGGCAACATACAATATATGTAAAAGCTATTATTTAATATAATATCATGTATTAAAAAATTTTCCTGCAGGGTTTTGCACAAAGGTCATCAGATCTCACTGAGATGCTGTTAGTAGCATTTCATTGTCTCTCAATAGACCCATAATGCCATGGAAATAACCTGTTTTGTTCTGTTTTGCTGTTGCTTGGAAGGCTGGTTTTGTGTGACTCAGAGATTCCCTTTGTGGAGTGTTGGCATAAGTGTGTGGGCCTAGGATTTTCGACATACCCTACCCGTAAGAGGACTTGATTTCTCCTTCAGTCTTGTCTAAATTCATTAAACAATTGATGATTCAGTGTAGTGGGAAACAGATATGGAATACTGATTGAGACTGTAGGTTTAGACAAGTATGAAAATCATGAAAAATCTGATGGAAACGCAGTTTAGGGAAAGAGGCAGTGAATAATGCCTAATAGTCTGCTTTCCTAGATGTACCTTTAGGTATGGGAGGAAGAGGTCTGGCCTGCCCTACTTGTGTCTAGGTGCCTGCTGAGTCATGAGGATGAACACAGTGTGGTTATCCCTGGTGCAAGACACTCACTGAACCCACTACTGTCAAAGGATGAAGACAGTGCCTTCATCATGCAAGTGTGCAGAAATAGCACTGGATGTTGAAGAGATGAATCTTGGTGTGGGACAGCAGAGCTTTGACTCGCAGAACACACTGCAAGCTGCAGTGATGACTAGCTATGGCCTGTGGTTTTTATGTAATGCCCGAAAAAGAATAAGGAAGTTGTCAAAACTCAGTGTGCTTTCATGTGAAGATCAGTATTGTGACTTTAAAAAGGAGAGTTCAGTATTGCCAGTGCTGAGACAGAAATCACATTAACTAGCTTTGGGTACTGACGGTTTTGGTCTGTATTTTCATAAGGAAAGTGAGATTTAAGATACTGTACCGGGGATAATTTTCAGTATTACAGAAGAGTACCAGTCTAATTAAGTGGCCTAAATTTCTGCAAAAAGTGTAACACCTATAGTTTGTTAATAAAAAGACAGCTTGCAAAACATTGTAACTACACTTCTTTTAATAATACTTTCTAAATTTTAAGCATTTTTCTTTTTTCTATTTTTTAAAGAATAATTTCTTACAGAATAGTACTGAAATAATGACAGCAGTCTCTATAACTAGATACATAAAATATAAAAATATAGATGGAAGAAAGAATCCATCCTATTCTTTCTTTTCCTCATTGTCTTATGTTCCTCACTCCCATGGTATTAACAGATTCTTGCTGTAAAAGAAATTGATTCTTCACTCCCAGGCAGGTCATTATAAAAAGGGTTTTAAATCATTTGGTCTTCCCATTTCTGAAATATAGACTTCACTTTAATATTCTCTGCATTACCAGCAATAAAAAGCCCATAATTTGTGAAAAATGAGCTTTCTCTTCAATATGTTCCCTGATAAGTATCATTTCTACTCCTTGTTCACTTGTCCCACACCTGTTAACCTGCCAAACTGGTACTCAGTACATCATGAAGATGCTGTATTTATTTCTGTTGCATAGCCACATGAAGATTAAGAACCATGTTAGAGGCTGGCTTCTTGGTTAGTAATAAATTCCGTTTTTTGATTACATTGACACTGACATTTGATCATTCATTGAGTGGATGGGTGCAGTCTCATGTTGGTATGCCTGCCTGCACACACCTTTGTCTTTACGTGTCATTCCAAAAGGCAGGCAGGGAAGATGTGAGTTAAGAAAAGCACTCTCTTCTGCTGGCAGTGGTGGTGATTTGCCTGGTATGTTCCTGGAAATACAACAGCTGCAGGGCAGTCTGAGGTAGAATACATTTTCTACAGAAGAGCAAGCACACTTACAAGAGAGAGCCTGACGGCAGCTCACAAATGAAACTTCTGTGCATTTAAAATGATGTGGCACCATTGCAGTTGCTGTAGATGAACATTTTAAGTCCCTTTCTAATGTAACATTCTATTCTATTCTATTCTATTCTATTCTATTCTATTCTATTCTATTCTATTCTATTCTATTCTATTCTATTCTATTCTATTCTATTCTATTCTATTCTATTCTATTCTATTCTATTCTATTCTATTTCATTCCATTCTCCTTAAGGAAAAAATCTTACCTGTAGATATATCTATGGTTTATACACCTCTTTGTGATTGCTGACTTACTGTAGTAGTCTAGACTCTAGTGTTAGGACCATGGCCAGCTCCTTCTCTTAATTTGGTTCTGGCGGGATTGTCCTGTCTGACTTCAAACTTGTTCTCTCCAGATTTTTTGTTTTTAATTATCTTCTCTAAGTTTCTTACAAATTTGAACAGAATGATAAATCTGACATTAAGAAGACTACAAGATGTCTGGCGTTCCCTAGACATGTATTTTTCTTTCTGTCTCATAATTTTGTCTTGGGAGACTGTGAGGAAGTTCAGTATTTTTCTGAGATTCCTACTATTCAGGAGTTACAGCTAGGCAGATATATCTTTGAAAAGTCTAGACATGTCCACTTTGCATATATTCACTGTGAATTAAAGTAAGGGTTTACTGTGCATGCAGGTATAGTTTTCCATGGGTTGAACTTATGGTGGAAGCTTTAAATAGCAAATGTGTATGTATTTTTGTCTGAAAAATACTGGTCAAAAATAGGTTATCCATAAATACTTCATGTGATAATGAGTAAGCTTGATTTCCTGCTTTTGCCCTGAAGACTTTCCCTACTCTTTCCAGTTCACTATCTTTTCAATGCACCAACTCATTTTTTTTAAATTAAAAATGAGGTGGTTTCATCTCCATCTTAGAGTTTCTGGCATGATCTTGGCACACATTTAGAGATATTTTAAGGAAAATCAGACACATATTTCACTCTAAAGTTCTGCTTCCATGTCTTTTGCTGATCAGCTCTCCTTTTGATCTTTCCATCTCCCTGATCACTATACCTTTTCTTCAATACCTCTCATTTTACTTCCTGCTCTTCTACTTCATGTGGAAAAAAGACACTCTTCAGACTCTTCACTTCTTGATTTGCCTGATCACTCCTGCATTTCCTCTTCCTTGCCTCAGGACTGCAGCTGTAAGACCTATTGTTTCAAAATGCTCTATGACTTAGTTCTTGTCAGCACCTAATGCTATCTTACCCCATGCTCACTTTCAATCTTTGCCTTTATCTATTCCCCCCAGCAAAGACTAGCAGTAAGTCTTCCCATCAGCTCTTTTCTCACCAGTTATTTCTCTTATGTGAGCTATTGCTTGCTAAATAAGATAGATAATTGGAATAAGGGAATGTTTCTCATCCAGTGATTTTGCAGAGCACCACGTACACTTTAATAACACAGTTTAATAGACACCGTGACTGTCAATACTGTTTATATATTAAACAGAAAATAGCAAAGCTACTGCCAAGTTTCTGCTCCAAACTGCATTGAAAGACTCCCCCAAGCTTTCAATTTTGGTGACCCTTGTTGTGGCATCTTTAGGAGCTGAACATGCAGGTTGTTCTCTGAACTTCTCTCAATATCTTATGTACTGTTGGAAATACCTTTCATTTAGTTAGCACTTACTGGAAAGGAGATCCTGCATTAAAGGATTAATGGAAAAAAGAAACATAGAATCAGAAGAAAACCAGCATCCTTTAAGGTACAGGCAATGATAGAACTATTGTAAGAAACAACTGTTTCCCTGTGGGTGATAATTTGTTTGACAATTGATCTGCATGATCTATGGAAGTATCTTGGATCTGGTGAAGAAACATTCCTGAATTTTTCAGAAGAGATAGGAGGGGAAATGGAGCTTGTCCAGCAGGAGGTGTGCCTGGCTGTGGCAGGCGAGGTGGGGCCTCGATGATCTTTAAGGTCCATTCCTATCCCTTAATATTCCATGATTCTATGAATGTCACAATCCATGCCAAAATATGCATATAACATATGAAATTAGTATTTATTACAGATACATTGCTTTCCACGTTCTTTTTAACTGGCTGGCAGTTAGAGCCATTACTATCTGAATACAATATGATGTGTATTTTAAAGCTAACCTAACTGGTGTGTTACCCTTCCTAGAAATCTCTCCCAGATCCAAAAGTTAACCCTATTTCTTAGATGTTTACATAAAAATGGATCTTGACCTTCTCCTCCTATTATTATTATTATTACTACTATTATTATTATTACTATTATTATTATTATGTAATAATAATATTATTATTTTTTGTTTAAACATATACCAACTATACACATGAAGCCACAACCATGCCACAATGAAAACGTTTGCTTAGCATGTCTTAGAGCTATTTATTTTACATCCTTTCCCTTACTGTTTCCAATAAAAATGTCTGTTTTGTGGGACTAACAGTAAGTAATTTATTGCTATTTTTTTTTTCTTTTCTAAAATTGCAGGACTGGAAAAAGCCAGTGTTTGTTTTTGGGACATTTTAACTAACAGTTTTTAATCCCAATATCATATTTATCCCAATACTTATTTTCAACCTATTTAAAATCCAAAAAGTAATGAATGTTGTTCATTGTTGTTTATAAGAACCCCACTGTCACTGTTGCTTGGTGTGCAGAGGAGGAGTAACTTGGAAAATCCACTTTTTCAGAGGTCCTTACCAGAAAGGGAGAGTGAGATCTTCATCTTTTGGGCTACTATTTGTCTTGCATCATCACGTCATTAAAGAGGGCTTCTGTTGACTGCATTGCTCGGAATACTTCTGTTCAGAGGGATGGCAGTGTCCAATGTGCTTGACATGCACCTAGCAAATACTGTGTATTCGGTAGAAATGGAGTTCAAACAGTTTCTAGCAAATATGCTGAGACCAGTATCAGCAAAAACTAATATCAAAGTTAAAAAAAAAAAAAATTCACATACTGTCTCAAAACTGAAATTAGATTTCAAAACTGAGGCAGGACTATGCATCCCTCTGTACTTATAAATAAAATATTTATTGATTGAGAGTGCTAGTCTTTTACTCTATATATTCCTTTCTTCTTCAACATATTTTTTTCCTCTTTGCTGATAAGCTCCTGCAATAAACTTCAAAAGACAAGATGGCTTATTTGCTTTTTGATTTAAGCACCTTTATGGAAGACCTTTTAAAAGAAATAGCTACACTGGTTAATTTACCCAAAATACCTCTGTGTCTTCAGCACCCTTTTTTAATTCTATCTGAATTTACAAACCTTCTGTACTCTTTTGAGTGAATACTAGAGAAGCAAAAGTGTTTGCTTTTGCTACTTTTTTATCTATTTTATTTCTTTGTACTTCTTGTCAAAGTTGAAATATTAGTACATTAAACATTAGCTCTTCTTTTGTTTTACACTTGACCTGATATTTTTGTTTTCTGGATTTTTCCCTTTCTCTAACATACTGATTGATAACCATGTGCTAAATTCTAAATTCTGGGAGGAAATAAGAACACTCATAAAAGACATGATCTCTTGACAATTCTTGAGGCTTTACACGGGTACATGTTTTGGGACTACTTTGTGTTGTGTGGATGCAGCAGAGATTAGCTGGAAGAGGACGGCCTTGGGAGTCAGTTTGTGTTTATATTGGTACTACAGAGGGTTTTGATTAAGACTAGGCACTCTTCTCTCATTTTCTGAGCTTATTTCTTTGAAAGCATCTTCTTATTAATTTGGCTCTAACAAGAAGCATGCTGTGCCAACATTTTTTTTGGTTAGCACTACTGAGATGTTTTTTATTCTTCTAATCCTAGAAGTCATAGATAATTCAGATATTATCTTTCTGATGATGCAAGATTGTTCTCAACACCACATCCATGAACTTTATGTCGTCTTTTTTTGAGTGCTAGTCCAAGACTAATCAGATTTCAGAGACAGGAAATTATTCCTGGCTTTAATTTCAGTTTTTCTTGAGTCAGTTCTCTTTTTCCCTGTGCCACCTTAAGCTGTTATTTTCTCTTATTTTTCCATGCCTCTGTTCAAATGACAGTTATGAAAATTCATATAAAATAACATATGTATTTGTTTTTCTGAGTGTTACCTTCATAGTAAAGAAAGCCTGCTGTTTTCGTGATCTTTAGCTGCTCAGTTCTGTGTCTGTATTATGGGGTTTTTCCATCTCACACTGATATAAATCACAAGGTGTTGGTGTTAGTAATGCCACAGTCAGGATAAATCTAACACTTTTAGCATTCTTTCTGAATTCTTGACCAGGCTTTTAGCTAATGATATGTCAGCATAAACTCTACAGAAATCAATAGTTGCCTAGATCACCATGGACTGGGCCCAAGGTATTATTTGATTTAAAGCATGTTATTTTTTCTGCAAAAATGATTTTATGTGCTATTGATTGCAGAGTTATACTGCTGTTTGGGTCCCTCTTCTCTTTTGTATTCCTTTTCTAGAGCAGTGTTCAAGGACATCGTGAACACCCCAAATCTGGAGGGCAAACCATAGCTTATCATGTACTTGTGCCAGTAGCAGCATCTGCTGTTTGCTATTTTCTTTGGACTCAGATTTGAGATGGCAGAAATTTGCTCGTGGTGATCTCTTTGGATATTGGCTTCTGAAAAATGCACCCCTTGGGTTTTGAACATGTGGTTTAGTTCTGCCATGTGATGGCTCTCTTTGGAAATGTGGGACTCCTGCGTTTGATCAAGGCTTAGTTCTGATATGAACCCTGCTCATTTCTGTCTGTATTTGAGTTTCACAGCAGAGCTCTTTTAACTTCAGCAGAGGCATCGGTACCTTGAATGGTGAAATAGGACTTCCTTCCTTCCTTCCTTCCTTCCTTCCTTCCTTCCTTCCTTCCTTCCTTCCTTCCTTCCTTCCTTCCTTCCTTCCTTCCTTCCTTCCTTCCTTCCTTCCTTCCTTCCTTCCTTCCTTCCTTCCTTCCTTCCTTCCTTCCTTCCTTCCTTCCTTCCTTCCTTCCTTCCTTCCTTCCTTCCTTCCTTCCTTCCTTCCTTCCTTCCTTCCTTCCTTCCTTCCTTCCTTCCTTCCTTCCTTCCTTCCTTCCTTCCTTCCTTCCTTCCTTCCTTCCTTCCTTCCTTCCTTCCTTCCTTCCTTCCTTCCTTCCTTCCTTCCGCACCATTCCTTCCGCACCATTCCTTCCGCACCATTCCTTCCGCACCATTCCTTCCTTCCTTCCGCACCATTCCTTCCTTCCTTCCGCACCATTCCTTCCTTCCGCACCATTCCTTCCGCACCATTCCTTCCTTCCGCACCATTCCTTCCTTCCCTCCCTTTTGCCCTGCCTGCCTGCCTCTTTTCTTCCCTTCCTTTCTTTTTTCAGCAAGCAAACTTTGCAGCTGTCTGGTTATGTAGACCTGTGCAGATGAAGAGGAATCAGTGAACTAATCCTGATTTACAACAGTCTTAAATATACTCCAGGCCTAAGGATAAGAACTGAAAATTCTGTATTGCAGCGATTTGGAATCCACAAAACATCAAATCTTAACTGTGTAATGTAGCCTGTATTCAACCAGGTTATCACAGTGCTGAGGCCAGCAACTTCTATTTGTTGAAAGGTAATTATTAGTTTAAGGACATATGAACTTCTCTGACTCCTTCAAGAAAGAAAACATACTAAGAACCAAATGAAATAAAGAAAAAGGATAAGAGGAAACAGAAGCTGTTTATGGAATATTAATAGAAAAGAACTGATCCTGCTATGGTTTACACCTTCTCACTGATTTTCAGAAGCATTAGATGGTTATGCAGTAATGTAGGTTATGGAAAATTGCTTTGAGCTGTTCAAAAGAAACAGCAGAAATTAATGTGCTTCTTTGCATGCTAAACATAAACTTGCCAGTCTCATTGCTCTATCTTCTGCAGAGGTCACTAGGATAAATGGTTTAAATTCTCTGCATATCTCACTTTATTAATTAGACATGTTTTTCACATCAGGATGCCTGTTTCTTTGTCTTAATTTACTTCTTGTTTTCATGCTTCCTCGTGCTGGATTACATTTTAGACTGAGAACAGACGTGTATAAAATCGTACTATAACAGTCAGTAGGAGATTGTCTATTGCCTGGGTATATCTGGGTATATATTACAAAAGCTACTGAGAAATAGGTAAAAATGGTTTGAGAATGAGAAAACAAGGCCAGACATACATATAAGTGGAGCATGCTCCTGTAGGCAGTTCCTCAGCCAGGGAAGTTCGAGTGAAAAAATAGTAAAAGCTTCCTGTCTCAATTTCATACCTTATGAGAGGTTTCTTTAATGATTGTTCTTTCGTGTAGCCAAAGCAATGCTCATTTGCCGTTTATTTATGGTTTAATACAAATGCATCAGGAGGAAAGGTTAAATGACAGGCACGCCCTGTTGAAGAAACTACTGAGTTGATAAGTGTCTCAGAAAGCTGACTGAAACGAAATATTTTTTCAATAGATCCTGCAAATAACAACAGAAATTAACTGAGCACATTTTGGTTTAATGGTACATTTAACTAATTCTGAGTTACTGGGGAACTCTTTTGGAAGTGTTTCTCATAGCAACATTAATACCAAATGAATTAATTGAGATCAGTGTTATTGCAGTGAATAATTGCAAATAAATTAATATAATTACAGGGAAATAAAAGTGTTAGCAATGTAATTTTTACATTTAGTTCTTCTTTGCCAAGATCCTATCTGTTTTCTCTTGCATTAAGGTCTCTGCTTACTCCTGATCTCACTGCTTAGGTGGAGTATGTAATTCTGGTGGTTCACATACAAGGTACAGTGTTTTAATTCCCAGGGGGTTTTGCTCATTCATACCCGTCTGTGTGTATATCTCCAGATTTCTAATGTGGTATCAGAGATGACCACATAAATCTTAGCAGACTGATTGACTATCAGTGATTTTGCTGAGTTTTACAGAGGGGAAAGCGACTGCAAAACTTGCCGATAGTTGAATTTGAGTATGCAAATAATGGTTTCAGTGCAACAGTAGTTTTTTCTATCTTCATTCATTTTTGCTGACATAAGCCTAAAGTAACTTGTTCAAGATCAGTGGAGTTACATCAGGGCAGAATTAGGGTAAATAAGTGGAGAACCAAGTTTCCATGTCTATTTCTCCTAGGAGAGCTCTTACTGTTTCATGACCAAGTCAGGAAGCTGAGGAATTTTCCTTATTTTGTAAATGCAATTAGAAAACAAGCTAAATTTGTTTTGACTTTTTCAGATATATTTCTGCCAATCTAATGTAAATAAATCAGATAAGGAGGATTCCTCTGCTTATGTGATCATACAACTCATATTTGTAAATTTAAAGGAAGAATAAAGAAGGGTTTTGGAATCTAATGGAGAATCCCCATTTGACTTTGACATAGGTTACTTAAAAACCCATTGAATTTAAAAGCAACAGGATTAGTTAAACTTTGCCTTCCTAAGTATGGGTATTTAAACTTAGTGGAGAAGCTAGCCAGCAGTTTTATTAGTTTTTCTTAGTGTTTGTGGAGGTTGCTGGTTTTAGAAAGAAATGTTGAGATTTCTCTGTGAATGTTATTGGAAACATCAAGAGAACTTACTTTATCAGTCTCTCCAATTAGACATAATTTCAAGAACAGACTTTCTTAGTAGGATCAGGATGTTAGTGCTTTAGGTTAAATCAATTAAAAAAAAGGTGGGTGGGAGAATTCCTGAATTTATTTTTATTTTTTTATATATATATATATATATATATTTACATATTGGTATAGTTTGACATGCCGTATAAAAGAAACTGGGAATATTTTATTATTTTATCTTGATGATACCTGATAAGCCTGGCCTGTGATGTCCCACCACATGCCAGAGGAGACTTCTGCACTCCTTCCCATGCAGCTTTGCAGGAATGGCCTGGAGCATGTGCCACCACAGCACCTACCACAAAGACCATGCTTTTTGCTACACTACTGACAGGTTTTACATCTGCACATTGCAGGAAGGCTCTTCTGGGTCCTACATTTCTGTGGATGGTGAGGAATGCTCTTTAAACTTCCATTCTGCTATAATCATTAAGAATGCATAATATTATCTAACTATTAAGCCCTATTGCAAGAGTCAGTTTTGGCTTCAAAGAGTGGCTTGAGAGTTTGCAGGTGTTTAACTCCACTGAAACCAGTTTATCTGTTCCTGCATTTGTCACCAGTCTTGCTTTATCAGAAGGAAGGAAGAAAGAGCTGAGCAGCTTTTGATTGAAAAAACCCCAAGTGCTGAACAAACCCCACTACTTTGATATAGAAGCCTTTGTGAATTCTAGTCCCCATTTTTAGCTATACAGGTAATTGGTGCCTGGCAGCTCATTCCTGTTGTATTTCTTTGGCTTAGCTTTGTGTTAATTACCTAAATTTACTCATTTAGAAACATCGCTGCATGTGGTTTGGCAGGCACATGTTTTCGTAAAAAGACTTTCATGTATGCTTTTCTGCCTGCACTGGAAGCTGCAGTTAGTGTACTGTACTTCAAAATGTTATTGTTTGCTTTTAGTCAGATAAACAAATATTATGATAATGAAAAGTCCATGAACAAATGGTGACAACAGCAGAGCACTAAACATAAGAATTAATTAGCAAGAACAGTCAGCTATCCCAGATGTCTGATGTAATTTTGAAGAGAGAACTTGAAATATTTAAGACATTCAAAGCAGCACTTAGGAGGGTGAAAAACACCCATGCACTTTAACATCTAAATTACAAATGTGATCTCTCTCTTAGCTACTGGCTTATAAATGAATGATACCAAGACTTGCATGCCTACATCTCATCAGTTGTAATTAAAAGACTATTCCTTTGCCTGTTTTCTGACCATATGTTTCTTCCCAGTTCTGAATTTTTTGTCAGGATGGGCCAGGAGCCAATGGGTGGGGGAAGGATTCTACTCGTTGTCAGTAGCTCAGACCCGTGCATGTTGCACCAATTTCTAATCTCTTGTTTTGGAAAGTGGATCCAGAGCTCATAAAATGTCATGCTGAAGCACAAACACTTCCATTATGTCTGTGTTTCCCCCCCTTTCTTTTACCACAGCCTTTTCTCTGCTACAATTGCTGTATGCATCTGTTCTTACTTTGCTGAGGTTTCAAGGACATGTTCATAAGTCAGTTAAAAGAGTGAGGTCCTGCCGTGTCAATTAGGGTCCAGGTATCTCAAACAATGATTTACCTGTGATATGTCCTGATCCATGCAATTACATAATTTTATTTGCTTAAAGTAGCAAGTAAAGTTGCTTAGTGGGTTCAGTTACCCTTGGTCACCCTCAATCTGTGTGTGTCACTTTTTAAGCTAGTGGACTTGTGTTGGTATAAAAAAATACTCTGTAAATAGTATCTCAGCTGCCAACCTTGGCAGGAGTAGTCTCTAGGGGTCTAGTGTTCCTGGCTGATATTGCCAGGCTGAGGCTCAGCTACCTGCTGAAGAAAGGGGACAAACTAAATTCCCTATTCCAAGCTTTGCGGTAACCAACTGTATTGCAGTTGAATTACAGCTGGCACAGGTATTCTCAGATGTATTGGGATGCAGGGAAGTGCTGCTGCATTTTTTCTTCTTTAATTGCCATTAGACCAAGGCTAACTACAATTTGCTCCTAAAAAAAGCTGTTCAGAGGTGGTCTGTCCATGTCAAGTAGGACCCTAGGATTTTTTTTTTAAAACCCTTACCACTCTTAGTTAACCAGATAACATCATGGCAGGAGTTCAGTTCTGAATCCAGATAAAGATTAATGTGAGGTTTAACTTCACTGGAAATGAGAATTGTCCCTGTGTGCTGAATCAGATTTGTAAAATGAGGAAATACTCACTAAAGCAGAGCATTGGCATATTTTCAAATTAAGATCACTGTGAAAATGAATTCAGTGCACTCTGGTTAATTAACTAACTAGAAAGGTATGAGAAATTCTATCTCCAATGACTAACACAGTCTGCCTTTTGATCTCAGTGCAATAAGAAGGAAGACAGAGCTATTGAATGTCTTAACAATGTTGATTTTGTATACTCAATGAAAGTTTCCCGGAATTGCAAATATTTAGAGTGAGTATATGTTCTTGTGTAGTCATTTTTCCATGACCACGTTACCTCCATATAACCATTTGAGCGCCATTTCTTTCTCATAACAGCCATCACTTGTGCTAAAAGGAAAAAGGCAGTGTAGCCGTGGCAGGCTCTACTTGATAGGTTTTCTCCTAAGAAAATTTCAAGTCCATTTCAAATGGAGTCTGCTCTTTCCAGTTTCTATGTTATATATTAATGGTTTATCTTTTTGCACTGGATAATTTCTGGAAGCTGGGCTATGTGCAATTGTGGAAGGAAATCCTTACTCGACATCTGTCACCTTCCTGGGACTGAGTACAACTTCTGCAGGTGGGACTTCTCGTGTCATAGCAAAAACCTGCTTTTACAGGCTCCTGCTACGCCTGTGCCTTCGGAATGTGTCTGGTGCCTGCCCTGTAACAGTGTTTAGGGATGAAATTCCACCTGGAAACTTAGTAGTTATGTGAGGGAGAAGCACGAGAAGAGCAACAGAGGAGCACAGGAAAGTGAACAGGAAGCTGACCTGTGTGACAGAGGAACATCCAGAACGCCTTACATGCATTCATCATGTGGTCACAGCCCTCCCTTCACCCCATTGCTTTTCCCTGCAGGCAAGTAGGGTGTGACCTGATGATTCCCTCGTCAATAACCTATGGCAAGGGAAGAAAATGCAAGGTCGTTAGGGAGGAATGAAATGGGGCTGAAAAGCAAAGCAGGTCCTAGGAGAGAGGATATTGCCATGAATGTGATAAGGGATATATGAGAGGATTTTTTTAAGAAAGAAAAGCACAGGTAAAAAAAGAGTAATGAACATTCTAGACGGTCGTGAAAGAAAAATTATCATGATTAATACAGGTGATATAATGAGGAATACAGAAAATGAAAGTAAGTACAAGAACAGAAAAAAATTATAACATGTAAGGACTGTTTATTTTCTTCTGTTTTATGGGCAGACATACTTGAAAGGCTTTAGGAAGGTGATCAGGTCAGATAGCTTTTTCTGACGACTGTTTCTCTGCTGTGGAGATTGCCTTTAAAAAACTGGCATTGTTTGTTCGTTTGAGTTAATATCTTAATGACATAACCACTTCTATTCTATTCTGCTTTTCAGTGTTGGTCCTCCTTCCCTTGACAGTTCTAACAAGACTCGAAAGTGACATTATCAAAGCGGTGTAGCATGGAATTACTTTTCAGATAAAAAACTTGAAACATTGCCAAGTGTGAGGTTACAGGTGCTTGTTGGAGCAACTTCAGGGGGTAGATTGCATTGGAGTTGTTACTTCACAGATCTGTACTACAAGTCTCATAACTGAATAAAAAGGCTTAAAGATATGAAATGAGTTGAACCCATCTTACTGTGAAGCTTGGAGCCTAGAAGGAAAATACATTTCACAGTTGTTATTCACAGAAAAATAATTATTTTTATATACATCTTTATATTTTAGGACACTTGAAATTGTATTGGCAATAGAGAACAGGAGCAGAGTAAAAATAGCTTACTGCTCTACAGACAGCCTGTGGTAAAGGGCAAATTTAATGTGAGCATTGTCTAAGTCAGCCAGCTGCACCTAAACAAATTCTGATGATCTACCAGTGACTTGGAGTGGATTGCAGCGCCTGGCTTATTTATGCATCCAGACTCTTTTTTTTTTTTTTTTCCTCCTCCTTCTCTGGATGTTGGGACAGGTTACAAAAATACAGATGCAGGAGTTTGGATAGGAGTTAGTAGTGACCTGGGTCATATATGTTTGGGTTGTGTTAGAAGTTCAGAAGCGCTCTAAGCCTTCCCCCTGCCCCACCTTCCCTTGGTCTCTCTGTGGAGGTCTGTGTTTTCTACATTTCTCCTGGACGAGGAAGATCCTTGTCTAAAGTGTTATAATCCACTTTGCAGTTCAGAAGAGGCTACTGCTCATGTTATAAATGTAGATGAATCTTGAGAAAGTGTACCTCAGGCCATTAAAGCTTTTTGTACTGCACTTAATGCAGAGGAGAGGTGAGAGGAAGCCATGTCAGCGAGCCATAAGTATTGCTCCCACACCTCTTCATTTCTGTGCTGATAGAGAACTGCTTAGAAATGTTGACAGAGAATACTCTTCCTCACACAACCAATTATTTGCAGAAGCACCTGTGAGTTTCTTCAGTCCAGTGGGCAGCCAATGAAAGGTTGTAGACCCAGAGCCTTATTTCTAAATAGTTTGAACATCTTTTAATTCCTTCGGTTTACAGCAAATACTTGTTTCATTCCATTTCATTGGAATTTCATTGTTGCTACCTCTTACTTGAAGGAATTACTTTCACTTTGTTCCTTGTCACTTCTCTGCCCCACAGGACACAGCACTAAAATTATTGATAACTCCAGTGCTACCATCACCCTCATCTAGCTGCAGTAGTGTCATAAGATTCCAGTGTTACAACTGTTTAATGCATGTAGAATTTTTATCTCCCATGCCTTTAAATGTCTTGTTCCAGGAAGCATTGCTGTTTGTTCCCCAGCCCTCTCCCCTTTCCGAAGAGGAGAAAGTATGGCTGTAATAAACAAGCTCTGACTCTCTTCATCGGAGATCTCTTTTCCACTGAGGGGGCTCAGCTGTTCATTAGTGAATATTCTTCATTTTGAGTGTGTGTCTGACTTACATAACTCAGATCTCATTGTCTCGTGCCTCCATTTTTATGGAGGAATGTAATATAAAAATGGAGGAGAAAAGAGATATTTTTAACCTATCATCTACCAAAATTAAAATCTGTTAAAATTCATATTTGTTGGTAGGTAATACATCAGCAAGCTCTCTCTTTCGGTGCTGGCTGTGTTTTACTCAGAGAAAGCGGTGTGTGGGAAGCAGCCAGAAACAACCATGAGCCAAATGTGAGACTGAAAGGGAATCAAAGTGGTACAAATGGCTCACAGCACAGAGCGTGTCCTCTGTAACTGCTGAAGCTCTTGCTTTGAAGAAAAATAAGCCCTGTTTGTCCTGATACAAATGCATACATGAGGAAAAAAAAAGGCTTTGGCAGATCTTTTTTGAAAATTTGTTATTCTGTGTGCCTGTTTCATTATGTCAGAAAGTGGGATAACCATTCTTCTCTACCCACTGTGGATGCTGAGTGATGAAATCACTGCTGTTTGTAAAACACAGGAAGATCCTTAATTGGAAGGATCGAACATTTCCTCAATTGAAAAAATTAAATGTCTTGAGTAAATTATTTTGTACTGGGCATTTTCTTCATACTAAGTATGAAACAGTCTTAATGATCTTGGATTTATAACAAGCTTTTATCTGCTCCCAGGTGGCCACTAATCCTGGAAAAACATTCAATTTTTTCAACAATTGGTTGCTTTAATAATGAATATTTCTAATGAGAGTATAGAAACTGGTCTCAATCTATATATAGCACAAAACACCTACTGGTCTACTTGAAGTCGTTATGTTATTGTTAGTATTGGTAGTTTTAAAAAGTTGTCTGCTTGCAGTCTATTTATTAACTTCTCTAACATCACAGTGGAAAACACATTGTTTGGATGAGAACAAAGGAGGACACTGGAAAGCTTACTGAATGCATATTAAATCTGAGCAGGGGTGGTAGATTTAGGGATGGCATATGGTCCAGATCACTTTGAAGAGATAGCTTTTCTCCAAACATACCTGTGGTTTGTGAGAACAGGTTTGAGCAATATTTGCTTTTTCTGCAAGGCTCCCAGTTCATGAAGATTCTGAAATGCTTCTGTTGTTCATAACATACCTAACTTATCTTTGGATAGGAAATTTGTCAAAGAATCATAGAGCGTATTGCTGGTTTTTGGCATTTTAGGGAGGAGATAAGGTGTAAATGATGTTGTCAGAAATGCGGTAGTAGTAATTGGCCACAATGAGTGCAGGCTTATTATTCACAGCAAACCAGTCTTTTTAGTGACAGCTGCCATCAATACTCATTAAAAATATCAGACCTTTATACTGCTTCTAGAGCAAGGATTAAAAAAATTAAATTAGATAAATTTAATAATCCCCAAACCTGAGACATACTTAAATACATCCATTGTATAAACACTCAGTGCATTCACTGAAAGCCTTTGGCTTCTGATTGTTCTGATGACATACTACTGTGCTGAGGCTTCTAAAATGAATTAAGCCCTACATTTGGAACTACTCTTATTGGAAAACACATCACTTTTATGAATGACTTCTACAGAGTGTGTAACATTCCATAAGCATATCTATTTTGCAGGTTAATCATAATGAGATTGCATAGGCTCAAATTACATAATTTTTCAGCTTCCTTGAAAGTCAAGAATGCAAACCCCTTGAATAGACTCAGATTATAAACACTATTCATGTAACTTTATATCTTGAAAGTCTCTTTTGGTGCTCTGTCATTAAAATATTATGAAAAATGAAAGAACTCTGATTAAATATGCCTGCATGGATAAATTTACATTAATGTGAGATGATTAATTATGAGTTAATACCCTGTTCAGAAAAAGCATTTTAGGTGGCATAATGAACAGGGTGTGATGATAATCCAGCAGCAGTCCTCTGTTGAGAAAATCAAAAGCCAGACACAAAGTACTATTATGCATTTTGGAGCTATGCTGATAATAATTGCAATTCTGAGCTCTCACTCAGCTGTGCTCTCCTTGCACCACAAGATGTCACTATGCAATCCAGGATGATTTTTAGCTTTTAAAATTTTTTTAAGGGATTTTTAAAGCTAAACTCAGAAACAGGTTTATTTCTTTTTATGTGTTGTCAGGAAGAAAATAAAGCTCATAGGGTAGCCTATACTGAATACTCATCATGCTTTTAAAATAAATTAAAAGGTATAGGACTGCCAGATGCTTGAGAAAATCTCCTTCATTTAAACGATAGTGTACAGATCCTGCCAGCAATCCTTGTGAAACTCCTGATGATCCATAAGAAATCCAGGAACATGTTTATGGTAATTGTTTCTAAGTGTCATTTTTAAGGGTGTTATTCTGCTGTTCACTCTTCCTGCTCATCCCTCCACCAGGCAGTGTAAGGGGACAGGCTTTGTCTCCTACTATCACAAACATACATCCAACTAGGTGGAAGTAAAGCGTGTAAGAGTATTAAGCTGTCAAAGAATTGCACCAGTTCTAAAAAATAGCAGCAATTTCCTGTACTCCATGCTACAATTAAGCAGTCATAATATGGCATCCTATAGATGCCAGCCCCAGAAAGGATCAGTTGAAAAGAAAATCACTGACAGTGGAGATCTCATTTTCTGTATTCCTGTTTTAGTGGAAAAATATGTGTTTAAGTCTTTCTTTCTTTGATATATTTCTTGGTAGGACTGTGATCTTTTATGCTTCTGTCATATTTGGTCTGAATTTTTAAACTATTTTCTTTGGTTTTTTGCCTTTTTTTTTTTTTTTCCCTGGGAGATTAGATAAGAACATGCTGTCTACACATATCCCTCTTTATGGCTGCTGCCTAAGTAACTAAAGTGCTGTAACTTCAAGATAAGGCAAACACCACAGCCAGAAAATATTCTCTGGGAAAACCTTGTGCAAATGAACACTTCATCTTACCTCACCTTGGTGGTGGAATGAGAAAGTCACACCTAAAAAGTGTTTAAAGTGACTCTGCATTCAAGACGTATTTCTATCTTTTGACCTGAGGCTGACTGAGGTGCACAGCATGACAATTTAAGCCAGCCAAAAGTATTTATTTACAAGCCAAAGATAAATTATAGAACCCTGAGAGCAAGGAACCCCTCTATTCAGTTATACATGTCTTTTGCTTAATTCAAACATTTAACGGAAAATTCTACGATAGGCCCTTTCTCTGATGCTACACATCAGCAAGATCTCTACAGAAAAGGAAGCACAGAGATTGACACTGAGGTCCTGTGGATCAGATTAGGGAAGAGACTAAGCTCAGCTGCTTCCTTTTAATTCTGTAATGTTACATAGACACCTAACTTTTTTTAGGACCATGGTTGACTACTCTTTCTCTTTTCTACACCTTGATTTCTTTTACTGCTTTTATATTATTTTCTTTTGACTTTCATGAGGTAAAATCTTGCCCATGGAGCCTCTGAAATATTCTTGCTGGGGTCCTCCTGGCACCATAACCAGTGTCCTGGACAGGCATGGGAAGTTTCCTCTATCCCTTAGTCTAACTCATCCTTGGTCCTGGCCTGACTACACATTGCTATCATGGCTGTACAATATGGCTTGTCCCAATGCATCCTTATTTCACTGTCCAGATTTTCCTAAATGCCATGTGTTGAGATAAAATAGCTCTGTGGTGCAGCTGGGGCACAGACTGTTCTGCCTAGCAGTCAGTCAGTCAGTCAATTACGTCCAACTCCCCAGGCGTGCTGCTGTACAGAATCATGGAATATCCTGAGTTGGAAAGGACCCACAGGGATCATCAAATCCAGCTTCTGGCTCCTCACATGACAACCCCAAAAAATCACACCTGTGCCAGCGACAGGGTGCGTGTGTAGAAGAGGACATCCCTGAACAGGCCCTGGCCTTCAGAGGTGCCTCTCTGGCTGAGGACAGTGGCTGTGGTTCAGGCAGCTGCCAGGTGAGCTGTGCTGTGCCAGGGCAGAGGCAGAGAGGCAGCCAGGATCAGCATGGTAACTCCAGCTATGTGAGCTGGAGAGAAGGGAAGAGAAGCACTTTCTCCCAGGGTTTGAGGTGCTCCTTAGTCCTTGAGAAGAGGGCCACTACATATTCTGTATGTGGTATGTATGGCCACATATTCAGCTGGTGAGATGGAAAGGGAAGAAGACAGCAGACACCCAGAGGAAAGCAGGCATCATCAACTTGTTGCTGTTGACCTTTTTGGCTGAAAAGGATGGTATTGAAATATTCAGTCTGTCAATGTAACTATCACAGCTGCATCAGTTACCTCAGCACATGGCATCAACAGTGGTGTTTTAAATGCTGTTTATTCCTTTTTAAGCCAGTACCCACTCTGTTTTCCCCGCTGCCTTGAGTGCCCTGCTGACAGCGTTGCTTCCCCGATCCCTGGAGAAGGTGGTATTGAAAGGCTAACTGACCTTTCCTGCAACAGAGAGTCAAGGAAGAGTGCCAGGACAGAAGGGGGAGTGTGCCAGGACACCAGGGATGGAGAAGAAAAAGGGGGAAACACTGTCATTCTCCAACCTCGGACTTGGCTGATATTTGGATCTGCTGCTCATGCTCGGTTCTGGAAAAGGCAACAACTTATAATTGCACTTACATCTGGAGAACAGACATTTGAGGAAAGAATGAAGGTCAGGAGACATTTCTGGCAGTGCCTGAATGTGGTGAAGGCACAGAGGAGTGCTACAGACCCGAGTATGGAGTGGAAATATCCATTTGGACTTCCAGAATAGGAAGGCATAATGCCCTTTTCTTGTGAGTAGGGAGAGAAGCCCTGCACCCTCTTTCTGTAAGTCTTCCTCCTGTTTATGCTGGTTGTAATGAGCCTAGAAAGATGGACACACATTTTAGTTCAAATGAGAGAGGTTGAGAGTCTGCTTATAGTTCATTCATGGTTGCTGTCAGGCACCCCTGGTAGAAGCCTCATACCCACCAGCAAGGGCTGATCTCTGTGCATCACTCTGCTGGTGAGGTGGGAACTGAGCTGTGCTAGAGCTGCTTTTCATGCTGCTGACAAGGATAAGCAGTGTCAATTGTTCTGAGCTGCTGAATATTGCACTTGAATATTTGACAGGATGAGAAGGTGCAGTTGAACTTACATTTCTGTTGATTTATCAGTGGCTTGCACAATGGCAACACTCAAGTACATAGGTCCATGACTCCAGGGAATGTACATCAGAGTGCAAAACCAAAAGGACTTCATGCAAACAGGAAATGAAACTTCTGTTGGGGGTTCCTGATGGCCGCCCAGTCTGAAACAGGAGAGATTGTTGTCTTTACACATAAGCACAGCAAGTGTTGGCCCCTTCCAGATGATATGTGAAAACATCCTGATTGCTTTTAGGGACAGAAGTTCTCAGGACATGATAAAATGGAGGACATGTGGCCTCACAGACTCCTGTTACAAAGTACAGGGAACTAAATTTCTGTTCAGTTTGAGTGCATGGAATAGAGAAACGGCACAAATGGTCCAATAAGCAAAACAAATAAAAATAGACTAAGACATTAAAATGGGAGCAAAACCAGAATTTCGAGGCTGGTATGCTGCCTCTCTGGACCTGGAGGAGTTGCATCTAGAATTTAGGCATTTACTGGTCAGCATTCTGTCTGGACAGCAGCCTAGTCCACTAGTAAATGCTCACAATACATGCCCAGGGCAAGCACTGCCTTGGTCATGCCTCAGCTCTGGCAGATTCCAGCAACGTGGGTGTCCTTTCAGAGAGCCTGAGGGTGGCTGAGATGCTTCTTTGTATGGAATCCATGCTGTGGTCCCCGGGATGAGCTTGCTAGCTCTTAGAGGGCGGTAATGTATCTTTAGCCTAGGGAGTTTTCTGTGGAGCATCTTGGCTTTCTGGTTAAATCTTTTGAGTTACCATCTCTTTCCAATGTTGGCAGAGAGCAAAATGGTGGTAAGCACAGTCTTTTCACTAAGATACTATTTTAGATATATTTCTGACCCAAGGTTGCTCCAGACAATGAAGAGTAGGGAAAATACCAAGGTCTGTTCGGCTTGCAGTAAAGAAGAGGATGGCGAACATCAGATCACTTTTGGAGTGGCCTAAGAGAGCCACCTAAGGGAACAGCATAGCCAAAGCTAATAGGACCTACTTCTAGTGTATAGTGGTAATTATTATGAAAATTGGCATAATTGGGCCCATCCAGTAGTAAGAATCTCACATGGAAGTCATTTTACTGTGTATATGACAAAACCGCCAACTACTGCCCTGAGAAGGTTAGACAGAGAAAAAAGAAGGGTTTTAATATAGTGAAATTATACTAATGGGAAGTTCTCAACCTTGAAGAGGGTTAGGACTTTCAATACGACCATTTAAAAGAATAATACTGCTCTTAGAATACCCTTCTATTCAGAATGAATTACTTTGCTGGCACCTGATTGACAAAGATGTTTTTTAGCATCGGACACAACACACAGTACACAAGGACACATATTTTCTCACCGGAGAGCAACAGATTATTGCCTGCACTGCTGTTTTTTAACATCACAACCTAAATGGCTTTTATGTTCTGAAAACAAAGAGCAGGGAGAAGAAGGAAAAGCTTTTGAAGAAAAAAATAATTTTCCAATAACCCCCATTAACCACAGAGGTCATTGTGGCAAAGTGAATGGGACTAGAAATCCACCAAAAGCTACAGTACAAGGTACATTGAGAATGACAAGCCTTCCACCAAGTAGTTACAAATGGGACTAATTGTTTAAACTTGTTAGCCATTGCCAGAACCTCTGATCCTTGAGTCAGTTACGGAGGCTATGGCAGAAATCAATAAGGCATTGCACACAGTGAACTGCTGGACCGTACAGATTGTCTGAAAGGAATTGCTCAGTTCCCTCTGGTCTGGAAGCTGAAAGCAGGCAGCTGGATCTCCAGAAAGACTGAGAACACCAGTCTGGGGCAGATAAGTCTTAGGGCAACAGTAAGGATAAGGGGAGGGAGTAGAAATCCAGCATGAGAGACTACAGGCTGTACTTCCATGCTGTGGTGAAGCTTGGGGTGTATGTACAAACATCATTGTGCTAAGAAGTGAATGGCCTGAGGCTGGCACTTTTGTCTCAGAAGAAACAAAAAGAATGGCAGAACCATCATGGGTATGACCAATCTGATAGCAAACTACATGTAAACCACAGCTGATATGGAAAGGAGACATCCCCTAAGGGGGTCATTCTGAAACTGTTGGAGAAATTCCTTTCCATTGGCACATTTTGAAAGGCTCCTGTTGTATTGTTCATCTTCTTTCAGTTGGAGTACTACAAGGTTTCAATTAAATGAAGCATGTTTTTGTAACAATTTTACACAAGCTACAAATTGTCTGCAATCAAGTGGTGAAAGAGAAATGTTGGTCATTGCATGCCAAGAGATTTTGAAAGACAGAGGGGTGCCATTGCTAGACCTGGTGGTCTCCTTGCCATCAGAATTAGTTGTAGTCTCTATTTCTGTCCAGCGCTGCACAAAGAATTGACATGTGTGCTACATCTCTGACTAAGTTTTCAAAAACTATCTCTTGTCTCTTAAGACACTGTGATCTCTCCACTGCTCTCGAGCTTTTGTTCTCTCCCTTCCAGATGTTTAATAATGTAGTGCTATGTGGCAGATGGCTGACCAACCCTTGGTGTTATTCTCCAGGACTGCTCACTCCCTTTCACCTCTCCTCTGTCCAAGACAGCTGAAATTTTTTCACATAATTTGTTTCAGTTTTTTGTCTAACTATTTTTGGGACAAAACCAGTTCCAGAATAGTCAATAGCTTGGCAGTAAAAGAACTTCACTGTTTAAGGAAGAATTGAAAATGAAGATCATATTCTGATTCAGAAACTGTGTGGATGAAAACTTGCTATGCCAGACCCAGGCTCAAGTTTTAATAGGGTTATTATCTGTGCTGAAGAAGGTGTGCATATGTGCCTGCCTGCTCATAAATCTGTCTCTCTTTCTCTCTTTCTTTCTCTCTCTCTTTCTTTCTCTCTCTCTCTTTTTTTTTCTCTCTCATTGTCTTTCTCTCTCTTTCTCTTTCTCTCTCTTTCTCTCTTGACTTAACCTTTCTTGTTTTTCTCCATAACTGTGTCATACACAGTGGTATAAAAAATTAAGAAAACTCTTGTGAGTTAAAGAAAGAGTGTCTTGTACAGGATAGTCCCAATGACATCTTTCCTGCTGGAAAATGTTCAAATGGAGCAAAGGCAAAAAATGTCAAGGTTGTGAATTTATTGCTGTCACTATTTTCATCTCTCTCTCATACACGGTGCATTTTGCCCAGGTTCTCACTACTCTGAAAATGACTATTGTTATAGTTGCTTGATTGCTTATAGAGAAAAAGAAGATGACAGCCTGCTAGAGGTCACTAAGGATCTTTTTCTGAAAAAGGCTTGCTAAATGATACAGTAAAAAACATCTGGTGTGGTCAGAGAATGATGAAGAAAGTAAGTTTCTCCCAGATCCTGTGGCTTGTTTTAGTTCTTAATAGGCTGTGTAGGACATGACAAAGGTTTTTCAAATTCCTCATCAGACTGGGGACAACATGCTAGCAAACCTGTGTGCACCTTGGAGAAAAACAGCAAAGTCAACACAGGTAAGCTGAGAGCAATTATCTACATGATTTACAAGGAATTTCCTTAGTGGATGAGCACCAGAGCCAACTAAGTGGCATTATTGTTACATAGGAACATAACAAGAACGTTATTTCAGATGTAATTGGTAATGACCAATCAATGTAATAGGATATTTGCAGCAATGTATGTGACTGAAGGGTTCTCTGGTCAGAAGCAGGCTGATTGTGCTAAACTCTATCCAGCAGTTTTTTGTGACAGATCATGGTATGACCATGCTTCAAGAAATTGATATTGTCCAGAAAGTTTTTGAAAGAAGTTTTAGTTGTTTGGTTTTTTAATCTCATTTTTTCTTGGAGAGATTTACTCTAGAGGAAAAAGTACAATTATACAGTGCTATGGCAGGATATTAACTCTAAATAAAACTTCTCATTTATCTAGTTTTACATGGCTTTCAATTTCTGCAGCACATCTATCACAATCTTATCGTGACTTGCTGTCAAGCATATGCAAGTTGATAGTGGAAAAGTCCTTCGAATGCAGAAAAGCCTCCCAATGAGGTCAAGTCAGTCATAAGTACCTTGGTGCAGAAGCAGTTGATGGTAAACACTAGCTAAATCTATAGAAGAGAAATCAATTCATTCCACTTACAAACCATATGCCGCCTGTTTTCTTTTGCATAACCACAGTAAGGGGCTCAGAAGCAGGGATATCAATAAAACCGTTAAGCGGTAATTTCTCTATCTGTGATTCAACATCACTTTGAATGAATACTTAACACAGCTTTTTCAGTATTGGAGAATCCTTTCTGTGAGTGTGTTTTCCCATAAGTCTCTTAACTTCCTAAACTTTTGAAAATGTGCAGCAAGCGCAACATGAAACCTCAAAACAATCTGTCTGCACTGATTCCACTTCTTCATGATGACTGACCATTCCGTCAGGTTGCTCTGACTGCCTGGCTCCCCCCTCTGCTACACTGACCCACATAAGGGCTTGCTTTCTGTTGCCTTACACCATTAATTAATTTTGAAAGACTACGGGCAACATTCCCTTGTGCTTCATCTGACCTTTTGTCATAAGCCTTGACTGAAGTCTTCTTCAGACAATATTTTTTGTATTCTCTGTGTATATGTCATGTTTCAGAGTCCAGAGTGAGAACTCTGGGTTAACTGTCCAGAAAGTTAGGTGCAAGTGATATGTTAGAGGAGATGTTAAGTTCTGTTTCTTGTGATGGAGAGAAGACTAAGTTGCAGATAGTGTATGACAGCTTTCAAGAGTAAATTTACTGGAGAAGAAGACACATTGTTACAAAACAAGTTCCCATTTTGACTGTTCTTCCCTATGGGAAAATGTGGTGATTTTGTGTTTTCTGAAAATAGTAGTGCTGGATTCATTCTTACAGAGCAGTCTGCACGCTTATCTTCATAACACCATTTTTCTTGTCCTTGATACATTATGGCTCTGCATAATTTTTGATTGAGGATGAAGAAACAGCTCTGCGAGTAACCTGGTGCTTAGGGAATGGCAAAATTAGAATTATGAATAGAACTTCAGGTCCATGCCTTCATGTAGAGAAAGATTTTTAATTCTTCTAGTCTGAGGTCTCCAAGTGACCCAAGTCCCTTGATTCTGCTTAACATGAAGCTGTTATTTTTTCAATCAGGTAGAGTTTTTCAAGACTGTTGTTGTTTCAGCTGTGGTTGTCACACAAGGAAGTAATGAATTTGTGCATTCATATTGTGTTAGCTGAGAGCTTTAGGAGCAAGCACAACATTTTAGCCAACTGTAGAGAGAAGGCAAATGTATTTCACAAGAAGGGCAGGATATGGACCGAGCTTACGATAACTTGAAATATTTTCCCCAATACAGTCTAAAAGAACACCAATGTACACTGCAGAATAATACAAAGGATTGATAGCAAGGTATCAAGCTCTATTGTCAAAGAAAATAAACATTTCTTGTTGATATATTGTGAGAAAGGTGCACAGCAGTGCTCCCTGGAGTCAGGGTATACCTGGTGGTTCTTCAAGCAGATCCAACAGCGCATTCAAGAAGGAGAGATGATGGCTCCACCTTCTGTAATAGCTGGGATGAAGAAGTCAGTACAAAGAACTGTTGCTGGTTGAGATAATTTCAAATTTAGTGACTATCAGACATATATTTCAGGATAAGAAGAAGCTAAAAAATATACTGGTTTTATAGCAAATCCATGAATAACTAAATTATGATCTTTACAACAATACGGTAATTCCTCATGTGGGACTTGCACTTTGTCTCTTATAGAACAGTGATAAAAAAAAAATCGTGCTGCTTCTGTAGCTCATAATACAGAAAATGCTCAAGGGTTAGTTTTAAGGGTAGTTGTTCAGACTCATTAATGGTTTGATGCATAGTGACCTTGTTAATTTCTCTTATTTAAAAGATTTAGGACTCTCACACTTTTGCCAAAGGAGTTCTCTTAGTACTAGTACAATACAAAGAGACTTCAAACCTGGCAGATTCACCTTTTTCAGGTTTCTTAGTACAGCTTTGGAAGGCTGAAGGCATCTTTGTACGAATTGGATTCAAATCTCCATGTCTCAGAGTGTCCTTGGAGTATATCCCAATTTTATATTAATGAATAAATGTCAAATAAAGATGCTAAGGAAATAATTCCATTTTATTCTCCAACCCCCATGTTTCATTGTGGAAATATTTCAGTCTATATTATGTAATTTGATTTAACAGCAGAATCTTAGAGACTAGTTCTCTCTCTTTGGTCTCTCTCACTCTAAGACAAGAACAATTACTGCAGTGTAGTTTAGTTTGTTTATTTGCTTTGTTAAAATGCATTCAGCTATACATTTATGTGGAAGCAGGCAGATTAGATGTGTTTTACACTTAGACTGGAAAACATGGAAATTTGGGATGGCCTTTAGTTGTTATGGGAGTTTGTTTAACAGCAGGAGCTGTCTCTGAAAAATTTGTTTCAGGATGGTTACTGGTAGACTTATGTTTATCCAGCTAATTCTTAGCATCAGACAAGCAGAATGTTCAGTGGTTTGGATACCAGAATCTCATCTATGGGTTAAAGTGAAATAAAGAAGTATTTAGCTGCAAGCCTAAAACCTTGTATAGAGTTTATGCTTAATTTAATTCTATTTTGAAAAGTCTGATGAAAAATTAAGAAATTCTTAAAAGTATGGGAAATTTCTGCTGGATGATTTTTATCTGCTTGCTCTTCTCCATATAAGTCAGCAATCACAGTGCACATTTGGTAAGAACAATATGTTTGTTTTCAAAGTTATCTGAAAGGGAAATGGCTTAGAGCATGGTCAATGGGAATTCTCTCAGTCATAGCTAATTCAATTCTATGTTATGAAATTTGGAAGACTTGATTTAGTTCATTTCACCCCAGACTGCAAAGTTTTGTGAAAACAAGTGATTGGCAGCAGCTTCATGAAAAAAGATGGGGAGAATATATTACTACACTTCTTGCTCCTTGGCAAGCTAATATATAGGCAGATTGATGCAAACACATAAGCTTGAACTTGTTTTGATGAAACTGGCCAAAGGGTTTCAGCACTGTGTTCTGTTCAGTAGCTTGAAAAATACAAAGTAGGCATCTTGATGTAATCTTGGTTCCTATGTCATTATTTTGATCTACTTATTTTTAAGTTTTTTTTTAATGTGATACTTGTAGTTGTCCTATTCCATTCCTGTTTGGATCTCCTTGAATTACTCCTCTTTTCTGGCTCAGCCTTTTAAAAGGGACACTTGGAAGCACATGCTTCTTAACAAATCTGCATTTTCCTTTCCAGGAAGATATTTCTTCTCTGTGTGGCTGATGCCTGGTTAACATGTCATGAAGGACTGTGAAATTTCAAATATTCTGTTAAGATTTACTCAAAGGGTTGATGCCGGCACTGAACATCTATGTATAGCTACTTTGCAGAGTGGAATGTAATAACTCTTATGCTTAAGAGTTTTTTTCTAATTAATAGGTAATTTAGTATGAAAATGCAAATAAAACTGAGAACCTGGATAGGGACATGCCTTTCAAGTCTTGTGAACAGTTTCCAGCTCACCGTCATATGCACTGAATCTGAGAAAAGGCCCATCAATTCAAAAGATATAAACCAAATCTTGCGTTTTCTTTTTTTTTTTTTTGCTATGTGTGACCTGATATGTGAAACTAAAGGGGTATGACAAGACAGTTTGCACTTAAACACATAGCTGTGGATGGCTCAGAATTAAACAGAGCAAGAAGCCACATTATTCCCATCATGTTATGATTTGCAACATCAGCAGCTGAATATTTGAAAGTTAGAACTTGGATCTCTGCATATCTTCTGATTTAGGAAGTCAGGAAAATAAAAAATACCAAGTGAAAGAAAAACAGTCCTCGGCTCAGGGAAAAAGGGAATTTATCTTCCTTTAAAAGTTTTGATCATTGAAGAATATAGTGTTGCTTTATTTCTGTGTCTTCCTACTCTGGTCAGGGTAGTTGTGGATTATATGATACCTCATTAGAGATTAGATTTTTATGGACCATCTAGAGAAGGACACAATTCTTGCAATTTCTGTTAAATTTCAGTGAGGGTTGCAGCTGTTCAGCTGTCCTTAGAATCAAAGCTCTAATAACCAGACACTTGCTGAGTAAAGTTTATGGAAATCTAAATTATATGCGCTTGTTTAATGCATGCTTTTGTTATTTTTTTCATTTATTTTTTAGTTGACACCATTTGCAAGCTATTCCTTAACAGGGCCTTATTCAGGGCCTGAAATGAGAATTAGAAGAATTCTTGATAGAAACTTTTGTACTTTCCTAACTTCTAGAGTATTCAGAGTCTAGTTTCACTAAGAATCGGGATGGTCAACTAGAAGCAGCTCAGTTTCACTTGCCGTTTTGCACTGCAAAACTTACAGATGAACTGCTGTAATACACAAATTTATTCATCAGTTTTGGTTTGAAAGACAGGTATCTTGCTAAGGAAGGTGGGAGCCTCCCTTAGAATGGATAATGTGACCCCCTTCCCTCCGAATTATTATAACTTTGGAATCAAGGGGTTTCAGACAAAGATATGGGAGAAGGAATAACAGTTCTACACTAATATTTAGAGCAAGACAATAATACAGAAAAAATGGTTTAAATAGACAAAGTCAGAATACAACCTGCCACCCTGTTAGGGTGGTGTTGGCAGTCCAGTTAAAAATGGTGGCTGCAGTCCCGTTGGAGTGATGGATGTGGTCTTGTTGAAGTGGTGATCTTGTGGAAAGATCTCGTTGGTCTCTGGAGGTCCAATGGTGGTTCTTGAGCGCTCCTCCTCTGGGAATCCAGTGGAAAAGGTAGTCCAGTGCTCCAGAGTCTCAGCTTACATGTAGGTAAGAATGTTCAGCTCCTCCCCTCTGGGCGGGATATCTCACAATGGGCTGATGTAATTGTTATGTGTCACTCCCGGAGCCTTTGATGGCCCATTAGCAGAGATAGCCCCCGATGGCGTTATCAGGGCTGAGTCATGCTGAACACAAAGAACACTGCCCCATCTGTTTTAACAGCTTATGGAGATGGTAATAGAATACATACTTTTCGTTACACCTTCCATGTAACCTAGGACATCATCTCACTTTATATAGGGCTTAATCTTTTCTCTAAGGTAGCTGTTTGACTATAGTTGGTTTACATCATCATGACAGGACCTTCCCTTCCCTTCCCTTCCCTTCCCTTCCTTCCCTTCCCTTCCTTCCTTCCCTTCCCTTCCCTTCCCTTCCCTTCCCTTCCCTTCCCTTCCCTTCCCTTCCCTTCCCTTCCCTTCCCTTCCCTTCCCTTCCCTTCCCTTCCCTTCCCTTCCCTTCCCTTCCCTTCCCTTCCCTTCCCTTCCCTTCCCTTCCCTTCCCTTCCCTTCCCTTCCCTTCCCTTCCCTTCCCTCCTTCCCTTCCCTTCCCTTCCCTTCCCTTCCCTTCCCTTCCCTTCCCTTCCTTCCCTTCCCTTCCCTTCCCTTCCCTTCCCTTCCCTTCCCTTCCCTTCCCTTCCCTTCCCTTCCTTCCCTTCCCTTCCCTTCCTTCCCTTCCCTTCCCTTCCCTTCCCTTCCCTTCCCTTCCCTTCCCTTCCCTTCCCTTCCCTTCCCTTCCCTTCCCTTCCTTCCCTTCCCTTCCCTTCCCTTCCCTTCCCTTCCTTCCCTTCCCTTCCCTTCCCTTCCCTTCCCTTCCCTTCCCTTCCCTTCCCTTCCCTTCCCTTCCCTTCCCTTCCCTTCCCTTCCCTTCCCTTCCCTTCCCTTCCCTTCCCTTCCCTTCCCTTCCCTTCCCTTCCCTTCCCTTCCCAAACCTTCCCTTCCCTTCCCTTCCCTTCCCTTCCCTTCCCTTCCCTTCCCTTCCCTTCCCTTCCCTTCCCTTCCCTTCCCTTCCCTTCCCTTCCCTTCCCTTCCCTTCCCTTCCCTTCCCTTCCCTTCCCTTCCCTTCCCTTCCCTTCCCTTCCCTTCCCAAACCTTCCCTTCCCTTCCCTTCCCTTCCCTTCCCTTCCCTTCCCTTCCCTTCCCTTCCCTTCCCTTCCCTTCCCTTCCCTTCCCTTCCCTTCCCTTCCCTTCCCTTCCCTTCCCTTCCCTTCCCTTCCCTTCCCTTCCCTTCCCTTCCCTTCCCTTCCCTTCCCTTCCCTTCCCTTCCCTTCCCAAACCTTCCCTTCCCTTCCCTTCCCTTCCCTTCCCTTCCCTTCCCTTCCCTTCCCTTCC